>JAWZYV010011721.1:0-215759 GCA_038373885.1 Cheiracanthium punctorium
AAATTTCAGGCAGGGTCCAAACCGTGGAAAAGGCAGAATTTTTCACAAAAAGACGTCATTATTATTATTTTATTAACAAAAATCGATTTTTTGGGGAGGGGGGAGGGTCCTGACCCCCTGGATACGGTCTCAAATAATCACCCTATAAAAAGTGGCGGTCACTCTTAAAAAGGGTCATAGCTCACTCTTGATCAGAGCGCTCCACTCTTTAAGGGATGGCGTGCTGTCAGCCTTTTCTTAGAGTGAGGCTCTCTTTCCCGGAGTGGGCTTTTGAATTCTCACTCCTTGTCCAGAGTCAGAAATGTCACTCTTCAGAATAGTGCTTTCTCACTCTATGGAGGTTGGCTGATTTTTGTCACGAAGGTAGAGTGATATATCACTCCTCAGCACTGGTTTTTCACTCTTGATTATTAAGAGAGTAGCCCAGTAGAAATGCTCGCAAACTTTTTCAGGGTCTTCATTATGCCGAAATGGCCTCCAATTGAGCTATTATGCAGCTCTTCTAGAACCTTCGGAATCCTTGAATGAACGAGTACCAACGGCCAACGGCAGTACGTTGTCTTCGCCCGACTCCCATTTGTGGTACAGGACTTCGTTTCTAAGGAGAAGCGAATCCCACAAAATCCAGTATTTCTGCGTTGCTGGACTACACGACGATATTCCTTGCAGTCTGCATCCACCTGGCAATCTGGCCCTCCGTATCAGATCCTGATTTTAAATTAGGCCCAGTTGGCCCTGGCCTAATTATGGTCCCCGGGGCCCCAAATGTTAGGGGCCCCCTAAAACAAAATACCATTTCAATTTTTCTTGTTTTTTTTAATACCAGATTTTTAAATATCCTTTCAAATTCTTCAAACAATATTTTAAATAAATTGCTAATCTGCTTAATGACAGCATTTAGAACCAGGAGTTGAAAAAAGTTCTAAATTCTTCGGTATTGATTGTAGAGCTTGAATTTGTTTGTTAGATTCGTCATGAAAACATATTAGACGACTGCCATTTTGGATAAAAAAAAGAGCGGACTTTCGACAGCAGGGCACAGTTCGACAGTAATTTACCTTTGGAAATTTCACATAGCCTACATAGTGTTTGGGGGGGGGGCCCATCCCTAGTAAAAAAAATAAATATCGGGCCCTGCTCCAGATTCTTTCAAATTTAAAAGCTAGGTTAACGAGGCATGCTACATTCGGAGCAGGAAATTTCGGCTGTACAAATAATGACGGACATGCTCCAAGGCCTTGACGATAGCAAGAAATTTTTTGATTGTAACACAATAGTTAAGTTCTGCCTTTGAAAGGCATTTGCTTCAGTAAGCAATCACGTGTTCTTGGCCATTTGTCTCGTGGGACAAAACTGCCCCGACACTCTCTTTACTTGCATCCGCGTCCAGGATAAATGGCTTGTCAGGGTAAGGATCTAAATAATAAGAGCCTTGGAATGTAACGCTGCCGGGTTCGACTCATCGGGTTCGGTGCATCTGTCGTCATGTTGAAATTTTGATAAAAACGACATTTTTATCTCTAACTAAAAGCAAAATTTTTTATACAGTTCGAAAGATCTCTAAAAAATTTACTTTTTTAAACTTGAAGCTTATTTCAAATCTAAATATCTCGAGAGATATTACGCCTTGGAAAAGTCTTGGTTCACGCCTTGGAAGCAAATGATTCATTCCTTGAATCTTTGGAAAAAATCACGGATCATAATCTCTGGCGTAGATCGATTAGATGACGTCATAGACACTGGCAAAAATACTCCTTTTGCGTGTTCCACTGCAAGGACAGTTTTTCAGAAAAACAAGATCGACGAGAGTTGGTGACATCTATGAATTATACTGTTAACTCAGTCGAGAAGCGGCGCATGTGGATTCATTCATTCCCTGGCGTAGATCGATTGCATGACGTCATATACGGGCGAAAATACTCCTTTTGCGTGACGAGCAATGCAAGGACAATTTTATTTAAAATCTCTGGCGTAGATCGATTAGATGACGTCATGTACTGACGAAAATACTCTTTTGCATGACAAGCAATGCAAGGACACTTATTTAAGTTCTTCGGGGATAGTTCCCAATTTCTGTTTTTTTTTACATTTGTCCCCACAATGTAAAAAAGCAGTTGGGGACAATTTTTAACTATAACATTGTTTTTTAATTAGATTACTGTTAATTATTTCTTTAATTAGAAAATGTCCCCAATTTTGTTTCAAAATTGGAGGCATGTCCTCAATTTTACTTCCAAAAATATGTTAATCTTAATTTAACTGAAAAATTTTTATAGATTTTGAGCAAATTTATTGAGAATATGTAAAATTTTGTTTGCAGAACACTTAAACACCTATTTTCAGGAATTCATTTTTATAAATTGGCAACACTCTTGTTCTCGTTGTAACATGTATTCGGATTTGTGTGCTTGTTCACGAGGAACCTCTTATAAATCCACCTCAAATAAAAGACAAACACAAGGGGGGCAAATGCCTTGGGGGAGGACTTTTCTGGGTATCTAGCGCGTATTCACGTTACATCTGGAGAAAACCGCCCAGAACTCCAGACAGCTAGCCCGACGGTCCTTCGAGAGGACAAAACCCTGTTCCTCCACTTGAGCTATCTACCAATGTTAGTGGCTTTAACCACTGTGCTATACATTGGTGGCAACACTCTTTGAGATGAGAAAAACATATTTGTTGTTGTTTGTGGAAGTCGTATTTTTTTCATTGCTCTTAGCCGAGTGTTTTTAAATGCTAACGGCGTGACATTTGTGAAATCCTATTTTAAAAGTGTTTGAGTGTTTTAGGTTGTTTTGGTGACAGCGTTTTTAAATTTTGAATTCGTTTAAACGGATGCATTTTGATTTCAACGTTGTTGGATCGTAACTTTTATTTCGATTATTTTGGGACATTGTTTTATTTTTGTCATAAATCTATAAGCGTTTGTTTGATTTTGAAGTGTTTAATTGAGTGTTTTAGATTGTTTTTGGTGACATGTTTTTGCCATAAGAGTTTTTAATCCATAACCCAGGATGGATTTTGATTTCAACGTTGTTGGATTTTATAGCTTTTATTTAGGTTAATTTGGTGTCGTTTATTTTGTTTTCGTCGCGGACGATCCGCAGGTTGCAAATTTCGGTTGCGAAGAGGACCACACGCCATAGATTGCACAAGCCAGTCGCGGAGCAGCCAGCGTGCTCTAGGTTGCACATTTTGGCCGCGAAGTGGCCATCGACGTAATTTGTCACTCTTTTAAAAATATTTCTATTTCCATTTGCTTTTGGCTCTCAGCTATGAGAGATGTCGCGTAGATCCGTGACAAGATTTGTACAACTTAACTTATAAAGTAAACAAGTTTGGTCCTAGATAGCTAGTACGTTCCGCTTCTGCTTTCTGACCAGACGTCTTCAGTTCGATAGTCGTCGTCGCTCTTTTGCGAGATGGGGTTTGTTTTACTGTCGTTTTTGTTTTATTTCATTAAAAAAATAATAGGAGATTATTATATACTTTACTTATTTTTCTGTAATTTCTTTTGCTATAATTAATAATTAAAAATAATTAAGACTTTGAATTAAAATATAATTTACTTAAGTATTTTTTGATAAAACTCCTTCCTAACATTTTCTTTAAGTATTTCGTTACATATATGTCTAGTATTTTGATAGCTATTTCGAATTAAAATTAAGTCTTTATTTTTCTAATATTATTAACACTATTTTGAAAATTCAATATGTAATTAATATTTCAATGATCTTTTTTTTCTTCAGAAAGCTCACATAATTAATTAATAATAATTATTATTTAGTATTCAAAGGAAAATAAATAGTAGTTTTACATACTAACTAGTTTTAATAATAATTCTTTTACTCTTCATGTATAAATAAAATTTATTGTAATTATTGAATTATAATTTTAAGATCAATATTTTTTCCAAATCTGAGGTTTTCTCACATTTATTTTGTATTCCTTTAAATACCAGATTTAAAATTTTGTTCACTACTTTTCAGATAGAAATTTGATTAATTAATCTAAATTTATAGATGCGTTATCTTTTGTATTAGACATTTAAAGGTCGGAGATGGCATCTAAAACAAGATGTTGTGCCCACCCGAACCGAGTTGATAAGATACTGAAGATAGTAGATAACTGAAGAATAAGGGTCCAGGGTTCTGGTCTACCGGATGGTTGATAATCTCAAAATTCTTTGTTTTGGACGGTTTTTCTCACGATGTAACGTAAATACGCTTCAGAAGCACTAAGAAAGTCAAACGCGCAAGACACTCTCCCCTTACATAGTTAATACGAAATACTCCTCGTGTAGGTTTACCATAACACAATACAATACAACCTTTTCAGAAACAGTTATATGCTTTTAAGTGTGTGTTAGAAAAAACGGAAATTAAATTAATAACATAATGTATTTCTTAAATTTATAAAACACCCAAAAAGCAGATATCAATATTCTATTAACTACATTGACGCCAAGGTTTTTTTTTCTTATCATCCTAAAATAAGTATAATATGTGCTAACTAAGAAAGTACCTTAAATAAACACAGTAGAATATTTCAAATTCAAAATCGACGGGACTTTACCGATTCTGAATAACACAAAATTCCAGATTATAAAAATGCTGTAGTATTATAAAAAAAAATCGTTATAATCACGTAAAGTTTTAAAAAATGACTTGCTTTTTTCTAAATAGAAAAATGTATTAAAAATAAAATACATTTACTGAGAAATTGCGCATTAGAAAGATGCTATTCTTTTAAACATTTTCGTTCGAATACTGATTTATTGTTATTTTGAGGTCTAATTTTGTCTTGATAATTCAAATTTCGTAAATTAGCAGTCCAAATTTAAGAAATTCTTCTGTATTTAAAAATAACAAAAGGGATATATTTAAAAGAAAAACGGGAAACAGATAAAAGTTTAAACGCGCGTGCGCGAAATCGCTAATAGCCATTGGGGGAAGCGTACGATTCTAGAAGAGATAACAAAGCTAGTGGAAACGGAATTCTGCTTTAGCGTTACGGCATTTGAGTCAGTAAAGGCATTAGGGACAGCCAAGACGCAAGTGGAAACGGTGCTTTATACGCCCAGCTTATGTCAGAACGCCGAGTCTCTCTTTCACCTACAGCATGCGCATTGCCGATCTCGCCGGCATACGAAATTCTTCTGACGCTGGAGAAAACATATATGTATTTAGTTACAACTGCTTTCTTCTGACACTGGTCTTTTTTTTCCAGTGTGGGTGGGGGGAGAACCTTTACTAAATTAGATTATTTTGGTTTCTATTCAAGGGATGTGAAGTAGGTTTCGATTTTTAGACCGACAACCTTAAGAAAATTTTATTTTAAGCTTTCAGGGGGGTTCGAGAGTAATTCTATTTTAATTCGTATTACAATTTTTTTTTTAAATAAATAATTTTTTGCGCAAATTCTGAAACTGGTAGTTCATCTAAACGTTCTCTAAAAAAAATGAAATTATCAACTGATAAAAAAACAAACATAGTATGAAATTAGTTTTCTAAAAAGTGACATAAAACCGATTATAAACAATAATTTTTTGAGTAATTTTCTATTTTATTAATGGTTATAGTCATTACTTAATTTAATTAACAATTTTCAGATGTATCATTAACTTACTTAAAAACTTATAGTGTATCATAATATAGTTAAAAATTTAACTTTAAACTGAGCTTTACTTTTTAACTTTACTTACTTTTAACTTTACTTACTTTTAACTTTACTTACTTAACTTTAAATTTAGCTTTAAACTGAAAGCAAACATTGCATTAATAGATTACATTGCATTAAAACAATAGAACGTGTAACTAGATTATCATTAATTAAGAACGAGATTATTAAATTAATAATTTTAACGAAACTTAACTTACGGTCATCGTTAAACTGAAAGCAAATTAATGAATCAATGCATTAAAACAGTAGAACCAATAATTATATATTGTTGTTATTGTACTAGAACTACGGCCGTTTAGCTACACGTAGGCTCCAAGCCGAGAAGTGGGGTGTCCTCCGTGGGGGGTCTTCCTAAGGGGTCCTAACCCGTATTTACGCTAAGTTTTGGAGGAAACCACGGAAAACTCCATACGATTAGGTCGGCGGACGCATCCTGGTTTCGAACCAGGCACCTTCCGTCTCCCAGTTCAGAGCGCTATGTGCTCGGTCACTGATATATAATTATCGTAATTATAGTTGCATAATTATAGCAAAAAGTTAACTTACGTTTAGCATTAAACTGAATGCAAATTAATGAAATAAAATCAAAGATGGCGGCAGGGATACTAATCTGTACTCGACCCAAATTATAAATAGAAAATTACTCAAATTATTGATTATAACACCGGTCAACAAAAAAAATTTTGGGGGGGGGGGGCGGGGGTTCTGTTCTCATGCTTAAATTCTGATTCTAGACATTGAAAACACTTACATTTTCATTTTTAATTCTTAAAGTTTGCTTTTGTCTCATTTGCGTCGATAAGTATATTTTAATTTATTTCATAAACGAAAAGATGGCAGCAATTTGATTAACCCGAAAGTAAACTGTATTATTATTTGTAACTCTGTAGTATTGCTTGTAGTATTTTTTGTAGTATTGTTTGTAATATTATTATTTGTTTGTATTATTATTTCCTCATACGAACATAAAAGAAATACGAAAAATATTCAATTTCAGACATTAATTTCTTATTATATAACATTTATATGTTATTGTTTATCACAAATCTTGAATAAAAGAAGACTTTTATATCCAGCAAAAACTTTTCTGATCATAATTTAGAGTGGAATTATAAAAAAAATATATATATAAAAATCAGTGATTTTTTCCAAAAAATCGAAAAATTGCTTTAGTTTCTACAAAAGCAAACTTTCATAGAAAAAAAATTATTTTCCTTAGTTTTGGCGTAGGCGAAACTAAAATTTAACATGTAGAAGTCAGACCCAAAAATCGTGTTGACCGGAGTAATCAGTATGAAGCCTCTTATTAAAAAACTAACAAAAACATGTCAATTTTCTGTTACATGTTACAAAAGAACTTGTTATGACTTTTTTTATCAAATACTCTGATACTGCATGAAAACAGATTTGTATATTTATTTACATGACTTAGTGTCAAGCAAACTTCTGAAATTCGTCCGTGAAACTAATTTATTATCTTCTGACCATACCCCTAAAAAGTAGTGATATCCCCATCAAAAACCCTTAACGGGTTAAAAATTCGTGAGGCAGCATTTTACTTTATAGCTATATGAATTTTAAATATGGGTCTTAAAAATAATGATATCAAATTTTAAGTGACGCCCTGCTGGGATTTTTAAAGATTTATTTTTAAATTCCATTGCAGTTACTTTCGTTTTGTTTTCTAAAGAAGATTTACGCATTTAAGCAATGCTTTTAATTATGAAATACACTGTCAAATATATCACACTTTCACTGAGTCTATATAATGTATTCAAATGAATTTATTTCAATAATTTAATTTATCTTTTGCGTCACGCTATCCAAAAGGGCAAGCAAAATTTTCATATACATTTATTTCACTTAGTTTGGTTACTGTGACACGAACTAAATATTTACGTAAATTTTACGTAAATTTATTTCGAGCAATGTTGTGGTGTACAAATAATTAAGATTGAAAAAATAGACAAGTCGTCATTTTTAAAAGTAGAACTTATTACAGAGCCAGTGGCGTGAGGTGATGTTTACTTATAGTGAAACAATGCAACAGTGAGCTGAATTTCATGCCTTTAAGAGATCAGAAATCATTCGCAGTCTCAATCCCATATGTATCACCTTCGGACGTACTCAAATGCTGTAGTATAAAAGATCGGTGACAGGAAAATCTGGTGGAAGATAATCCGGCTAATTCGCCGGCTGTTACAGCTAGCAGTATTTTTTTCAGTTATTTAATTATGTTTTTACAAGATTTAAATTTTTTAATTAATGTAGGTCTTATAGATAAGAATATCGCTTTCATTTCTAAGAAATATCAATAATTTGCCTCGAGAAGCATGCCTTACTGAAGTTTCTAGTATTAATTTAGTGTACTAAAATTCACAAAATTCTGAAAGGTCATAGTCGGAAGCATCTGATCTGGCATGAAATGACCCAGTACTAGTAAATAAAATATTTAATTTAAAGAATGCATTTTATATTTAAAGTTAATAAATTATCTTTTACGCTGAATTGTCACATGCATCCTTTGACTTTTTTTTCAATAGAACAAATACGTTTATTTTTTTTTGAGTGACATTTTTCTCTCATAATTATATTTCTGGCACCTTTGAAATGCAATATTATACAAGATATGTAATAGAGAAAAGAGCTAAGTGTGAAGCGAATTTGCGTTCAGTACAGAATACAGTTCAAAATTTAGAGATTATGTAATAAGAAATATCGATAAATGTTCCTAGTTCTAGAAAAGTGCAGTTTATTTTGGCGGGATAATTGAAATGATGTATGGAAATGACTAGCCATTGTTTCCCTTTTATTTAGGCGTGGAATTTAAATTTCTTTTTTATGTTTTCTTTGTAGTATGCATTTAGTGCAGTTTAATTTCATATTATACAGTTTATGTAGTTTATTTTTCACATTATGTAGTTTATATTCATATTTAAAAACTGCTTTAGGAATTTGTTGTTAGCATAATTATAAAGGGTGATTGGTAACTCGTCGTATTTCTGATAAGACGTGATAGGGGAGACAAAATGCTGCAGTTCGAACCCCAAGTATGATAATCTATTACTTAATCCAGCAATGAAATTGGTATCTTTGTCGTGCGCCACAGCCATGATTCAGTCGAACACCATTCTCTCTAAGGTTCGTTTCTCTGAGGCATGCTAGAGTACGCATTGTTCACAAACATAATGACTCTTATTCGGAATTATGTGCACTGTTAATAATTTAGTTCAACTTTTCCCCCAAAAATCCGGTGCAAACTTAGCTGCAAACAATATTTCAAAAAATGTGGTATTAAGATTCACCATTTTGGCGGTGCTTCCTCAAGTGAAGCACTGAACGATGACTAGGTTTTTTCGCTAACTGAATATATAATATAAACCAAGATTGCGATTCTTCCTATCTTAGAGATAGCTCTTTAGTGTTTCATTTATAAATAAATTTGTTATTAAATTATTACTTTTTAAACTTACAAAAATATACTCTTTCTATGAAATTTTGAAATTCCATTACACTAATTTTTCCTTTTTATATCCAATGAAATTTAATAAATTTGTCTATGGAACTTTTGCTTAAAAGAGGTGACTTTTTTTGAATGTTATTGTGTACTTCTAATTTAAGTTAATTTTAATAATACTTTTGTGGCATAAAATATTAAGATGTTACAATGAAATCTCCCTAAAGAGACCACCCTCTGGTAGAGACCTGCACGGGCCGGCCCGTACCGTGAAAGCCCAACCCGGCCCGGCCCTCGGGCCGCGTACGGGTACGGGAATAATAAATCTGTTGTCAACGGGCCGGGTCGGGCCGGGCCAGACTCGTGTCTAGTTTTTTTTTTCCCTTACCCTTCCTGCAACCAGCAAAAAAAAGTATTTTTAGAAATTGGCTGCTGTAGGTAATAAATTATGGAATCGTAGTGCTATTACTCTGTTTACTTTGTAAGACTGACGTGTGAAAATATTCAAATTTTGTTGCACTCATAAAAAGATGTCATAACCTTCTGTTTTCCTTTCGTATACCATTAGTGGCGCTAATGATGCCGCCAGACCGAGCTGATACAGCTATGTTCCGACTCCAGGTCGACCGGAGATCCCGTCCCGAATCGTAGTGGAAAATAAAAAGCAGCGAGGAGAGAAACAGTTGATTAAAAATGTTGAAAGATAGGCAATTAGTTACGGTGTGCCGCAAAACAATGTTCAGAATTCCCTGCTCGCGCTAAGCAGTAAAATGTTATAAAGTATTTTAGAATCGTTTTCCGCGATCTTTTATCAAAGAGAAACATCCTCTAATTGCTGTCATTATGGCAGACACTAATGCAGGTTGCATCGGCGTGAGTGCTATTCATTCAAATTTAGAAAGTGGAAAATTTAAAACCGTGAAAAATGCATAAAAAAAGGGGATGTATGGGAAAAAATTTCTCTGGTGGTAGAGTCTGAGACTTCTAAAGAGACGGGTTTTGTCAACGCCTCCTAGAGAGGAAAGCCGCGGCGCTTACTTGTGACGTCACACTGAGTAGGTAAATCAAACCGTTTCCATTGGGTTTCTCCTCTCTCCCGCGGCGCGGGAAAGAGGAGAAACCCAATGAAAACGCTTTGCTTTACCTACTCGGTGTGGCGTCACAAGTAAGCGCCGCGGCTTTCCTCTCTAGGGGGCGTTGGTTTTGTACGGTGCAATAACTGTAAATCCATTTAAAGCTTTGTTGCTGCGAAAACGGGAATGTCGCATCTTAGGCGCCACAGATGTTCTTCAAGTGCAAATTCTATTGGAATCAAAGCATATCTCCGACCTGATGAGAAAAGTTATTGAGTTTTGTGCACATACGTCCATTCGAAGTTGTTGCAGGAGAAGGTTTTCAAAGCTTGGCGCAAATTCTTGTTGAAATTGGAGCAAAATATGGGAACATATCTGTTAACGAAGTACTGCTGCATCCGTCCACAGTATCACGACACATCAATTCTACAAAAGCTTCTATTTGCGAGAAACTTCTCCCTGAATTAAAGGAAGCATTAGCTCATGGATGCGCAGCTACGACGGATATATGGACCGATGATTATAGGAAAGTTAGTTACATATGTTTAACATTACATTATATTTCCAATAACTGGGTATTGAAGAAAAGATTACTGTACACTGCAGACTTTCAGTCAGAGAAAAAGAAAACGGGAGACAATGTAAGAAGAGAGCTCCTAAAGCGGTTTATGACTTTTGGTTTCAGTGAAGAGGACTTCGATAACCTTATATTTGTGACCGACCAAGGGTCAAATATTGTAAACGCTTTACAACAGTACGAAAGATACAATTGCACTGCCCATGTTTTGAACATTGTTCTGAAACATGCATTTGATTCAAAATTTCTCCAGGAAGCAACATCTTCAGTCTTTGAAACTTTTGTTGGATGCAAAGATTTAGTAACGTATATAAAACAGAGTGGGAATATGAAATTGCTTCCACGGGCAGGTCATCAGGAAGTAGACACGCGTTGGAATAGCAAATTGGATATGTTACAATCTGTGCGTGATCAGTTAAAAGAGATTGAAATATTGTTACATGAGAAGCATGAATCGCACAGAATTGAATACATCGATCTCGCTATTCTTAATGAGATAGTGGTTCTATTAGAGCCATTTAAACATGCTAAGGAAGATTTGGAAGCAGACACTTCGCCTACCTTCCACAAAGTGCTGTTATGGTACCACAAACTTTTACAAACCCAAACCAGGGAGGAATACTTTAAAATTTGCACTATACGAGACCTAATGAAAAGATTATCAACTTACATAAAAAAAATTCGTTCCAACATTGAAGCATTAGGTTGCCACTTTTCTGTGCCCTCGTTTCAGGCATTTACGCATGCTTTCCGAAGAGGGAAAAAGTGAAGTTCTTCAGTATGTAAGAAGTCAAATTGATATAGAAAACATAACCAATGCAAATTCTTCAATACTGGAATGATAGATAAAAACCCTGAAGTTGAGCCACAACTTAAAAAAATTAAGAAAGATTTATTTAGTCAGTGGGAAGATAAAAGTGAAGCAGAAAAACATTTTATTACAGAAATAGATGATTATTTAGAAATACAAGAATTTAATGACGAAGATATCCTATTGTGATGGAAGAGAAACGAAAAAAAAATTCCTAAATTGAGCAACCTTGCAAGGAAACTCTCATGCATTCCAGCGTCCAGTGCTACAAGCGAAAGAAATTTCAGCACCACAGGTCGTATATTAGAAGAAAGAAGAACTAATTTAAAGCCGGACATACCAGACTCTCTTTTAATTTTGCATGATAATTTGTAATTTATTTTTAATAATTTGTTACGATGGAATTACTTCTTGACTACTGTAAGTATTACTTTTCCTTGTCATTTATTCGAGATTTGGCAGAATCGAATTAATATAATACTTAACATTTACTTTTTTATTTTAAAAATGCAACTGATCATAATAATTCTGTTATAAGTATTTTAAATATTACGATAATTTTTATGTTAGTATCATTCAAGTTTTGTTTTTTCATATACTTTAGATTGAGATTTGTATTATTCCATGAATATTAATTTCATTAGTTTTATATTACTGAGAATATGTTAATCAATTTCTATAAATGAGTTTAACGTGTAAAAAACTAATTATTAAACTTTTTTCATTTTCATCATTAAATGTAGTATTTATTGAAACAGGAGAAAGCTTTCCTCTGATTTTTTTTTTTTTAAATATTTGAATGTTTCGATTTGAATTAACAACTGAAATTTCCACATCATTCTACTTTATGAATTAACATCTAATTAAAAATATTCCACTTTTCAGAATATATATGCATATAAATGGTGGTTATTTTAATATTAGTATTAATTTAATGCAGTAATTAACATTAATAACTTTACTTAATATAAAATGCCTGAAAAATATTTATTTATCGGTCTATTTGCTCGTCTTTATATTTTTTAAAATTTCTGGAATTTTCAAATTTTTGTTTCTTAATTATGGGCCCATACGGGCCGGGCCGGGACTCAATTTTCAGTCCCGTGCAGGTCTCTACCCTCTGGATCATTAAAAATCGATCTTTCAGCGAGGTGGTTTCTGAATAGAGGCTATGGGGAAAACAATCTTTCATGCAATATATATACCACTAAAAACTATTGTTGAATGAATTAACTATATGTTTATACAGAATTAAAGAAAAGTTTCCTAACAGCTAAACAATTTACAATCTCATGTAGAAAGCATAAAAGGAATAGGAGAGTATTTTTTAGATTAAAAGTTGAAAACAACACCATATTTTTAAATTGTAATACTGGCCAGATAATATCTAATATGCATGTGAAAATATCAGGAAATATGTTTCCTTAGAAAACGTCAGACAAGCCCTTAGAAAATATTTATATTTTATGTCTATTTCAAAAACCTTAATTTTTACTATGAAACCTTTACCAAAAACATAAATAATAACAATAACATTAAATGCAGATCTAAAACCAAGGCTTCTTCTTACATGGTATATAACAATAGTTTAGATAAACAATTCATGCCGTTAAATGTATTATTGAAAGTAACTTAACAGTACGCAAAAAATAATCACTTGTTTTTAAGCCGAGCCCGGCTTTAGTGTACTAGCTTCATTGCAAAAATATATTTGTGCTTAACTAGTCTTAACTATATGTAACTAGTTCTCTGCCAGTGGTCGAAATTCGACCATAAAGCATTAAAATTTTTATTTTGAGCGTGAATAAAGTTCTGTCAAAGATTATGTTTCACCATTCCATCTACAGTGGAACCTACTAAAGTGACCACCTTGGCTAAGAGACCATCTGTCTACAGTGACCACTTTTGCACACTTATATTTATAAAAGTTCAATTTTTCAATAAATAACCGGTGAAATCAGAGAGTAACAAACAATGTTCTATTGGTTGAATCATATTAATGGCTCATCCGAGATCTCTGAAAAAAGTCAAGTACAGATTGTACCCGGAATTCGGATCAAACATGGTTCATCCTTCAAAAGTCGATTTTTTTGGCGAAGTAATATGGCCGCCGTTAGCTCGCGTTAGATAAGCTGTGATTTAAAAGGGAAAAAAATTGCCGATTGAAGTCTTCGAAATAGAAAAATTTCGAAAACCTAAGAAATAACCATCTTTAAAAGAAGAGGTTCAAATGAGACAACCATACAAAAACTTCGAATGAGTGAGTAGCGAGGGAAATGAAGAGGTTCAAATGGTGTGTGGTGGCGAGGGAAAAAGGGGATCAAATGAAGAGGTTCAAATGAAGCAGTCGTACAAAACTTCGAATGTGTGAGGTACCAAGGGAAATAAAGTAGTTCAAATTGTGTGTGGTGGCGAAGGAAAGGGGCGATCGTACAAAAATTTCGAATCTGTGAGGTATGAAGGAATAATGGTTTGTCATGTCCGAATCGTTTCCTGGTAAGAAAAGAGTGGCATGAAATCTTTTCGGGGAGTTTGTTTATTTTGGAATTAAGGAATTGTTGAATGTTACTGGTGTTACATTCTTCAACAGATTAATAGCCATGGCATCAGGATGGCTTTTCGAGATGGGGATTGATGAGTGCAAATAGATATATTCAGAATGTGCTGCATCACGCATTAAATATTAGAAAAATTTAATGAACGTAGTGTAAAGAAAATATGTGTAAGTAATAGTTGGACGCGGAAATGTAAATAGTTGTAACGGGGGGGGGGCTAAATGACGCGTGTGCAGGCCCATAGCTAAACTGTTTACATATATATAATATTAAAGAGAGAGAGAGAGAGAGGCTAAAAATCACGTATTAAATGCTAGAAAAAATTAATGAACATTGTGTAAAAAAATATCTGCAATAGTTGAACGCGGAAATGTAGACACTTGTAAGGGGAAAAAATTATGCTTGTGCGGGCCTATAGCTAAACTCTTTTTATAAAAAAATACGATAAAAATTTAAATATACCTATACACATGTACACAAAGGAAACAAAATGCAAAATTGCAAGAATAATATTAACAAGAAAGATCAATTATGAAAAATGTATCGATCATGAAACACTTTCCAACACAACATTTTTGTACTTAAATCTGAGGAGATTTTAGTTTGTGGCTAAGGCAAAGCTGCATGATGGCTATCGGCCAGGGGAGATTCCTTAAGAGGTGTACTTTTTTAAGAGTTTCTAAAGCGTATTCACATTACATCTGGAGAAAATCGCCTCAAAATCCACACCTTTAGATCGACATCCGAGCGGTAAGTCAGACAGTGGTGGCGCCAGTCCGACGAGGGATGGGGTAACCACCACTGACGCACTCAATGGCGTAGCCAAGGGGAGGGATAGGGGGTCACAAACCCTCATGAGCAATTTTTTGCCATACAAAATGTATATTCTTCACTCCTTTATCACACACACGTATACATACATATATGTGAGTTGCAGTAATAAATCCCTCATGAAAAATTTCTGACTTCGCCACTGGACGCACTAAAGGAGCCGAAGGTGCGACCGCCCCCGCCTCCCAAGAAAAGAGAAAAAAAATCAGGCGCTTTTAAACTCTTACCTTGAATATATATTTCTTAAATTTTGTACTTTTACACTCACTCAGTGGCGAAGCTAGACAATTTTCATGGGGAATTTACGACTACTGCAATTCACATACATGTTACGTCTGTGTGATAAGGGAGTGAAGAATATGCATTTTCTAAGGCAAAAAATTCCTCATGGGCGGGTTATGAACCCTCCGCCACTGAACTCATGTTCCATAGGCAGTGGTCTAAATAAATGGGACCAATATGGTAATAATATAATAGCATAAATAATAATGATCGGCAATATGGTATGATCGTCTATTCTCCAACACAGAGTAAATCAGATACCACATGTCTTTGACGCAAATAATCCCATTCCCCCTTTCTTTAAGAGTACCATAATTACCATGCTTAAAAGTAGATGTGCAATTGTTAATAGGCAGGTTGAAAGACACTCGCATTTTTGTTGCGGTGGTAAAAAAAAAGGTACATCAAAGTGCAGGTGTGTTTTTCATTGGATTTTAATGGCTTTTAAAAGAGCGGTAGAAGGGAGTCACTATTGATAAATGCTTCTGACGAAAGAAATGGCCTTCTAGATGAGAGGAGCTCTGACTTTGACTTTAGCTCGGCACTGTTATTTGCTAGCATGGAAATGTTCTGCATTTTTATTACCTCGACAGCGAAAATTCAAGTCAGTTCCGAACACACAAAAACTCCCACTTTCCATTCTCCCATACCCTCAACACCTTATTTCTTTGTTTGCAGTGTAAACTTATCGCTTTCATTGTACGTGTGTTTTAAAAATAAAAAAACAGTAATACCGGTAGCGTAGCCAGGATTTTATTTCGGGGGAGGGGGGTATCAAATTTAAAGCTAAAGTTCAATTGTAAGCTAAATATTAACTTGCAAGCTAAGTAAAGGGTCCCATTTCGGAAGGGGGCTGCAACCCCTTTAGGCTACGCCCTTGAGTACTACCTCTGAATTATGCTATAGGTGAGACTGAGGCATAAACGTGTTCGTCGGGGTATTATTTCGCTTATAAATATACAATTATAAATTATTTTCAGTGGCGTAGCTAGAGGGGGGCATCTGTCCCCGGGCGCAGCAGCCGAGGGGCGCCAAATCGTACATAAAATATTCCCCATTACATTTTGACAATAGGAGGGGGAGTAAAAATTTCAGTTGTTTCCGGGCTCTGAAAACTCTAGAAACGCCTCAGATTATTTTTAACTGGAGCAGGAGAAAAAGAAACTTAAAGACTAAGGAAAATAATGATTTAGGAAAAAAAATTAATAAAATCTTGGAGATAACATATATATATATGTTATATTATTAAAACGTTATATTATTAAAATCGTAAACTGAAGCTATTTTGGAAATAAATAAAAGGCGAATCGATAAGATTTGAAAATCGGCTAACTCCGGGATCTCCTAAGTCGAGGTATTATTATACAAAAAAAGTACATTTTAATATTTGAAAATTAAAGCTGGTCTAGAATTTAGATTGTTACTTATCTTAAAAATCCCTTTGACGCATTGATCAGAAGTTCCTGACGAGGGGTCACAACTTCCGGTGGGGGCACCGGAACCCTCGCAGGTGCCAACCTTGGATACGTCACTGCATAAATACCTTTATTATGGTGTTAAGTGTTAACTCATTTAGTACAACTGAATAGATCTATTTGTTTTGTGTTTCTTTTTAACGGTTTATTTTATTTTATTTTAAATCGTTAGTTTATGAAAATTACTATGAAAGCGACCATAGGTGCACCCACGGAAGGGGCTATTCGGGGCTAAAGCCCCCCCTCCCCCGAAGCTGGAGAGTGAGATCTGAAAAGCTTGAAAAACTGAAAATTGACATTAATGAATCAAAATATTTTTATTTTTTTAATTGTCTTCAAATTATATCTAAAATGTTTAAAAAAAGACGGTTTTTTAAATAAATAGTTCAGTTGGTATATTAAGTACAGTTAAACCCTAGTACAGCTTCATTGAAAAAATCAGTATTTATGATTCTATAACGAGTAATGAGTTACGTTGATAGTGGGCTTGTATTCTGTGGGCAAGTGGTACAAAATATTTTGATGTCATAAGAGAGTTATTACTATAATCGAGATCACCCTAACCGAGTTCATCAGTATTTGTCGCCCCAGCCTTCCCTAAACTAAAATCCTGGCTGCGCCACTGAAAGCGCACCTTGATCTTAGCCAAAAGGCCGTGCATAGCGGACAAAGTAAAAATAAAAAAAGCATCCAAGCAGGCTCTCTACCCCCCTAATCGTAAATCAGTCTTCATTCTTACTTCCAAAACCTAACGCGTCACCATGCCCCGCCTTTTTCCTTCTCTCCTTTTAAGGCCGCTTTCGCGATCGAGAGCGAGTCGCGGGCCGCTTGGCCAATTATCACTTGTAAGCAATACATTTTTCGCACCTCTGAGAAAGAGGGAGATACTCCGGACAATAGGTAATTGGGGACCGTGGATAATGCGTTTTTTACACCTGTGGTTTTACATACCATCTATTGTTCGGTAGAGGGTCGCCGCGTCAAGACCCGGTCAAATATCCCTATTCAAATACATTGTAGCCGCCACGGTCGCTGGGTCTGGGCAATGGCCTTTACCGTTCAAAGCTAAACCCGGACGAAATTACGAGCGAGCTACTTCAAACCCGCTTCTCCTCTTTCCATTACTCATCGCCTCTTCTCTTTCACAGGACAAAATTTGAGGTACCTCAAAAAGTGAAGTACCTCACTTTATAGGCCCGTTTACATGGGAAAATGGAAAATCCCGGGTAAAAGCAGAGTATAGGGGAAAACTTGACACGCAGATTAATTCTGAATCGCGTGTTTTGCTCATCGGTAAGATATCTTACCGATGACTTTAACACTCGAGTTTGGTTTAATCCGAGTGTCAAGTGTTTGGTGAATACGGTCCTTAGAGATAGCACTAAACCTGTCAATTTGAGAGACCCTAGACACATGCTCCGAATTTCCTTAAAGAACCTTAAAAATCTCCTTTGCTATAAAGGTTATGAGAAGTCAGTAAAGGCCGTAATTTATTTATAAAATGAAACCTCTGAAAGTTGGACATTTGCGACTCTTGCGAAAATTCTCAAACTTATTTAAAAGGTAATAGAACGTAGATTCTAAGAAAACCACCCCACTTAAGCACATAATCAACTAACAACTGGTGAAGGGATATTATTTATTATTATCCATCTATGCCAGTTACCGTGTTTACTCGCGTAATAGTCGCACCTTTTTCCTTCTCAATTTTTCATGGTGAAAGTATAGGTGCGGCTATTAAACGGGGAAATCTACAATATAATATTGTACATTCTAATGCTAAAACATTACTGGTATTATCATAAAATTATTAATTTACCAAATGTTTCCATATTATCTGCCGTATATTAAATAACATTTTTGTCAGTTGCACACAAAAAGCGCCATTTTTCTTTTTATAGTAATATTTTTTATAGACATAAATGAAAGTCAAATACGTGACTGCGACTTTTATGTGGGGATATTAATTTTGTCGATTTTTTCTGCTTCAAAACGGGGGGCGGGTGTGACTATTATGCAAGTAAACACGGTAGTTCCTCTATTTTTCATAAAAGGAACGAAGAAAGAAAAGCCGAAAGAGCATTATTGTACTGCCAAAAGTATATTGTACTACTATTTTTACACAACAGAGTGAGTAGTTCAAGTTTTCAATTTCAACTATAATTATTAAGACATTAGTCCAAATTAAAAGTTAGGTAGCAAAATAACAATTTTAATTAATTTTTCTTTTGCATTAGACAAAACGTCGCAATTTTGCAATAAATAAGTTTTAGAATATATTAAATGATTTTACTTTTCACAAAACCTTCTTTTTTTAAATTCAGTAATTAAATTACACTGGTCAACATTTTTTTTTTGGGGGGGGGGTTCTGTTCTCATGCAGATTCTGATTCTAGACATTGAAAAACATTTAAATTTTCATTTTTAGTTCTTAAAGTTTGCTTTTGTATGATTTACGTCGATAAGTATATTTAAATTTATTTCATAAACGAAAGATGGCAGCACTTTGATTAACCCGAAAGTAAACTGTATTATTCTAATAATATTGTATGTAATATTCAGTATGTAATATTTTTATTTTATCAACACAATGATGCAAAGTAATATACTAAAAACTGTAATTGATTGCGTCTGAAAAAATGATGATTTATGTAACAAGAATACTCAATAAAATAATTATTTTACATTTATATGTTATTGTTTATCACAAATCTTGAATAAAAAAGACTTATATCCACCAAAAAACTTTTCTGATCATAATTTATAGTGGAATTATGAAAAAAAATATAAAAATAATAAATTTTTGCCGAAAAATTGAAAAATTGCTTTAATTTCTACAAAAGCAAACTTTCATTAAGAAAATTTATTTTCCTTAGTTTTGGCGTAGGAGAAACTAAAATTTAACATGTCGAAGTCAGACCCAAAAATCGTGTTGACCGGTGTTATAAATAAAGACAGTACAATTTATCCTTTATTTTAACATTTTCCCCGCGCAACTTTAAAAGTGAGAATACATTTAATTTTAATTGTCCATTTTATAATAAATCATCTGATTTATTATAACTTGAAACAAATTCTGCTATTATTCACTAATAGCAGAATTATTTTAAAGTATTTCTACTTTGTAACTCCTTTTATCTCGTAAAAACAGTGAAGAAATGGAAGCTTTTCGAGTCCTGCTGATTAAGCTTGTCGTTATAAACTACCTTTTGCCTTTTGCATGGAGAGTAAAGAGCAGGCAAAGTTTGACAGGTTGGTTTTCGGTTTAAATTAACGCCCACTGTAAAAATCCCTCCTCTTTTCTGCATCATATTTGGCACACCGTTTAGGTAAGCTTCGCACTTCTAAGTGTATTATTTCTATGCCGAGAACCATCCAGGGAATGAAAACAGCGTTTGCTGAACGAGTGGGACCAATTGCCACAAGAAACCACATTGTTGTCATCATTATCACACGTAGCACACTTGCCATCATCATCAGTCTGATTGCTTTCGGGAATCGAAATGATCATTATTTTAATTAAAATTCTATTAGGTGTATGAACAATAGTTTTACTTGAATTACTGTAACACCTCAACGTAAATGTGAATCATCTTTGACTGGCTTTCACTTTGCCGTAAAAGCTAATTACGTCAAAATTTTAAGTAATCTCCAAAGATTACCGGATAAAGCGGCACTCACGACAGAGGTAACCGGCAGAAAACCAGAGCAGCTTCACCATTTCGTTCCATTCCGATTTTCACCGGAATAAGAGGCTCACCGGAAAAACCACCAACCAAACTAAGCGGCCACCACTGTACTAATAGTTTTTGCGCAGCATGTATCATTTTAGGTTACATGCCCACCATTTAATTTTGGAGATTTTATACCCCTGCATATAGCACAGATTAGGAAAAGAACCAGATAGTAATACATGGAAATTATGACCCCCCAGTGGATTTGGTTCTGCGGTTCTTACGCCATATGAATATTATGTATGGCTTGAATTGCACCTTGGTTTTTGGCAACACTGATGAAAGTTTAGATTTAGATATCTGTCGTTTATGTTAAATCAGTCATGATAATTATATTCATGGTGAGCTAATTATTGTAAGTTGCCATTAGACTGTATAAAAGATTGCTATCTGGTTCGTTTCCTAATCCGTGACATGTACAAAATTTTCCATTTTCCTTGCAAATTTCAAAGTACCATGATTTGTATTTTTTTTTTCTTTAAAGGTGTGTGAACTTCATTTTTGTGAATCGGGTATTGAGACAGAAGCAAGTGCATATGATCCGAAGAGTGGAAAAAGAATTTCAGTCATGTTAAGCCGCACTCGCTTGAAAAAAAGTGGTGTTCGAAAATTATTTTCTGGATACCCATCATACCTGTCCAACTATAATCATGAAACAGAAGGACCCGAAGAAAAAAAGATTCGTGTTGAAAATGAGCAGCTGCAACAAGCAACTCCGGCTATAGTGAACCTCTGGGGACCGTTAAATTTCGTTCACATATATCCGAAGTTCACTAAAACCGATGTTTGGATGTCTGATAACAATAAAACAATAAAGAACTAGAAAATAGAATTTTATATAAGCATTGAATGTTTATTGATTAAACCAAACAAATGGATAGCATTTATGGTTGTAGAACTAGTTGTTAAGTAAAATAAACACACTGAATCGCATTTATGGAAATAATGTACATTACATTTAGTTGGCAAAAGGTGCTGTCACGTTTAATCTGTGATATTGCATTGAGAATGGAAAAGTAAATCGTCCAAAGTAAAGAGCGAAATTTCTGCTTTTGGCTCACTTTCAAAAGTACCCTGCTTTTGTTAATGAATACTTTTAAAGGGTAGGATGCATTACAGTATTGAAAAATTATGACCCTCTCCCGCCGCTTCCCCATTGTTTAGTAAAAGTAAGTTAGCCTAGACACTGCCAATTCGCCTGTATTTCGGAACAGGGGTGCTTGATAATCTTTTTCTCTTCTCGAACACAAAAGAGACACTCTTCGTAGGAATCGAATAACATACCTCTACCGTCCAGAAATTTTTAAGTTCACTGTAACCGAAGTCATGATTCACTAAAACCGAAAAATGGTATGTACATTTCTAATGTATGTGAGTCGGGACTAAGAAAATGCGTTCACTATAGTCGAAAAATCACTATCTCCGAGTTCACTAGATCCGGAGTTGACAAATATAGCAACCGGAGTAGTTATAAAAAAAAAAAAAAAAACAGATAGAGACAAGAAATATTTATGTGCAAACTACGCAGAATTTGTAAGTCGAACGACAAACGTAGAAATTTCCCTATTTTGGACTGTTGTCCATATGGACTCGGTTTGAATGTTTCTGCATATTGATATGAAAGACGTCCCTGAAATTAAATATTCATTGGTTATCACTGAAGATTTAAATGTTAAATCTACATGGGTGTTATAGAATGTCTGCCAAGGGGGATCTTCCTATTCATTTTATTATAAAAGAAGTCAGAGAAGTATCCAAAATATTAGATTTCGTACAGACAATGGCTGCAAATGAAGATACCAAAATTAATGACGTTACTTTTAATATCTTAGAGTGTCTTCAGAAGTTGAACATAAAGTATTCAGAAGTAAAAAACTTGAGAAGTTTTATTTCAGACCAGATTAAACTAATTACATGTGATAAGTGGCACAGACCGGTCCATGACATTTCGGTCCCATAACTATTTCGATTCGTCTATTTTGATACAGATATTCCATTTCATTTCTTACTTTTTTCTTATTATAGTGGGTATGTATTAATGGTCCTAAATATGTAAAACAATTTTGTGTTTATGTATTAATGGTGATGACGTGACGTGATGTTGCGTTGTCAAAATAAATTCAGAAAGTCTAACCACCTGTTGCCTTGATAAAAAAGATAAAAAATTAATAATATACTAACTAAATAGTAATAACAATAATCTCGATAGGCTGACATCGCACTGACCTCCTCCCCCCTAGTGAGAGAAAAGCCAGATAAAGAGCTCACATGACACATTTCTCTGGGAATTGAGACAGTTCCAAGTTCGTACTGCTGCGATCTCCCACAGGGAAATTCCATTCAGCAATCGGACTAGGACACCCTTCGGAACTTCGTTTCTGTCTTCCAGAAGCAACTACATCTATTGCACTTGATTTCACCACTGGGAGCTATAATGTGTCTTTTTAAGTTTTCTGGATATAGGTGGCAATTCGGTATAGGTAACAATGTTTTTCTGTAGAAAACTTCTCTGCTGTCGTTGATGAGCTACGTTAAATGCCTAACAGGGAAATGCATTAGCACGTGGGTTTCATCTGTTTGTCCTCATAATCACATCTATCTCGTAGTTCTTAGGCCTCGTGTAAAACCTCCTATTGATAAGGATCTATAGGAGGTTTTGCCTCGTGTGCTGTATAAAGAGAAAACTCTACGCTCCCTGACACTGACAGCGTTGATTAGTTTCCATTTTCGAAGTTCAGTCTGTGAGCTTTCTACTATTTTAAGGGTAGTGAACGAAATATTGTCAAACAGATCTCGACCGAAGTTTTCATATAATGGATATACTTTTTGTTTTCCCAAACAGAATTTTTGTTTTCACAAATTTCGTCTAGAACTGTCAAATTCTGGGGATGTGATAACGAGATTCAGATAGCTATAAATTGAGGATTCATACTTGTGTAAGCACAAACGAAGTGCTTATGCAAATTAATACTCACTCTCATGGAAGTGATGCAGCTGAAGTACAAGTACTGAAAGTACGTACATCAATAAAACGTAGAACAGAAACTACTCAAGAAACAGCAACTGTAATTTTCAACGATGCATACGAAAATTTGCCTTTATCTGTAAAAGGGAAAATGACAAATCACCAAGTATTGAAGAAAATAATTTAAAGGAAACGCGAAGAGATTGCCCATTATCCTACTCAACCAGAAAATATTAAAGATCTGCTTATACCTACAAATTATTCGCAATATGAAAATGAAGGTTTTTTGCTCTGGTTCGGGACAAGATGCAAAAAGATGTTTAATATTTGGGGGAGAAACCCATGAAAATTGCCACACGCCATGAGAAAAATGTATATGGATGGTTCTTTCCGAATTACACCAAAATCTTTTACCCAAGTATTCGTAATAATGGCTGAATGAAATAAATTTGTGTTCCCAGTATTGTACGCTTTATTACCTTTTAAGACTGAAGGTACATACGTGAAGCTCTTCAATGCTGTGATACAAATCTGGCCACAGTTTACACATGATTGGATTTCACTGGACTTTGAAATTGCAGAAATAAACGCCGGCCGTCCGTCTGGTATTTCCAAGTGCAGCAATAAAATGTTGTTTTTTTCACCTTGTAAAAAGCATAAAAAAGAAACTTTCAGAAGAAGGGTTACTATCGCAATATAATAACAATGCTGATTTCGCCTTACTAGCTCGGGAAATTACAGCAATCGCTTTCGTCCCAACTGACAAAATAGGAGCACTGGAATCTCTGGAAGAAGATTTACGTGTTTCATTATTGCCAATTTTGAATTGGTTTGAAGATTATTATATTGGAAGACCAAATCGAAGAGGTATATGAAAAACGTCATTATTTCCTCCTGACGTATGGAATGTTTTTGAAAGAACTCAAAATGGAGAATCTCGTACAAATAATTATGTAGATGTTACTCATCGAATAATGCAAAATGAATTCGGTATGGATCATCCTACAATATGGATGTTAATTGAAGGCATAAAGAAAATTCAAAGTGGGCGCGACCAATTCTATGAAAAATTTGTTAACGGAGAAGAGCCTTTAAAAAAAGAAGGAAGTATATCAAAATTGATGAAGGAATTTTCAAAATCCTTACAGACTTCAGCGATACCCAAAATGGTCGAACACTGAAAGAATATGTACGAGGGATTGCCGAGAATTTTTTAATGAAATAGAGAGACGCTGTTTTAAATTACAATATGTAGCATCTTCCCTTTTTTCCGTAGTGTAATTGTATTTCCATTGTGTAATTATATTTCCATGTATGTAATTATAATTTCATGTAATTTTGTATGACTATAAAATTTGGTAAACAGATAAATAGATTTTTAAAAAAAGGATTGCTTGGCTAACTACTGCACGCCCTGCAATCTGGAAACTCCTTTTAAATAATTCCTATCATGAGAATAAAAATAAAAATGTTTTAAAAGAGGCTAAAGGTCATCCGTAAAAAAAATATTCATAATAACAACAATAATAATAAAGCAGTAAGGATCATTATAATTACACTGAACTACTGTTGTGTATACTCAATAAGACGTGACTGCCAGTTGAGGAACTAAAATCAATCCTATTCTGCTCAACAAATAATAATAAATCAAATTCATATTAACTGTATTGGCAAAAACGGCGGGAGCTAATCCAAAAGGGACTGAAACGGCGACAGGACCGAAACAGCGGGACCGAAATGTCCTGCTTCGATCGGTAAGGTAAAATTACTTGTTCTTTGGGCATTTCTTCTCCAATCTACAAGATTTGTACGTGATGTGTACATGTACACTTGCATCTACTGTCGATTTACAGTAGAGCGATTGGTTTGAATGAGGTTTTTGTTCACTTTACTTCTGGAAAATGCTAGATTTTTTTTTTGACAAGGAAGATGATTCGAGGGGTAGAGAGGGTTGTATGGTACCATTTTGAAGACTTTTAGCATTAAGTAGCTAGGGTAAAAAATCGGTTCCATAAAAAATGGGTCTTTGGAGGAGAGGGTCGCTTAATAGAGGTGGTCGCTCATAGAAGTTTCACTATACAGTTAAAGTAAAGTTAGAGTTAAAGGTATAATATAATATTGCAGTAAAGTATAATAGTTAAAGTAAGTACTAATATTATTTAAACAGAAATAAATAAAATAATTCTTAAAGTATCAAAAACCATCACTGGCCAAGAATTACTCCAGTAAGCAGGGGGATAAATCAATCTTATAAATAAAAATGAAATTCTGTTTGTTTGTTTGTTTGTTTGTGGATTTGATTCGTATACAAATCCACAAAAATGGACCTATCGGCCTGAAATTTAGTACAGATATGTAAAATAATATAGAATAACTCATAGTCCACTTTAAAACTTTGAAAGTCCACCCGTTCCCGGAATTTAAGAGATTTTTTATGCTCTTCACGCAAAAATCTTTCCGCAATTGTAACCCCTGTAGTGAAAAAAGTGTGAAATAAGGATCGAGGTTGCCATGTGTGGCGATTTTGCCGAATAAAATGTTTTAAATTCTCAAAGTAAAAATAAAAGAATAATAATGATTTTTTTTTTGTTAGTTTATATTCGTAAGGTTATTTTTTTTTTAAATTATAATATCGTGTGCATGGGAAATCAGAGCAGGAATGTAATGCTTTACACGCAAAACAATAAGAATTGAAGATTTCCGAGGCTAATAGGTAAATTATTTTAGTTTGGCGAGAAAATAAAATGGCTCAAATGCCGATTTTGTGAAAGTGAGTTCTAGCGGTTTGCACAGATTTCGGCTTGGCGCAATTTATTGAGAGCTTAAGGAAATAGATTTTTGAAAACAAGTGCAAAGGTTTTATTAGAATACAGCGTTAAATTTTAATGATCCGTGAAGAAATAATGCAGTTATTAAGGGATTTCAATTGATCTATCTCCAGAATTCTCGCCAAATGAGTACATTGATTTAAGTTGGGGGAATTCTGCCAAATTTCAGAAAATTGAAATCTTCTCATTTAGTACATCGGAGTAATGATGAATAAAACACGTTATAGTTGATCATTTTAAAAAATTCGGCTGTATTAAGGGATTCAACTTTTCAAATAAAGGCTTGCTTTACTTTTTCGCGGTCGAACCATTTCCCATATATTATTGCTGCTAAGTCAATGCTTCGAATGATTTCCTGAAAAAACGCTTGCAAAATGGCGTATGTTGGCACTTTGGCGAGGCTTAGATTTGAAACTGGATTTTATTTGAGACTGGGATATATAATGACACTGGTTATAGATAAAAATGAATGTTGGTATGAGTGTATGAGGTTGAAAAACTCCGGCACCGTTGAGCACCGTTGCACCATGAAATTTGGTTCACCTAAGTCTTTTATCATGGAGAAGCTTTTTATGCTATCCGTTTTCCTCTAACTTGCCACCAGGAGGCGCAGCAGAACGTCGAATTCTATTCCGTTTAGCCGTTTGCTATGCGAATATCGTCCAACCGATTTCGATGAAATTTGGTACACGCGAATATTAGAACACGGAGAATATTTTTCATTATCCATTTTGCTGTAACTTGCCGCTAAATGGCGCTGAAAAGCATCAACTTCTATACCGTTCGACCGATCGGCATAAATTTTTTTTATACTTACACATTTGAGCACGAAGAATATATTCTAACTGCGTTCCTTTTGATGTTACTCACCACTAGATGACACTGCAATGCATTATTATTTTAACTCGCCACTAGATGACGCTGCAGCAGGCCAAATTCTTGACCATTCAAACGGTCGCTATGAAAATCAGTATACATAGCTATTTGAACAATGAGAATATTTTGGCGTTATCCATTTTGCTATAACTCGCCACTTGACGGCGCTGTAGCAAATCATTACTTTAATTAACTACTAGATGGCCCTGCAGTGTATCACTTCTTGACTGTGCAAATGATCGTTATGAAAATTGGTATACATAGATAGTTGAACACGGTCGCTATGAAAATCAGTATACATAGCTATTTGAACAATGAGAATATTTTGGCGTTATCCATTTTGCTATAACTCGCCACTTGACGGCGCTGTAGCAAATCATTACTTTATTGAACCACTGGAAGGCCCTGCAGTGTATCACTTCTTGACTGTGCAAATGATCGCTATGAAAATAGGTATACATAGATATTTGAACACGGGAAAGAGTTTGGCGCTATCCATTTTCCTATAACTTGCCACTAAATGTCGCGTCAACACATGAACTTCAGGACTGTCCAGCCGATAGTCATGAAAATTCGTATACATCGATATCTGAATGCGAAAAATATTTTCGCCGTATCCGTTTTGCTAAAACTCGCCACTAGATTGCGCTACGCCGCATGGCCTTCTGCACCGTACAAACGATTGCCTTGCAATTCGGTATGCATGATTATTGGACACAATATAACGCGATATCCACTTTGCTATATCTGTTTATTACAATGAATAGTAATCACCACAAATCGTAATATCAAAAAGTCTTCATTCCCGTGCGAAGAACGGGTACTTCAGCTAGTATACTTAAAAAAATTAATTTAAAAATAAAGAAGAAAAAATGTGTATGAAAAAAGGCACGAAAAGTAGGTATGTAGGTACAAAAAAATTTACACCATTTTCTATTAAAAAACAGCACCAACAAAACTTTTTTTTTTCAAAAATGCTTCACTCGTAAGGACCTTTGAAAAAAATCATGATTTTCAGGGACATTTATTAAATATGTTTTTATAGAAATATAACAAGTCTTTTTTTTTCTCTTATTGCCTGCACAGGTACATTGTTTATGAACTTGATATAAGAAAATAGAATGTATAAAAGGATGAATTGACGTCAGGGCCTCCGAGAGAAATTTTATTAAGTGGGGCGAAAATCTTCCCTGGTCTCTTTCGTAAAGCACAAACGTTTCGAAAAAACACGACGGAAGGAAGGGATTTTTTTTTTTTTTTGTAAAACTGCTCTTTTTAATGATATGTAATGGTCCTTTTCGAAGGTTGCCTTGACGACCTTCGAAATTTGCATACTTTGACGACACTATGTTCGAAGGCTGAAAAAAAATACTAATATTTAAATGATAGAATTAATATTTCTGCCATCTAAATCATTCTAGAATAATGTATTCAAAATTTAGTCTATTTAAAGATTTTAATTATAGATGTATAAATGAAATTCGTAACACATTCTGAAAAATTCACGGACGCACTTTAGCTGAACACGGGCCCACTCTAACTGGCACGGGCACAGGGGCGGCGCCTCGTCTGCTCCCCCCTCTCGTAGGGCCTGCTTGACGCAATTTAGTTGTTTTGTAAAATCTTTTTTTCATTCTTTGAAGCTAGTGACCGTTATTTACCTCGAAAAAAATAGTGACCCGGAATTTCTCCATGTGACCCTACATTTATCAAAATAAGGATCAAAGTAATAATTAACTCGCCCAATAAAATCAACTTCTAATCGACCACACTTCATTTGTGCGCCGCCATACTTTCATCACTTGGAGCCAAGTTTCCAACTGTAGTAGATGACGCAGCAGAAAAAATACTCTGATTGGACGAAATTTCGGCCAACTGGGATTTGTCCATTCGGAAAGCAGAAAGTTGGAGATCGCCGTCGTCAAGGCAACGGCAGAGAGAATCGGTCGAAAATTACTTTTGCAAGAAAGTTGTTCGGATTTTCTTTAGTGTGCTAACTTTCTTAGGAACCCTTAGAAAGACCCCCACGGAGGCCATCCGACCCCTTGGCCTAGAGCCCACGTGTAGCTCATTGGCCGTAATTCCGCAACACAGATACTCATTTTCGGCCTTATTGCCTCATTCGACATCAAAATATTCTTAAAAATTTGCGATTTTCCTTCACTAGACAAGGTTTGCTACTTCATGTTCTATATTTTTTTCATCCACTTCATGTCTATGACCCTCTGAATTTGACAACACCTTGTGTATATTGTAATGACGTATGAAGGATACTTACATTGTTCCGGTTGGAAGGTATCATGGCGGGGGAGGGCTTTGTTTATGTCCTCCAATTTGAGCACCCAACATGGAAAGACCTGATCTCGTGACCAATGGCCACGGCACCTATAAAGAATAATCAAATTAAAACTTATAGCAGAAACTTTAATAAAGTATTTTTAGATTATAATAATAAGTTTTAAAGTAAGACAAATGCTTAATTATTTATGATTGCCATTTTCTGAAATTCACTGCCGTAAAATTGTCTTTTAGTCTGTGAACATGGAGTAAGTACGAAAGAAACTCACTGAGAAATGAATGATGTGAGACAGTATTGCTGCTGTATCTCACAAACGAAGCAGATGAATTAAAAATGTTTTTAAAGAAAAAGGCATTTTCATCGAAGTTATGGTTTAGTAGCTTCGGGCAAATATTTTACATACATGTGTAACAAAAAAGAGTGAAATGTTTAAAAGTCCATTTTAAAAAGCGAAAAATCTAAGGCTTGCTGTATTGCAGTGTTGGGCATTATTCAATTAATTTTTTAATTGTAGCATCAAACAATTCCAATTTTAGTTGCATCTGAATTAATTGCAATTAATTTAATTCAACTGACTGATTAATTGTCAGATGCAATTGAAATTAATTGCGATTGAAATCAACTGCAATTGAAATAAATTGCAATTAAATCCATTAATTGTAGTTTACAATTAATTTAATTGAAATTCAAATTAATTGCAATTATTATTTTAGTTGTTGCTTACAACTAACTTAATCGTCAACTGTTTTTTTTTTAAATTAACGCCATTCCCCCTTCGTCCTGCTCTTTCATGCATGCTTAACTCACTCATTATTTAATACGTTGTTGTCTCAAATTAACTGATGATAACCTGTATGATTTAGCAGAGTTCTGTAAGCCTAACCTATCAAGGATTTATTGTCGATAATAAAGACAAGTGCATGGAATTCGAGCTAGGAATAGAATCAGTTACACACTACATACTCGCATGTATTTAACCCTTATGAATGATCCAGAAGATCCTTTGTCTGAAGGGATAGAGATGGAATATGATTCAAGTCTGGACGAAGAAGAGTCTGAAGAAGTTATTTTGCCTGCCCATTTAAGATGCTGTGTGCATACTTTAAACTTATGTGCTACAGTTGATGCCAATAAAATTTTGAATCACATAGGTACTCCATTATCTGATTTAGATGCCATCACATTAAAAAAATGCAACTTATTATGGAATGCAGCTCACCGCCCCAAAACAGCTGAAATCATACAAGACACATTACAACACACATTAAGTTGACCGGGTGAAACCAGATGGAACAGCCTATATGATGCACTTCAACAAATTTTATCAATACAAGAAAAAAACTTGCAATTCCACAGATCTTTAAATATTAGAAATCCAAAAAAAGATGCCGAATTTGATTACTTAAAAGAATACTTGACATGTGCTGCACCAGTTGCATACAAAGCGAAAGCAATGCCTATTACGGTATTATGTTGCCATGTTTTCTAGCATTAAAAAGAAACACACCAAAAATTGTAAAAGAAGGTAATTTAATTTAATGTGCACCTTTGATTGAGATGTACAAAATGAGCATTGAAACTAGATTTAAACAATTTTTTTACCTTAACACAGATGAGACAGAACATGCGGCAATACCTATTCTATCTTATCCACGTTTTAAGAATAGATGGTTTAGACTTTCAACATAGAAATAAAGTAGTCTTTTTAAAACCCTAATTTCTAAAGAGCTCAATGAAGAGTCTGAACAAACTCTAACAAAAAGAATAAAGAAAGAAGATATTTTCTTTGAATCTCATTCTGATTCTGACTCAGATTTTACACCTACGTGTACCAATACTAACGCCCCCTTAACAAAATTTACTGAACAGATACCCAGAAATAAAACAAGTTTTTACAAAATACAATACGCCTTTACTACCTTCTGCACCAGTGAAAAGACTTATCTCTTTTGCTACGATGACGAATTTGCCAAAAAATCATAAATCACATCAAATGTTTGAAAAGAGAGTCGTGTTGAAGTGCAACCTCAATTATTCAAAAAATAAATAAAAAATACTTTTGGCGAGTGTCAAAATTGGAACACCAATTTAAATAAAATTCATGTATAATAATTTTCTTTCAATTGTATTAAAGTCTACAGTAGCTCCTCGTTTCCTGGTTTCCACCCTGAATTATTCTAATTAGTTCCCCACACTACATTACATCTATAAGTTGGAACGGGCTAAAATCCAGAGCTCCCGTACCTTTGAAAGCATTACTGAGAACTCTCACACATGAAAATTACCACATTATAGTTTTCTTTTGGGGGGGGGGGGGCAAGTAATAATTCAATTTGATTATGATTGTTAATTGTAAAAGTGCTTCAAACAAATAACAATTAATTAATTATAATTGCAATTTTTCTCAAGCACAATTAATTAATTGTAATTGCAAAGTTTTCCAAATACAATTTATTAATTATAATTGCAATTTTTCGCAAGCACAAATAATTAGTTGTAATTGCAATGTTTTCCAAGTACAATTAATTAATTGTAATTGTAATATTTTCTCTAGCACAATTAATTAATTGCTAATTGTGATGAATTGCAATTGCAATGAATTATTTTAATTGTTAGTTGCAACTAATTTAGGTAATTTAATTGTTAGTTGTTATTTTTTTTTCACAATTGATGTTTGCCCAACACTGCTGTATTGTTAATGAAACACCAGAGAATTTTTAATCACGAATTTTTAAAAGTTCCTCACGAATTCCTTAGTTCCTAAGTTCACAGAAGGAATCAAAATGCGTAAATGAACTGTTTTAAAACCTAATTAACGGTGTTTCCAAAATAACGACAATTTCCAGGAACCACATGCAGCAGCGTGAGAACAAAATTTTCAGAAACAATTTGCAAACATTTGCTCGTGAATTTTCCTTTGCAAAAGAAACCTATTTTATTGGAATGTGAGATGTAGTAAGAGTACCGTTTACTAAATCTGGCGATCCGATAAATCTGGTGTTTGGTGAAAAGAGAGGGCAGTCCCAGCAAACGTGAACCCATTGTATATAAAAGTGCACTGCTACAAAAACTCTGTTTATACTTATTAACCCATTACTGACAGCTAACATTTTTACTGTTCATACTCAATGGTAATAGTGTCTAGAACTCTTGGATTGATTAAAAAGGAAGGCATAAAAATCTTTCTGAAATTTTATGTTTATTAACATGCTAATTATACAAATCAACTAATCAACAGTTCCTGATTTTATTTTATATTTTTTAAGAAGCATAATTAAAAACAGTATAGGGCACTTAAAATTTTTATTGAGACGCATGTTTCGAGAAAACATGAATTAGTTACTTGTGAAGCTGAAGTCTGCATGTTTACTAGAGTTTTAATTTTTTCTATCCGTTAAAAAATACTTCGCGCACATGCTCTAATGCAGCGTTTCTCAACCTGTGGGGCGCGACCCCCAAGGGGGAGCCAGAGTGTTTGCAGGAGGGGCGCGAGAAAAACCAAAGAGCAAGTAGTCATACATGTTTTTAAAAACTATCTTACTTATTCTCATTTTTGCTCAAAAATTTATCCGATTTCGCTTAAAATGTTCATTCAAACTTTACTCATAACATTATTTTGTAGAAAATTCGACTAAATGTTCATTGCTAAAGATTAAAACACTAAATGTATGCTGAAAAATGTAGGGGGGGCGGCGCCCCCGTAAGTTAGCCTTTGTTGGGGGACGCGACGTTAAAAGGTTGAGAACCACTGCTCTAATGTACAAACGGGTTAAAAAGAATAAAAATAATTAAATTTTTGAAAACACGATCTTCTTTAAATTAAGTATAAATACATATGTATTTTTTAAATTCAATTTTAGATTTATTTGAAACTTTTTTTTAATGTTACGGTAAGGCGACGTCAGAGAAAAATGGGTTAACGTTACAGCGATGACAGCTGTACTCATGTAACTGTTTTGCATTTATAATAGAACAGCCATTTAGTATTTGATAAAATTGCTTATGATGCTACTTATCAGTAAACTTTGAATTCCCCATTTCTATGCGAAAAGTCGCTGCAGTTACGAAGACAATGTCAATTTAAAAATTTCAAATTAACGATAATACCCATTTGTATCTATGTTGCTGTCAAAGGCACTCCGGAAGGATTTATCCGGTTATACATACCGGTGAAGTTATACATACATACATGCATAAATGCATACATACATATATAAATATATTCTGATCAGTTGTCAAAAACTTGCCAACCCTGAGATCCTCGCCAATTCTGAAGATGGCTGCGGGCTGAGGAGCCGAACGCGCTTGAAAAAACACTTGGTGTGTTATGTTTTCAATATTTTAAACTGATTTTAGTGGCTTTTAACTGTTTTTAACTAAGTATGGTATTTTACATTTTTTAAATAAATATGAATTTTATTGCTATACGTATATGTATTATTTGAGTATGTTTAAATTATTTACTTTCAAACATTGATAAAAGTTGAGTTACTATTGAAAAAATACTTTTATCTTAAAATTTATTAGAAATCATCTTTTTATTTTAATGTCTATTTATGGATGATCATCAACTCAATCTAAATCTGCAAAAGAAAAATGTAAACAAAGACAATGGCCTATAATCTGCACAACCTTTTCAGGCGTGGATCCAAGGGGAGGGCGGTGGGGGGCGATCGCTCCCTCCTGGGCAAAGTCCAAAAATCTGTTATAATCTGTTAAAATATATTATGAAAGAATGAAAGTATAATGAAAATTATGCAGCCTTTTTCTAAGGGGTGTATTGCGGGTACTACTCCCTATCCTGTTTAATCATTGCTCATATATAGATTTTATCAGTAAAATAATTAATTACATTAATTGGTATAATTTATTATACTAATTAATTATAAAATGATTTTGCACATTCTACCCTCCTGTTTCAGGTACAAAATTGCCCTTCCTTGAGTAATTTCTGGATCCGCCCCTGAACCTTTTGGCAAAACTTTTGCAGATTTGAGGGAGTTGACTATTTTTTTATTAAAAGTTTTTTTTGTTTTAAATGTGTGTGCGCGTATGTTTAAGACCTTGAGTATTTGTTATTCTTTAGATCGTTAGCATGTATGCTTTGTAAAGTATTATTTCATTAATTAATTCAAAATAATTTCACATAAATGACAAAATTTTCATGGTAAAATATAATACATGTTTTTTACAGAAAATGTAGCAGAAACAACACATCTTTATTAGATTTTAAATTTTGTAGACATTAAAAAAGAACTTAATACAAAGGCAAATTGTTTGTCTTGATGCCAAAGTTTGATAGTTATATTTGCAAAACATTTCATATTCAAAATTAATGTTGATATTCCCAGGGGTCGAAAAAATTTGTAAAATATTAGGTGCCAGGAAAAGATTTTTAGGAGCCTAATATATGTTGAATAATATTGATTTAAAATAAAGCTATTTGCTAAGGGATATTTTTTGGTCATCTGTGCGACCTGGTGCCCGGGTTTTTTCCAACCCTGGATATTCCAAAATTTCATTGCTTAAGTTTTGAGAAACTAAGATTTTAGTGAAAAATATCTTGTGTTATAATTAGGGTGTATGTACACTATGGGGTCGTCCACAAATGTTAAGCCTGGTAAATTAACCTCAGGATTTTTCAACTTATCCCGAATTGTAATCTTCTTATCCCAACTAATCAACTTATCCCGAATTGTAATCTTCTTATCCCAACTAATCAACTTATCCCGAAAAGAATTCGGGACAAAATTTTAGTTATAACATTTATTTTTTCCCATTTTTTAAAAAATCAATCATATTTCACTCATTTCATTTCATGAATGCTTAGCTTATATTTATTTAACTAAGCATCCTTAATTGGGGTAAGCTTTAAATTTATAAAATGTCCCCAAATTTTTTTTTGAATTTGGGGCAGGGGCACCACAAGATTTGTCTCTGCAGTTCTTTCTTCAAAAATCTGGTCACCAGCCACCCGGGTGGTGTAGTGGCTAGCGCACTATTCTACCACCCTTTTGCGTCTGGGTTCTATTCTCAGCTTGGGATTGGTTGTTTGTGATCACCCTAATATTGTACTGTAAAAAAATAATGTAAACTTTAAAATAAATAAAGAACTTGTAATTAGGACCAACTGAGTTTGTGACAAGAAAAGGGACAGAGAGTTAAGTAAACTTTAAAATAAATAAAGAACTTGTAATTAGGACCAACTGAGTTTGTGACAAGAAAAGGGACAGAAAGTTACAGTAAATGTGACATCACATATTTTGGTCAAAATAAAGCATTTTAAATTTAAAAAGTTATTTTGAACAAGCAGAATTTGAAGGTATTTTTTTAATAGTGATTTTTCATGCGACAAATGAGATGGCAATTCCATTCTAGTTAAATCAATAGTAAGGTTTGTTTTTGTTTCTATTTTTGTTGCGGAGTATGGAGAATTGTGATACTTTCTGATAAAGGGGAGAGAGTATCAAAATTAATGAAGAAGTGTAAGAAATCAAATAGAATATCTCCGGTAGCAGAAACCGTGCGACATGGTGACGCCTGTCGCAGATTCTTGAGGTCTGCAGACTATTTCAAGAGTTCATATCGAACGATATCGCCGTCGACTGCACACAGTGATTTTATATCAAATCTTTCTCCATCCTTTTTTGTGAATAATCGTATTTTTTTTCATTGCAAGCCATTATTCTAGTTTTTGTATCAACAGTTAAAATTACTACATATTTTTGATAAATAATGATTGTTTTGCCAAAATATTTCTTAATCTTTTGGGTGAGTTTTTATTTTTCAACCAAATTTCGAAAATTTGTTGCATTAAAATATAAAACGTGTTTATAAAATTCATTAAAATGCTGTTTGAAAAAAGTGAATTGGCAGAAGAGATTTGTTGGCCAGTACTTCACAGAAAATGAGATCCTAGTGAAAAAAAAGGTTGTTTCTTGAGTTGGCTAATAACCGTGTAAAATTTTTTTGAAATTTGTCAATATCTTCAGGTGTCGCCAGCGGCTTTTAAATCAGAAATTTTGGGCCAAAATAGGTTTTTCCCGAAAACACAATTATTCTTGCAAATTTTCAAAATCAATATCAGCCAAGTGCAAAAACATTGTTTCTTGGGTTGGTTAATATGTGGTAACATTTTTTTTCAAGTTGGACAGTATTTTCTGGTAGTGCCAGCACCTTTAAAATAGGGTATTTTGACAAAGAAAAAAATCGTTAACAGCTGTGAAATTTGAAAATCGTTAACAGCTGTGAGGTAAAGTTGCTTTTCATCTTTAGAGTGAATCAAGTAAAGAACATTTCAGCACTCAGAACATTGTTGATATTGATTTCAAAAATTGTGTGTTTATTTATTTATTTATTTATTTTGGTGGGGGGGGGGGTCTATTTGGACTCAAATTTTCAATTTCAAAGATTCCATTGACACCTGGAGATATTGTCAGATTTTAAAAATATTTTATGCTATTATTAACCTACCCAAGAGACAAATTTTCTTCACTCGGCTGATATCAATTTCAAAAATCTGCAAAAATTGCGTTTTGGCAGGAATTTGGATTTGTCTACTTTGAACCAAATTCCTCATTTTAAAGATGCTGGTGCCACCTAAAGATTCCTCCGATTTCGAAAAAGTTTTTCATGGTTGGTTACTAACCAACCCCAGGAACAGCTTTTCCGCCTTGGGCACTTATCAATTTCAAAAATTGGTGCAGTTTCAGCCTGCCCTAATGTTAGGGTGTCCCAAAAACTCTGGCCTTAGCTTTTATTAATATTGATAATTTTTTTTATGTAACATTTCGAAGTTACATTAAAAAAAAAGTTCAGATATCAGTTAACTTTCCTTAATTCAAATTCATTTAATTAATTCAAAAAATATTCAAGATTAAATCTAAATAAATCAATGTAACATTTAACTTTTTATATGACACCATATGTTAATGAGGTGGTATGTGTAGAACTTGAACATTTTATCTTAAAAGTGTCAGAAACATGAAAATAATTATATACTGACTAAAACCATTTTTATAACTTTTCAGGACTCATAATACATGTTGTATTATTAAAAAATTAACCTCTTTATATTTCTGCTGGAGTATTCCAGGCTGACGTTCTTGGTCTTACTGATTGTCTTACGATAAATATTAGAAAAGACTACCGTGGTAAGTTGATTCTGATTTTTAGTGACTGTCAAGCAGCCTTAAAGGCTCTTACCTCTTTTCAAGTTAAATTAAGGATTGGTCTGGAATGTACAAAACCTCCTAAGAGAACTAGAAATAGAGTAACTCTTTTATAGGTACAAGGACGTAAGAGAATTGAAGATACAATCAACTCCGGTTATAGTGAATCTCTGGACACCGGAAAATTTCATTCACTAAAACCAATGTTTTCCCATGCTGAACAAGGCACCTTAACTAAAAAATAGTACTTTATACAAATACTAAATGTTTATTAAGTAAATCAAACACAATGGATCACATTTATGGTTCTAGAACTATTGTTAACTAAAATGAGCACAATTAATTATATTTAATAATGGTCACTCCATTCAGTTGGCAAAAAGTGCTGTCACTTTTAATCTGTGGTATTGCATTGAGAATGGAAAATGACAGCTTCCAAGATCGAGTGAAATTTCGTCTTTTGGTTCCCTTTCAAAACTACTCTGCTTTTCTTAATATGTCTAAAGACTAGAATGCCTTACAGGAATGAAAAAAAATATGACCCCTTCCTCCCCTCTTGCTCCTTTCTCTTGTTTAGTATAAGTATGTTGGACCAGACACGGGCAATTCGCCTGCATTTGGGGACAGGTGATTGATAATCTTTCTCTCTACTCGAACACGAGACACTTTTTATAGGAATCACCTCTGCCGTCCAAAAATTTTTAAGTTCACTAAAACCGAAAAATGCTATGTGCATTTCCTAAGTACGTTAATCGGGACTAATAAGATGCATTCACTATATCTGAAGTTGACTGTAATGAAAAGATAGATGAACTGGCTAAAGAAAGTCGTCTTTTAATCCTATTGGTGTAAAACCTTTTTGTAGAATAGATGTGAAAACCATGAAAGGCATCCCCCTTAAATAGAAAGACAAGAGACTAATAAAACTTGGTGTAATTTTTCTGGACAAAAATACACTAAAAGCATAATCCGCCCAAACTCTAGACCATTAGATTGGTAGCTGGACAGTATGTCGGAAGCTGGGACCTTCATTCTTCAGCCATCTGCTATAATCAGTGGTTATTGACTTGACCATAGAGGGGTAACAAATGCAGGGTTTCTAAAGATCTGGGAAGTCAGGAAAATGAGTTTTGGTCAGGGATTTGGGGGAAAAAAGTCGGGAAAATTCAAATAAATTGAAGAAGGGTCAAGAAAATATTTACCATTTGAACCTAATTCTAAAAATTGTTTTATTTTCATTTTCTTATTTAACCTTATAACATACCTGCCGACTCTACTGGATTTGGGGGGTTTCTACTGGTCTCCTGATTTTACATTAAAATATCCTGGTTTTTTGACGTTTTGAAGCTTTTAATAATCGGCACATTTATTTCCTTAGCAGTTCTGAAAGATTACCGCTTTCAGGGTATATTCATTCAATATACCATGGTATTTTGGTCCAGTAATAAAGAGAGGTCCAGACTCAATTGTGCCCACAAATGAGTGTGCTCACTCATTTGTGAAGAATTCTTGGAAATTTCAAAATTAGATGAGAGATCTTTTAGTTGTAACATTTGTGAGTTCAAAGCCCCAAAATTTTACAACTTTTTAAAAATTTTTTGTACATTTAAGAAAATACTTTTGTGGGGACCTAAAAAAACATTGAAGTTTTGTTTATTTCATGTAAAAAGAATTCTTTCTGAGCTCTTTTACTAATTCTATTTTTAACATCATAACCTTACGTGATACTAAAATTTCAAACATAAATGTTTATTTAAAAAAAAAAGCAAAGTGTTAATTTTAAACACCATAGCAGTGTGTCAAGTCAACTTACATTTAAAAAATGATGAATAAAATAGATGGTGAAATTTACTGGGTGAAAAAATGTCGAAGCATGTTTTGTAGTGCAGATAAGTAATTATAACTTTAAGATAGTGATACCACATAAATCTACTGGATTTTCTTCATGTGATGTTGGCAGGTATGCTATAAATTTTAAAATGTATCCTTTATGAACATATTTTAGTTGAAATATGTTAGGCTTATACTGATTTATTATCGAACATGGTTTTTGTTAGAGTCCAGGAATGTCAAATAAAATTCTTGTATATATTAATTTTATTATTATTATTATTATTTGTAGAAAAAATGCAATATATATATAAAGTTATTAAAAAAAGGAAGTAATATTAAAAATAAGAATGTGAAATTCGTGAAAGCACACTAGATAAAAAGTCAGGGAAGATCATTATAAATGTCAGGAAAAGTCGGGGAAGCAAAAGCTGTGAAATCTGTAGAAGCACTGAAATGTTGTTAGCAAAACTTTCAGAAACTGCAGATGCATTTTCTGACTCCACCACTGAAATTCCCGTGGGACAATCTCTCAAATAAATTATATGGTTAATAAATTGTCAAAACTGTTATGCCCGTGATACTAATAAAATTAGATATGTTCGCTGTGTCATATACTGTGCTGTAATACTAATAAAGTAATTAGGAAAATAATTTTTAAAATATAATTTTAATTATGAGCACTCATTCTACATTTTCCTATTTTAAAAGAAAAATATGACTGCTTTTTGATGTTATTGCTAAAGGATTTTCAAATGTTCTTGAAAAATTTATGTTGTTGGAAAGAGCTTGAATTTTTTTTTTTTTTTTTTTTTTTTTTGCGATATAAAGCATACCAAACAAAGCTGGGCCCAGTATGAGCTGAATATTAATATTTATCATAGTTGCAGGGTTAGCAGAGGATGACTAAAATCCATATATAAATTTCTTGTGAGCATTCATAATACTTTGTATAATTATTGTTTTTTTTTGTTTTTTTTTTTAACAGGATGTTCCTTGGAATAAATCTTGAGAAAGGGACCAAATCAAAGAAATATCTATATGTAAACCCTGACGTTGGCAAATAAATCATTTTGTAATTTTTTTTTAAGTAAATATGCATTTTGATGTTGAATATATGTTATAGAAATTAAAATTTTGCATTCAGTATATATTGTGTATGTGTGTGTATGTGTAAGCACTTGATTAGAAATTAATTCATTGTAAAATTTAAGTTTTTTTCTCATTACTGTTATTGTATTCAGTGCAATAAAATAAATAACAAAGAAGCAATTTTAAGAATTGAAAGCAAAAATCCACTTATTTATATACATTACTTTTATATTGTGGTTAAAAGGAAGCATAATGATAAGAAGTTATCGATTGCCTCAGATCTATGTTGAAATAATTTTTCCCCCTTCATAAATAGAAAATATATTTTTAAAAAATTCGATTATAAAAATCTAAGCTTATTATTGTTTCATTTCTTAGTTTTTACAGTTTTCATCTCAATTTTCAAAATTCCTTAATTTCCCCCCCCCCCTTCTATTGGAATATACTATTAATGTTTTAGCATTGGAGTGTCCAACTATTGTGTACTATATTTCCCTGCATAATAGTCACACCTAGACTTTCACCATGAAAAATTAGAAAACAGAAGGTGTGACTATTATGCAAGTAAACACGGTACTCCTCTTCAATTAAATAATATGAGGCCATACTTTTATCAGTAATGTGGGTATGTCTTTTCTGATTTTGAAGAAGTGAATAGTTTAGTTTTAGATAAAATTTTGCTTGTTTTATTTGCAAATAATATTTGCATTTATACATTTTAACCTCTATACTACCATTCGCTTTATTAGAGTTAACATTGTTATAGACTGTCAGTTTAAAAAGTGATTTATGCTGTTGACTTCTTCAAAATGCATTGATTAAACAAAATACTCTTTGGACACGCACACACACACACAAAAAAAAAATATTAAAAAGTGGAGTCCTGCTTTTCCAAACAGAGTTCAGAAAAAATAAGGATTTTTTTAAACCTGAAAACACAGGAGCAATTAAAAAGACGTTTGTGGGGAAAACCTGTCCTGAAGGCAGATTAAAATGAAAGCTGGTTACTTAAGAGTACAGGCCGGCTCCATTTATACAATCCCTGCACTTAATTTATGCCTTAACAAGTCAACTTATTGATATTTATGAAACTGCCTATTCTGAATTCCTGCTAAAACGAAGTGTTTGTCTCAATTTGTTCAGAATTGCCGGACTCTACTGTACTGCTATATGCAGGTTCATTGTTATACACATGGATCATTATACACAGGTTTCACTGCAGTCCATGCAGCAGTGAAATTATATTAAAAAGAGACTCAGTACCAAAAACCAAGTTACACTAGCCAAAGGATGCACAACCTTTCTTAGAGGATAGTCAGTGCCTGTCACAGAAATGTCAAGGGTCTGTATTTGGTAAATAATAATTGTTTAAATTTTAAATCTTGAAGAAAAGGTCTGTCAAAGTATTTATCAAGACACTTATTAACGAGTAAAATTGAGTGGTTATGTATTTAACATAAAAATTCTAGTTTAATTGCCTGTGCAATACCCATTTTTTATTAAAAGCCTCAATCTTCAGTGAAATTTATGAAGAATTTCAGCCTTGCCGTGCAACAATTAACTATTGAGGATTACATATTTAAAAAAAAGAAAAAACTTGTAAAGTTTGAAATAATACACACAAACAAAAAAAAACTAATAATCACTTGTATTTGGGTTAATCCTGGTCCAGACCAAAGGGCAGTCCTCAATATAGGTTAGTAAAAAATGTATGTTGCAGGTCATCCAAAAAGTTTGCCTTTCTTAGTTTGCAGAAACATAATCAAATTTTCTGTTTGTGTGTCGGTTGATGTTTTTGGCAGGTAATAAGGGTGAACCTTTTGTATTACCTGAAACATAAGTTTTGTACTATTTTGTATTGAGGGCTTTTCGTATGGCAATGCCTTTGTTGTACGAAAAATTTGGGCCTCGAACAGATTATGTCCCAATATGAACTGATCATCATAATAGCAATTTTACGAATAGACAGTCAATTTAACATTGAATAATAATTAAAGAATAAGGTCTAAATACTTAATAATAAAAAAACTACCTTAAACACCTATAAGGTTAAATTATTGTGCAGAAGTGCTTTTCAATCATGTGATTATAGTTGTCTCCTGCCCATAGAACTTAGAAGGTAGTTTTTATCATTAAATGATATAATGTTTTCTTGGCTGTAGCTGGAGTGTATTTTTATAATAAATGCCCGACAGCCTATACTCGTGAAACCTTCATAAATTTACGGTAAATCCTCAACAACGTATAGTGTAAGGCATTCATAAAATTACGGTCAGTACTCGACAAACTAGTGTGAGACATTCATAAAATTACGGTCAATACTCGACGACCTATGTCATAATCCATTGTCAAATTACGATCAAATCTCGACAAACTATAGTGTGAGACAATCATAAAATCACGGTCAATACTCGACAACCTATATAGTAATCTATTGTCAAATTACGGTCAATACTCGACAACCTATATAGTAATCTATTGTCAAATTACGGTCAATACTCGACAACCTATGTTGTAATGCATTATCAAATTACGGTCAAATCTCGATAACCTATGAATGTCTGACACAATCAAATTACGGTCAACACTCGATAACTTATGGGTGTTGTGATTTTGCGGGCGCACGTAGTTTGAAGAGATTCTCTTGGAATTTTTTGCTGCCGAGAATTGCCCGTAATCTAACAGTATTTTTTTTCACAGTGTGTTTAGGTCAGGAAAAGGTGAAGCAAGGTTTAAACATTACTGAAACGAGGAGGCACGGCTTCAGGGAAACGGATTTCAATGATTTTTGGCATAATGGTAGGGAACAGCTTTAGTATCGCCCACCCGCCATTTTTGGCGCCGTTTATTTTTCGCCAAACCGGCGCCAAGTAGCGTGTTTTGTAAAAGATTTACCTTTCAGACTCATGACGCAACTCTCGAGTTCCATAATAGCATCCTTTTTGTTTCTAGACACAAAAACATTGACAAGAACATATTGCACTTTTATTCACAGTTAGTACAATATTGTTACCCAAGAGTTTGTAAAAGTAAATGCATGTCATTTGCCATAGCTTCTTAAATTTTTTTTACGTTTTATCAATTTTAAAATTATCACTTTTTCGCCCCTACAGAAACCTTCTTCTAACAACAATATGAACAAAAATATCAGCAATCCCTAGACAACAGATAACTCCCTAAACCTTATAATTAAAATTCTCCAAATTGATATCCCTTATCAATTCCAAAAAATCATTGCACAAATAAATTTTACTATCGTAAAAGGCGTATTCAAAAAACTTTACCACTTAAATTCTCAACGTAACTCCGGGCTTGAAAATGGTGGCCATCTTGTTTCGAATCACAAAATCGGTGACAATAACATATTTAAACATAATTCCTCGTATACTCATACATGAAATATCTATTTGCAACTCCTCACTTTCCCATAAACTTTAAAACTCAAAGTTCAAATGGCTAAATCAAAAAAGCTTACCTTTTAACTTCTCATTGCAAGTCCCGATTACAAAATTGCGGCCATCTTGTATCTAGACACAACATCGTCGACAATAACATCGACGTAATTCCATATGAACTCCTACATAAAATATCTATTTTTAACTCTTCGCGTTCCCAAACTTTTTCACTAATTTGAAAAATCAAAACTCCTACTCTTCATATTCCTTTAAAATCCATTTACTTTACACTAACTCGTTTTAAATAAACCATAGTAAAGCACAGATTTTACATGGCTGACCGCATTCGAGATGCTACTTTCACCAATTTTTAAAGGATAAATGATTTGATTCCTGAAAATTCGGCAAAAAACTGCGCTGTAATCGACGCTCGCTGATTGGTCAATTATCTCTCTTAGTTGGACCTGGCGGTGTAAACGTGAATTCATAAAACAGTTTGGTTTGCCACGTTTGACAATTTATCACCAGGTTTGGCAACGTCTTTTGGCGAGAAATTTGGGTGGATGATAATAAAGGCCAGACAATGGCAGTATACCATGTGAATATACTACCGTAAAATACTAAGACGCAATACTGAAATACAGTCGAGAAAAATTAATATTTATTTCCGAACTTCTTCACAGAAGCTTTAAATGTAAATTATAAGAAAAAGCCGTTGAGCACCGTGGCGTAATCTGCAAGAGTGCGGGCTTCCAGTCTGACGTTGCGGGTTCGGATATCATGCTGTGCAAGCATTTTATCCGCTCTGTTTTAAATACGCCGATACTGTTAATTAATTCATTTTTTTAGTAAAGTAAATAATTTTCTTATTTATTTATTTATTCAGTTATTTATCATTTATTTTTTCACTACCTTCTTACTGATTTTTTTATTATTATTTAAATTTTATTTCTACTTGTAAAATCTTTACTTTGGAATTAGAATTTTACATATTCAAAATAATTCACTTTTAACACCCACAAAACGGAATTTATTTAAGGTACATTTCTTTTTGTCACAGTCGTAGAATACAAACTTTTTTTTCTTCTAATTTTAACCCGTTTGTGATGTCACAGCAACAGCATCTTTTTTTTTTTTTTTTTTTTTTTTTTTTTTTTTTTTTTTTTTAAATCGTCTGTCATCTGTTGATGGGTTGCCCACTTTAAAATACCAGATTATAGTCTACTTCAAATCTTATATTTTTATAATGTTGTTAAAATTTTAAATAGACATATTTAATCAGTGAAATTTATTTAAAACAATTATATTACATTAAAAAATACACTGCCCGACATTGAAAATGAAACACCCATAAGGAGTGGCCAGAAAGTGTTTAAACTCGGCAAACAGAGAGAGACAACAGTGAACAATAAGTAAGCTTTATTTCAAAATGATATACATAATACAGAGGGAGAGCAGCGTCGTCTTAGTAGGTTGTCGAACCACCGTGGACGGCGATACACGAAGCACACAATACGCCTTGGTACTGAGTCAATGAGAGTACGGATGGCGTCCTGAGGAATGTTTCTCCATTCCCTGTTAACCATTTGCCACAGTTCATCTTCTGAACGGGCTAATGGCAGGGTCTGGAAATGGCGTCTAATCACATCCCAAATGTGTTCGATTGGCGACAGATCAGGAGAGTACGGTGACCAGGGAAGCGTCTGTACACCTTGCAGAAGACGTTGGCTGATGCGAGCAGTGTGCGGTCGAACGTTATCCTGCTGATACAGGGCGTTGGGAAACGTTTGAAGATAGGGGAGTGTCACCGGCCGCAGCACATCATCCAGATATCGTTGAGCCGTCATAGTGCCTCGAATACGAACTAGAGGTGGCCTGGAGTCATACGCAATTGCTCCCCAAACCGTGATGCCACGTTTTCGCGCGGTGGGGCGTTCTACAATTGCTGTCGGATTGGACCTGTTTCCACGTCGACGCCACACTCGTACGCGGCGACTATCACTGGAGAAACAGAAGCGTAACTCATCTGAGAACACGACCTTGTGCCATTCTGGCGTCCACGTCGCTCTAGCCTGGCACCATTGCAGTCGTTGGCGTCTGTGTTATAGAGCCAATGGCAGTCTTCTTAACGGACGCTATGAGTGCAGGCCACTAGCAACCAATCGACGGGAAATGGTTCTGGTCCATATAGGAACATCCAAGGTGTCTTGAACATGTCGCAGAATGGAGGTTGAAGTAGCTTTCGGGACCGCCACTGCTTGTCGGTGGATTCATCGATCCACGCCGCACAGTGGAGTATTTGGGTCAAAATCCTGGCCAAAAATATTTTTCATGTGTTTTAACGTTAAAATCATTACTGTTGACTTTTGACTTACTTTTTAGTATTATATACTTCTTAAATTATATAAAAAAGCGTGTTGTCGCCAAATTTGGCGATATATCGCTAAACGACTCGAAGTTGGTTTCTAACAAATGTCTTGTCCGGGGAGTGTCCCTTACTGGGAAGTACTGCTTTTGTATAATACCACTTATAAATGTAATACCACGCGGCTGTCGATCTAACGGTCTGGAGTTTTGGGCGATTTTCTCCAGATGTCACGTGAATACGCATTAGAGCCTTTAAAAAAGCCCTCCACCAAGGCAACCTTCCCGTGAGGAAAATAGCCGTGCCTTAACCCAGCGGTTCTCAACCTTTCAACTTCGCCCCCTCCCAACAAAGGCTAACTTACGGTAGCACACCCCCCCCCTTCACATTGTTCAGCATACATTCAGTTTTTTAATCTTTAACAATGTACATTTAGTCGAATTTTCTACAAAATAATGTTATCAGTAAAGTTTGAATGAACATTTTAAGCGAAAATGGATATATTTTTGAGTAAAAATGAGAATAAATTAGGCGATTTTTAAAAATCGTGCATCATTACTTGCTCTTTGGTTTTTCTCGTGCCTCCCCTGGAAACGCTCTGCGCCTCCTTGGGGGGCGCGCCCCACAGGTTGAGAAACGCTGCCTTAACCACAATAAAAATATATAAATGTAATACTTTACTTATAATAATACTTATAAATATAATACTACTTATCTATAAATCAATTTTTATCATAAAAGTTTTCAGATTTTCCACTTTTCTAAATGTAGTTACTTTTGGATCTTAGTTTTCTAATGACTTCTGAAGATTAACTTTTTCATTCCGATTCTTTTGAACTCTGATATTCGTCTTCACTCAGAATCACTTTCTTTTTCTTCTCCTTCTTCCTATTTTTTTTTTTTTTTTTTTTTTTTTTGAGAGAGAGAGAGAGAGATAGAGCACCATCGGACCCCTCTGGAAGAAGAAGTTATAGGGTCTCACTGCTATAAGGCTTGCTCTTTTTCATTGGCCTTTATCTAGAGCAGATCATATAAGGGCACTGCTTAAAAGATGCCCCCCCTTTGCAAACCCATAAAATCTCATTCCAAGCTCGAGGAGAAAGTAATTTATTTCAAGCCAGCACTTTTCTGTTTACACACTCACACATCAATGACCCGAAGTCACAGTTGCCAACCTTTGAGAACCAAAAATGGGGAGTTTTTGCTTTGGACACAATTTACTACATAAATGGAAAACTAAGCTGTAAATAGATGGGACTATTTACATGACTAAGAAAGGGCAATTTTGGAATATGTAGAAATTTTCTTCTTATAGCAAATTTACATCAGAAAAATAAGAAATTACATGCTGAATTTAAAATGCTGATGTTAAATCTTGACTAAAATGAATTTTATATACCTTTATCCAAACACCTGCACATAATTTATAGTTTATGAGAAATACAAGTGCGTATGTTTGTTTAGCTTTTGCGATCACCCGTCGAAAAATTATCGAAAAAATAAAAATGGCGCTATATAAATAATTTTTTTTATAAAAATGGTGGATGTTGGGGGAACAGTTTTTTCTTGGAATAGACACTCAATACTGTAATAATTACGATTATAGTTGAAATTGGGCGCGACAAGCCGCGACACCCCTTCAAAAAGCTTTTTGAAATGTGAATTTTTGAAAAAAAATTAGAAAAACAAAGTTTACAATTTTTTAAAATAAAGTCATATTATTTTTTCAAGCTAATAGATACATATAATTAAAATACATATATTTTACTACAATTATACTAAGTATCAAACCAGTAAATTAATTTAAAGAGCCCGTAAAAAATGCAAGACGAAGTAATAGAAAACGCTGAAATCTGTTGCCGTAAATGAAGAAACTTGCTTTTAAACCGAGTGTTGCATCTTTTGGATATGAATTATGGTCGAAAAACATTCATTACATGATGCATCAGTTACTAGGCTATCCAAAAACATATATATTACTGTTTTTAAACAAATTTAAAATTTTCGACTTTTGGCCAGGATTTTGATACGAATACTCCACTGTGCGCCGTGACTAACGAAATACACAGGCTCCGGTGGTCACGCCTACTTTTGAAGTCACGTGACTCCAAGACAGTGAGATCTCCTCTTTTGATACACTAGCGCTTATTCAAAGAAATACATGCGCACTCAGATAATGCTTTAAAACAATTTATTTTTAGACTCACCTTTGACAAAACATTCATATTTTTTAAGAATAAAGATTATCTAATCTCTTATCAAATGAACATTTCTTTTTCAATTACTTGAATATATCCTCACACGGCATTCTTGAATATATCCCCACGTTACTTAATTTGTTGATTGTCCCATTTTCAGAAAGTAATATTTTTGCTAAAATTTGCTATAAATACAAAATAACTTAAATATTTGATACATAAAAAAGAAAGAAAGAAGGAAGGAAAACACAATATAGATTAATAAAAAATACATTTTTTTATTCTGTAAAAAATGGCAATCACCTTTTCTTCACTTTTAGTCGTAATATTCATAGAAATTTGATAAAATAAATATACCCTAATAGCACAGAGGGTCACAAAAGAGTCGCTGTGACGTCACAGTTGTCACAGGACTGTCATATACTTGTCACAATTTGACTTGTGAGTGATGTGACTCCACTGTGTAGACACTGTGAAGTTTATTTGTGACCAGTCACCAGGTGACGTCTCCGTGGAGTCACCTTGTGACTATTGTATGTGATTGGTCGCTCGGTGACTCCACTGTGAAGTCACTGTATGACTGTTTTGCGACTACTGATTTTTTTGGACTTCAAAATGACATCACACTGGCCGCTTTTGCAACCTTGGAAACAGACTCATTTTTTAAAATATTTTGTGGCAAATTCTTTCGTGAAACATTTAATAAATAAATCCGAAAATGATAACGAGTAATTCAATAAAATCTCGCAGTTATGAAGTAATGGAATTTAGTTTAATTTATTAATTTTTAAATTATTTCGTTTAAACTAGACAATATTATTTATAAGAAAATACTATAGATGACCGAAGTGTGAAGGTCCCGGGTTCGGGTTCCATCGCGCGGCTCTCGATCTAACGGTCTGGAGTTTTGGTAGGTTTTCTCCAGATGTAACGTGAATACGCGTTAGAACCCCTTAGAAAGTCCTCCTACCAAGCCCCCCCCCTCATGGCAGATCGCCCTAGCGTAGCGTTGCCGTAATCACACACGATCTTAAAAATATTAGAGTTGAGAGTTCTAATCACAATGGAGAAAACTAAGTATCTGTGAGTAAAATTAACAATTTCTTTCATATCCCCATGGCGTATATGTTTCGTTAGCGTATGTAGGTTTAAATTTCGGACGGGGGGGGACTATCCGGTATTTTAAACCTTATTGTTACTAGAGTAAATACAAATGTCTCTAAATTGTTGTTTTTTAATAATTGCTTTAAGTTTTCGGATGGGGCCCGGGATCCCCCACCCTTTTTAAATACGTCCCTGGTATGTTTGAAATTTCCGCTAGGAAATATTTGGGGTGAAACTATGCGTCTAAGTCAAAAATACTTTATTTTATCATGTTTTTCCAATTAATTTTATTTATTTTTATATGAAATCCCTTTTAGGCAAAAGATAGCAAAAATATAAATCTTATCCATCGTACCTTAATATATATCAAAACCCGTAAACATGTTGCACATTACAAATTTATTTCATAACCGAATAAAAAATTTCAATAAATCATTAGTTTTTTGGGATGAATACTTAAATGAAACAGCACATTATCTCCTAAAAATAATTTATGTGAAAAAAAAGGATGTCCAAGATTTTTAATTTATATTTATTAATTATGGTATTTTCCCTCCATTTATAAAATATTCCAGAAAAATTTTAAGTTTCCAAAACAAGCCATGCCAGAACTAACTTTTGCAGCAGTCAGTTTACTTTTTAAAGCATTCTGAAATAGGTGATCACAGCGCTGAGGTAACGTGCTGGCCTATGAACGAGTGCGTTGAGGATTCGATACTGGTACTGAGGCGTTTCATTCCGTGAGAGTTTGGTGCCGTCATCTAGTGCATATTCTCGGTCACATTTTTTCGCTGTCGCAAAACTGTCCCAAAGCGACTTCTCTGAAGGGTCGCAATGTGAAGTCACCGCGGGCGGACATAGGGACTGTGTGGTGACCCTGCTCGCGCGACTGTTTGAAACTCTATTGTGACAGTATTGTGTGGTCGCATTTCAGTCACAGGGGACTGTTGTGCTATTAGGGTAACCTTATCAGATAAAACCTTTTTTTCTTAAATCCAGTTTTCAGTATAAATTTAAAGAGCATATCAGCAATAATGTCTCAGCAGTAAGAATCTCTGACTCTATTTTTATTGTAGTACATAAATTATTTTTAAGTACAAATAAAATAATCCAGCTTATATCAGAGTAAAATAAATAATATATCAATATAAATAACTGTAAATAAATTTATGAATTTATAACAATATAAATAAATTTAAGGGGCTTATCAGCAATAAGAACCTCTGAATCTATTTTTAATGTAGGACATAAATTATTTTTATGTACAAAAAAAAATAATCTAATTTTTATTTGAGTAAACATCATAATACATGTTTTCAAAATCTTTTAAAAGGATAGTACAAAATTAATTACTAGCAAATTTTGGAAACATTCATACAAAACAGGCATATTGTTTGTATGCCTATTAAAGTTATAATCATGAAAACACTTTCACTCGTTTTCCAGAGATAATTAACTGTTATTATATTCCTTCTTGAAAGTGCATTTAAATAATATTAAAATGTTAGTTTGCTAAAAAATATTTTTTTCATATGGTTTATGTAATGTAAATAATGCTACCTCTAGTAATTTCTATTTTTAATCAGTCATCAACAAAATACCTAGACAGATTAAAATTCAGATAATTATAAGACAAGCAAAATTTATGACCCATATTAAAACCCAGTTAATATTTCAATAGTTTGCTCTCAATTGCATATTTGAAAATATACTTTTCTAACATGTTTATAGAATCAACAAAATTATATTTTAAAATTTATGAACATTAGTCAGTTTAACATTATTAATAAATATGTTATAAACCAAATATTCAAAAATAACAATAAAATCATTAACATATGCCAAATTATCATTAAAAATTAAAAAAACAAATAGTTACTTTAGTGTTATGGGATAATAATCCATTTTCTTCGGGGCATAACAAATGTCATCTAAACAGGATAATTAATTGCTCTTCAGAAATGAGGTGTGATCTTCGAGTCTAGTTGTTTGCAACTATTGCTACTATTTGTTAAATATTTGGGAGTACTCCGAAAAATGCTAGGCACAGCATTTTCGGAAAGTTTTGGCCTTTCCTTTAGATTACTTTGTCAACTCGAATTATTTTATTCATATGTGTATATTTTATTCATATGTGTATAAATAGACGGAATTTCTGCACGGCATAAATCTTGTGATCACTAATCCGAAAATTTCTAGGAGGGGATGTATCCCGATATCCACTTCCCTGGCTACACCCCTACTAGATACAGTGATGTTTCTAAGCCGTGGCTAAAAGATCATAGTAGTGTATAACTAGAGTGCACGTTTGGAAAATAATTTATTTGCAACGATCTCTTCTGATAGACTATCTGAAGAAACTATGATGATAAGTACAGAGTTGTATAATAATACATCAGATCTGTTGAGTGAAAAGAAAGTTTTAACTGATGAAGAATTGATCTATGCTCAAGGAGAGTCTATAGAAGAAAATTTTGAATCCGTTAAAGACGACTCATTTTATGACTACATAGCAGATGAAAAAAAAGTGATATATAGAAATAGTCGTAACTATATTATTGATTATAGTTATAACTGATTACAGTTATTATATTCAAATAATAAAAACTATAATCAATTGTAAAAATAGACTTTGAATAAAAGAAATAAAATTTTAAAAAGATATAAATAAATAAAAATATCGAAAAATAATTATTAAATAGTAAAAATAAATAAATGAAAAAATGGAAAAGTACACGCTGAAATCTATTGATTAAAACTAACACTACTTTATTGATTAAATTTCTTATAGACTGATTTAAATCCTTTTACGCTAAAAATTTCCGAAAAATACTCTTTAATTTGTACTCAGTACTCAGTACTCAAAAATACTCAGTAATTTGTAAACTCCTCAATTCGCCTCAACGCTCCCAATTCGCTAGATTCAACTTAACTCTATTTTCACTTAAATCTTTCTATTTGAGAATTCCCACTTCTTCCCCACGAAAAGAGACCATATCGTATTACTATCACGTGACCAACGCTCTTCAACGGACAACGATGCCAAAGGATGCCTCACACCATAGTCACCTCGCGGGCATCGAAGGACAAGCATGTCGTTATCAAAATATGAATTAAAAGAATTTCTAAAAAGGGTACTGGATGCATTTTACTTAAGGCTAAGTCCTTTTGCTGTGGGTGCTTACTTCTCGGTGTATTCTATTGTTATAATTTTATTTTATATCTGAATACCAAATGCATCTTTTCCATGTTCAGAGTTGTGAAATAAATTCAACCTACATATGGAGGGGATGCTTTCGGTAAAGATTTGATTTAATGGACATAGTTTCTTACGATTGGATTATAAAAAGCTGTTGTAAAACAAACGAAGTTATGATATCTCCGTTCAAAGTGAGTAAGTACTATTTTACCTTTTTCATGTAAATAAATTTGGTTGCTGATTTAATTAAATCTCACAGCCGGTTTAGCCATGATTGCATTTCTGTATTCTGAATGTACTGTGAATTCGTTTTATAACTAGAGATTATAATGAAATTATATTCCATTTATTAAAAAAATACTTTTTGTATAGTGTATTAAGATATTGTACCATCGCCCCCTTTAGTGCACCTGCACGATGGAATGTGCAAACGGCGACGGAATGTCTGGAAGGACAATGACCGTGTTAGACTCCGGGCTCTTAACTGAAAAGAGCGATTTTAAGCTTCTCTCTTTCAAAGGACCGACGAGGCGTGGGAAAAGGCACCTGCCTAGTGACGTCAAAGTGAATCTGACCGGAAGGAGCCGCCATGACGTATGGGCAGCCTAGGCCAATAAGCTGGTCAGGAGACAGGATGACCCCCCGAGATGATGTAAGAAACTCAAGCGGGGGGGGCACACCTTTGAACGGAGAGAAGAGAGGGAGATGTCCCTAGTCTGCGCTCCGAGGTGTAGGATTCCTTTTTGCAGTGAGAAAAGTTCAGCAATCCAGCCGGTCTGAGATGAGACCGCATATCCTGTACTCGATTTTTCTTGCCTTAAATTTTATTAAGTTTTCACAAGTGTTTTTACTACGCGTTACCACACCAATGATAGTGTATGCTTACAGAATTAAATCTAGCTGTGATGAGATTAGTAGAACCGCTCCCATTAATCTGAGACGACGTCACAGCTAAGATAAAATGGTGGCATTTCGGTGTGATTAAGAGTTGAATGAAAAAAAAAACTCTGACCCAGCTGTGAGAAAACTGGACTTTTTGTGACTCGCCGATATTCCAGTGTTCAAACCCTGTGTCGGGAGAAATAGTGCCCTGCCGTGCGGAAGGAAAGTCTACGGAGCCCTGCTGTGTGCTGTGTCCGGAGTTTCCCAGTGGTTTGCCGGAGAACAAGCGAGACAGAAATTGAACGGAATCTTCTAATCCTGACTGAGGAAGTGGTTGATGTCTTCGAAAGCATCTACGAAAAGAGTAAGTCCCTTTTATACTGTTGGATACCATTATATTGAAGAGTACTTTGTATGTAGAGAATTTAATGGTTTGCAGAAGTTTTACAGGATTGTAAGAAAGTAAAATATGTGTGTAGTATTTTAAGGTTAGTTAAAGTTCAATTTAAATCGAAATTTGTAACTGTTTTGTGCATTTAGAGTAACTAGTTGTCTGCCAGTGGTCGAAATTCGACCATAAAGCATTATTATTATTTTTTAATTTGAGTGTGAGTAAAGTTCTTCTTTCAAAGAATATGTCTCACCATTCCATATACATTGGAACCTACTAAAATGACCTCCTTGGCTAAGAGACTATCTATCTTTAGTGACCACTTTTGAACAATTTCACTTTACAACCACCACACTTTTCTGTAACTTCCACAATTTTTCTGTCCACCACACTTTTCGGTGTTTTTGTAAAAACTATATCATATTTTGCTAAATACAAAGGCAGCTCCAGCGAATGGGTCATAGAGTCATCTTCCTCTACCGACCTTGGATTTCACGCATTCAGTATGCATTTTGAACAATTTAAGCTAACCTAAAAAGTCTAGTGGCGCCCTCCGAAAATTGAACCTGGAACTGTCCTCGGCTAAAGACCCATTATGTTTGGAGTTATAAAATCTTAAAAAGTCGAATGATTCAAGTCTACATGCTGAGGCGTACCACTGACCATGTATGATACCTAGCTGTCTCAATAAATTTGCCCTTTTTTCGAATGATTGTCCTTGAGATTTATTTACTATCATCGCAAGTGCAGATATATTTGGTAATTGAGTTTTTTGAAAGGATATGGTAAAATAGTACCAGAATATTTCTGAGTGGAATTAAAATTCTTTTATTGCCTGCGGTCCCAGTTCAAACTTCGCAATCAATAGCATTACGATGTATAAACTTGATGCGCATTCCTGTTCCATGGACTAATGCTTCCTTTAAGTCTCTTATTAGTATAATGATGCAATTTACTAACTTATGTAGTGGTAAACTCTGTTATTTTTTGTAGCCAGGTGCGAATCCCGCCAACTGTTTTTTCTGGGAAACGTTTAAAGACTACTTCTGAAACACTCTCTCCCCCCCCCCCAAAAAAAAAAGCGGAAATTTTAATCCGCATACAAAATAATATTTAGATACAGAATTAAATAAATACAAAAATATCAATATGCTAAAAAGAAATTTGTATGCTTATTGGTTACATAATGGGGAATTTCTGAAAACGTGTGGAATTGAATAAAAATACGAAATTAAATTAAACTTCCAAAATATGGAAAGGCATAAACAACTATGTACTGGAAATCGCTTTAAGTTTGTAATAATTTCGCGCAGATCACAACTATTTGGATATTTTTCACTTGCTCTGGGCTAACCGAAAGGAAAAGAAAAGAAAAACCAAACCAATCACAGTCAAAGAATTTAAAAACTCTACTGGATAGTTATTGATTTCACTGTCATCATAGCAAATAATTTTACCGTAGCTACGGTGATATGTTCTCTATTCATCAAATTTTCGACAGGGGCGGATCTAAAAATTACTCAAGGAGGGGGCGATTTTGTACCTGAAACAGGGGGGGGGTAGAATAAGCAAACTCATTTTATAATTAATTAATATATACAATTACCAATCAATCTAATTAATTATTTTACTGATAAAATCTATATATGACCGATGATTAAAAAGGACAGGGAGTAGTATACCCGCAATACACCTCTTAGAAAAGGCTACATAATTTTCATTATACTTTCATAATATATTTTAACAGATTATAACACATTTTTGGACTTCGCCCAGGAGGAGGCGATCGCCCCCACCGCCCTCCCTTGGATCCGCGCCTGATATTCGATTATTAACATTAATAAAAGTTCAATCATCATTTTTAGGTTCTATTATAACTGACTTCAATATGTTATCTCAGAGTGTGTTTTCGGAAATATTTCCATACACTTCATTAATAATATTATTTTCGCTCCCTCTTAATTGCTGAGGTATTTCTTCAATAATATTTTTGGAGAAAATTTGCTTTAGCATACTGCCTGGCGGCAGGTTATGAAGAAATTGTCGAATTGGCGCGTTTCTGCGCAGCGTCTCTTGGATTGCAACCTGCCCAGAACGAATAGTAAATATTATTGTCTCCTTTAAGGTTTTTCCACTGCTTTTAAACATGGAATTTACAACACTCCGCTCACTTATCGCTGTCTAAAAAAAAGTGCCGAGCACATTGCTAAAGCACATTTTAGTCATTGGCGTATCACCAAACTGGGGAATAATTATATTTTTTGCAAATTTTGTTGTAATAGTATAACCGTATAGTACTGCTGAAACCAAGTGTTGTTATTTCAAAACTAACACAACAATGTAACCATCGGCCGACTTGGCGCGAAATACTGCGTGCCAAATTACTTCTCTAATTTTTTACGGTGCATTAGCATACTACACAAAAATTTTAACATTCGCACAAACAATTCCATACGAACTTTAACTGTGCCGAATTTCACGGACATCCGTTCGCGCAGTGAGCTGCAAAAGGGACATTAAGGTTTTGCTTAGCGTATTTATATATACATAGATATTGTAAGAGAGTATTATTATGATAGAGGAATTGTTTTTGCATGAAATGTTGATAATTCTTTACAAAGCCAGAAGGTTTTAAGTGTGAATAATTAAAAAGGTTTTAGTTAGTTTATTGTATATGCACAAAAAAGGAATTTTCGAATTTGTTAAATTGTAGGTAAACTTGAAATTTTATTTGTGTTATTAGGGTAAATAAAATTTAGTGTTTTCTTATCAAATTGAGTAGAATTTGAGACTAACTTTGCGAAAAATTAAGTATCATTGTAATATTTATTTCCTAATTTATATTGTAGTATTTCTTTTGGTAGAACCTTGCTAGAAGTTTTTATAATGGCATTTGTAAAGAAACTAAACAAAACTATCAAAAGTACTTTGCTATTATTAGCAGATGAGTTTGACACTGACGTGACTAGTCAAAATAAAGTAAGAGAAATTATACAAGCCATTACGAACGCGTCAGACTATGAGGAGGAAATCGCGAAGGATTTCTTGGAAAGGATTGAGAATGAGTTAGAGAAAGCAGAACGCGAAAAAGCATTAAAGAGAGTAGAACGCGAGAAAGCTTTAGAGAGAGCAGAGCACGAGCAAGTAAGGCAATACGAACTAGATAAACTTAAGTATCAAACTGCGGCCGAAACCAATAGTAATACCTCTACGATCTCTGTTCAGGAACCAATCCCGAAGAAAGCCAGTCTGTAAGATCTTGTTACGAAATTTGATCCAAAGCAAATTGATATATCTTTGTTTATGCTGATTTTTGAACGTCAGGCTAATAGGGAAAAGTTGGAGGAAGAGCATTGGGTGTCCCAATTAATTCCGCTTTTGCCCCCGGATATTGCCGAGATCATCGGAAAAGAACCGAAGGAGAAGGCAGACAATTTCCAGCATATAAAGCAGGTGTTATTTAAACGCTTAAAACTTAGTGCTAGAGCGCTGCGAAATAAGTTCGAGGGTCACGAGCAAAAACCGAACGCACCGTGGACAGACTTAGTCTATGAGTTACGGGGGTATCTAGAAAATTGGCTAGAAACTTTAGAGATAACAGATTTTGAAACGCTGAAAGAATTGATACTCACGGAGCAGATAAAGAAACGTGTTCCTTTGGATATTCGAGAACATTATGTGGATGCCTGGGACGAGATAAATGAAGCTTCTGAACTAGCTGAAAAATGCGACAAATTTGAAGAGGTCCGGAGAGACATGAGAACTAGTGAGCCCCAAACTTTTGGGAGAAATTCTTTTAAGAAAATTTATAAGAATGTGCCGAACCAATCTAAAGTTATAAGGCATCAAAAACCGGGAAACCTCTATAAAAAGGTTGTTCCGAAAGAGTCCGCTCCGAGCAAAGAGAAAAACTTTGATAGGCAAAGATAAATAGTGTGCTATTTATGTCGAGAAAGAGGTCATATCAAGCCCAATTGTCCGAAAAATCCTGATAGACAGAATCACCCGGTACATTACTTAAATGCAGAAAGTATATTAGGAGAGGGTTTTGAACTGTATATTGATAAAATATTTATTAATGTAGAACTACGGGAATATCTTAGAGATAGCGGGACTTGCATAGATTTATGTGAGAGCGAGATGATTTCGACGGAAGATTTGTCAGAGTTGCCGGATCTCGTCTGGATAAAACAACCGCTGGACGCCGCTTGTAAGTGTTTGCCCTTAGCTAATATTGTAATCGAAGGAGATTTTGGAAGGGTTGAAACGAAAGCAGCTGTGAAGCCCGCTGAGCTTAGTCAAAGTTTATATTTAATGGGCAATCGAACAGCTAAATTAATTGAAGAACAGAAACGCGTGAATGCGTATCCGTGTATCTAATCCCGTGATACAATATCGGGTGAAATTAATATCCCGTGTATGCGACTATTACGCGGAGTATGGCACGACAAAATTCGGATGTAAATAGTGTACAGAGCGCACGAGAACAAGATAAATCTAAATGCCACAGGGCGAGAGCGAAGCTTCTATTCTTTCGAATGGGGTCGAAGGAAATAACATTGAGAGTGAAGGGAACGCTATAAAAATGGAGGAGAACGAAAATACGGCAATCCCTTCACTGGACAGCTCGGAAAGATCGCCCCTCCCGAAAATCACTGCAGAGGAGTTCTTATCTGCCCAAAAGAGTTGCCCGGTGCTTAAAGAATTGTCGGAAAAGGCGATTACAGAAGAGAAGTCAGAATTCCAAATTCAAAACGACCGACTAGTTAGGATTACGAAGTCGAAACGAGGGGAGGAGAAAAAGCAGCTGTGCGTTCCTACGGTGTTTAAGGGAGAGATTTTAAACCTATGTCATTCTTCTGTGTCAGGTCATTTGGGAGTTACGAAAACCAAAGACAGAATTCTCGCCAACTTTTTCTGGCCCAACTGCTATAAAGATATAGAGGATTATATTAGGACATGCGATCCGTGTCAGAAGGTAGGCAACAATAGAGACAGGAGGAAAGCTCCGATGAAGTTGGTCCCCATAATTTCAGAACCTTTTAGGCGTTTGTCGATCGATGCGATAGGACCGTTAATTGCTAGCGAGAACAATAACAAATATGTAATTATTTCTCTGTGCCACGCTTCAAAATTTCCAAACGCCAAACCAGTGAAGGATTTACCTTAAAAATCGGAAATTAACTTAGAATTCAAATTTTCTCTGAGACAGGCTACCCTCGCGAACTTCAATATGATTTAGGGCCGGATTCAAACGAAACAGAGTTCTATCGTTTTCCGTTGCGATCGCGGAAATTTTCGACTGATTCCTATGTTTCCTATTCAAGTGAAACCTGTCTATCGCTTTTGGATCACGTGACACTGCGATCGGTGTTTTGCTATCGTTTTTCCAAAAGCGATCGTTTTCTGGAACATGGCGGATCGATCGGCGGATGGTTTATGAGAAGATTACAACAACAATGAAGACTCGTTATTTAAAATTACGAAGCAATCCGTTGGAATTATCAGACAGGGAATTCTGCAAAAGATTTAGCCCTGCGGAAAGCTGAATTTTCTCGCAGAACAGAATTTCTGTAGGGTTTATTTTCTGTCGGCCTTTAAGTTCCACTCTAGCAGACACTACGATGCAGGCGCCATCTATAGTCCTTATTTTAAATCGTTTATTGCTCGATAAATTTGATATTTGAAACAGCGCGAAAAAATACATGAATAACGAATAATTTCTCGCTAAAATAAGCATCCTAGCAACCCTCCTAAACAAATACAAATATTCATATCATTATATTAAGAATGTCTTTGATTGTTAATTATACATCAGAACATAAAATATATAGTAATTCTACCCCTCCATTATAATTATAAACAGCTTCTCTGCTACAGAAAAATAAAATGTAGTAGGCAAACTAGAGAACAATTATTATTCGATAATTCGAACAATTCGACCTGATAATTATGACGAACAATACTATTATTAATAATTTTCTAAAAAAATCTTCATAAATTAAAAATGTATTTCCATGATTATAAACATACAAAAAATATTAACCTAAACCATTTAAAATTTTAAAACATTAACCTACAATACTGTTGGGGAAAAAAATTAAGACACAGCCTGTTGTCCGTTGCAGCTCAAACATAAACAGTTAGTCGTCGCCATTAAGTTAAAAGTTTTTTCCAGAGAAAGATGCGATTTTTTTATTGGTTAACAGCGACTTTCTACGTCACCGGAAGTTGCGTTTTCACTCTGTGGCGATAAAGTTTCGATCTAGCAAACCTGTAAGTTAGATCGCCTATTTTGTTTCACTTTGAATACACTTTTGCGATCGCTTGTAAAAGCGATCGAACTTTCAGAGAGAAAACGATCGTTTTGGAGACGACCGATCGCGTTTCGTTTGAATCGGGCCCTTAAGCAGCTCGTTTACGAGTGAGCTAACGACGTTATTTTTTGACAAGTACGATATAAAAGTGAGTCATTTTCAGTTTGCCATCTGCCAAGTAATCCTGTGGAGAGTATGCACTCTAGCCTGAAACGAGCTATCAAGATATGTTTGGAGTCCAAAAGTGATTGGGAAAGGGTTTTGCCTATGGCACTTCTTGCCCTACGTACGGTTACCCACGAAAGTACGGGTTTCAGCCCCGCGGAGCTCGTGTACGGAAAGAATCCCAGAATGCCTCATACAATTGTGTACGAAAACTGGATGAATGAGGAGGAAATTAGCCAAAATGTTGTAGATTATATTTTAGAATTAAACAGCAGATTGAAATTATGTCAGGATTTCGCAGTAAATCGTATGGCGGAGTGTCAACAGAAGAAAAAAGTATAGTATGACAAGAACGCTGTTTCACATAAATTCAAAGTCGGAGATCTCGTGCTAGTGCTGGCTACTGCAAAGCTCCATAAAATGGTGGTAAACTGGATAGGACCAGGTGTAGTTACTAGTGTGGTATCCGATACGAATTACACGGTTGACATCCCGGAAAAGAAAAATAAGAATACGATCTATCACGTGAATTTAATGAAACCGTATTATAAGAGACCCGAGTATGTTAATCTAATGATAGAGGGATTCGGGGAAGAAATTGAGAACGAGGCGGAAATTCCATATCCTTTGCCCGATCCGACTCAGTTCGACTTCTCAGAATTAGTACCGGAAAGCAATTTGGAGAGTAAATTATCCACTGAGCAGATTCGGTGCTCTACAAAATTTATTGGTTATATACCGGAACATATTTTCGACTGACCCTGACACCACTCCTCTGGTTGAAATGGATATAAAGTTAATAGATGAAAAGCCAATAAGATCTAGGCCCAATCGCCTGTTTCCCAGGCAAACACATTCTCAGGGATGAAATAAAATGCCTGTTAGAACTAGGAGTGATAGAAATGGGACAAAGTGACTTCGCCGCTCCAATGATCCTTGTGGAAAGTCCCAGAAAAGATCCTCGTCCGTGCATTGACTATCGGGCGTTAAATGCAAAAACTCAGATTAAATTTTTCCCTCTCCCCAACATCGAAGAAGTCGTAGAAAAAGTTAGCGTTGTTCTTTCAATTCAGTGATGGATTTGACAAAGGGTTACTTTCAAATACCTATTTCAGAACAAGCGCAAAGGTATGCAGCGTTCGTTACGCCTTTCGGAAGTTACATACCGAAAAAAATGATGTTTGTGATGGTCAACGCCCCCTTCTACTTCTGAAAATTAATTAGCATAGTATTAGGAGGCTTAGAATGTTTTGCCCTACCCTACATAGATGACATACCAATTTTTTCTAACGATTGGGAGCAGCATATTAGACATCTTGATGAGGTTCTAAAAAGGTTAAGTGAGACAGGTCTTAAATTTAAGCCAACAAAGTGTAGGTTTGCGCAAGACCATGTCCGATTTTTAGGTCACGAGGTAGGCTCGGGAAAACGATCCCCGAGTCAGGCGAAAATCCAAACTGTCCAGGATTTTCCAACTCCGAAAACAAAAACCCAGGTGAGGTCGATTCTCGGATTATGTGGGTATTATCAGAGATACATAAATGAGTATGCTATTTTAGCAGCGCCTTTAACGGATACTTTAAAAGGGAAAGTGAAACGAGAAAAATTAAAGAGTGAAAGTTGTGATCGTGCATTTCAAGCCTTAAAAGCAGAGTTGGCGAAAAGCCCTGTTTTGTAAGCCCCTGATTTCTCTCGAGAATTTTTAGTGCAAACCGACGCGAGTTTAATAGGTGCAGGTGTCGTTCTAGTCCAAGTATTTGAGGGAGAAGAACATGCGATTGTGTACCTAAGTAAAAAGTTCTCCAAGGCAGAACGGAATTATAGTACGAGCGAGCGAGAATTGGCAGCTATAATTTATGGCATAAAAAATTGAATCATTATCTCGATGGACAACGGTTTATTCTGCAAACGGACCATAATCCTTTGGTTTACTTGAATATAATGATAGGTACATATTCCCGGTTAACTCGATTGGCGTTGTGTTTACACCAGTACAATTTTAAAATTGTTCATAAGCCCGGGAGAAACCATGGCAACGCGGATGCTCTTAGCCGTGCCAATGATTACGAGTAAAAAAGAGAAAAAAAAAGGCTTGTATGATTTCTGTTTACAAATTTTATATATTTCTATTAATTGTAGTTTGGAAAAGTGTTAGCATATGTGTATTTTTTAACTAATTAAGTGTAGTTGAAGTGTTTCGTTGTGCGAATTTCTTGTAGCAGCATCACGTAATTTTTAAAGGTAACTTTTTTCATTTATCGAAAGTTCAAAAACGTAAATTGTGCATCTTAAAAAAAAGGGTTACTCTCTGATATTGTGGTGCTTAATAGAGTAATTAGGGGCTTGCGTGCCAAGCTTCCCTGTTTTTGTGTGTCCTGCATGGTCTTCTAAAAAGACAAATTTTTGATTCCAGTGGTATCAAAAATCCCTCCTGAGGAGGGAGGAGCAGTACCATCGCCCCCCTTAGTGCACCTGCACGATGGAATGTGCAAACGGCAACGGAATATCTGGAAGGACAATGACAGTGTTAGACTCCGGGCTCTTAACTGAAAAGAGCGATTTTAAGCTACTCTCTTTCAAAGGACCGACGAGGCGTGGGAAAAGGCACCTGCCTAGTGACGTCCCAGCAAACACACAACTGCTCGCAAAATGACGGCCGGGTACCCGTCGGGCTGGCAAAGTGCCGTATACCGGGGGCAAGGTAGATTGCCATCGTCTGGAAGTCACTGCAGTACCAGTGTCTGAAAAGTGCATATGCGGCGGTACATAACTAGTAACGGCGAACTGCCATGTGTCTATGACATGCACAGAAAAGTTAACGGCGTGGTACTGTTTAAAATGTACCGGACCAGCACTATTTCACGCCAATGGGCCTGTATATATTTCGGAGTGTTAACATAAAATTTCGTTATTTTAATTAAATAATATTATTTTACTTTCATACTGTGTAGAAGTGTTTTCCGTTCACCCAAAGGCAAGGTCACAGTTAAGATTTTTTTGAGGGGGGGGGTGAAAGGGAAAGAGTTCATATTGTGCTTTCAAATATTTTAGTACTAAAAACTAAAATAAAACTAATGAGTTCAGTATGCAATAAAAATGTTCGCTATATCCACAGTGAAACCCCCACCCTGTATATGAGTCCCTATGTACAGAATATGAATTTTATATTCTTAAAATTTTTATAATTTATATTAATTTTTCACAATTTTGCTAAAATTTTCCTGAAAAAAAAATACTTGAAGACTCTTTCTACGTTAAGCCCCTTTTAAAATCTACCGTCATGTAATAGTCAAAATAGAAAGTACGCAATATGTTCACTTAGGAATTTTAGTTTTCTGTACGCTGTTTCGTTGCTCTTGAATTAAATGTTTGATTTACCGCGGGGCCTCACACGTAAAACTATATACCCAAACAGACCAGACGGCTAGCCAAATAAATATCTACTGTCGTCAGCTAACTTCACAAGCGTCGAGTTTACAAACTTCGAACTGTTATCGCGGATTTGGCTACATTAATTCAGATTATTTATATGTAGTACAGATGAATTTTTTTATGCGTTTGAAGACTGAAAATGAAAAATTACTTGTCTATTTTAATAAGAGGTGTGTATAAGTGTTATTATATATGTTTCTTTTCAAAGGATCTTTTAATAGTTTAATGGAAATTTCAGGGGCTGCCCGACACGGTAAAGTAAGCATCGCATCGGGGCGCCGTGTTCGAAGGGCCACAATATCGAGCTCAAAACGTAGAAAATGTATAAAAAGGGAGAATTTTTTACGTTTGCAGGGGGGCGCCACGTACCTTCGGGTAGCTCCTGGGAAATTTTACAAAATTGCGGCTACCTTGTACTCCAAGGGGTATAAAATAGATCTTATAAACTTTTAAGTTGTGCGTTGCCCTCTTTTCAGTGGAAAAATAGATAATATAGTATAGCATAATAATATACAGAAAGGAGCAGAGAAAAAAATCGAAATACCTAAAAATTCCGAACAATATATATTCTCGCAGAAAAAGTGATTAATAAAAAAATTCTAGAAATCGACAAAAATTTCGCATTATCCAAGTCTCACAGAAGAATAGTACGCACGTTTCGGGTAGTAGAAGAGTCCACCCTTCTTTTCAGGAACGTGGTGAAGGAGTGTCGACCTTTTGTACCATTCGAAACCTGAATACTGTTTATATGATTTTTGTTTAAATGAGTTTATAATAATATTCTATACGCATATGAGCATTGAACGGCGTTTCCATGCTTAACCTTTTCGTTCTCATTATTGAAAAGATGCAGTGAAGAATACTTTCCTGGGACCTTAGTCGGAGGACTTTTTAAGGGGTTCTAATGGGTATTCACGTTACATCTGGAGAAAACTGACCAAAACTCCAGACCATTAAATGGACAGCTCCGCAAATTGACCCGAAACCGGGATCTTCACACTTCAGTATTCATTATACAATATTCACTCTTTTGTTTACGTATATTTGATAAATTTTCAGACCCTTATTATCGCATGGGCAAATCGGGACTTTGACCAAGGTTCCCGGTTCGAAAGGGCCCCCAGTTTCAAATGTTGCTCTGAAATATTCTTTTATGTCAAAATTTTATGAAAAAGAAAACAAATTTCATAGATGGGGCCCTTGTTGGTCATAATCGGGCTCTGTAAATTTTTATGTACTACGTTCGGGCTAAATGAACAGTGTGTAATTATATTCAAATTCCTTACAAACATAAAATAAGAAGCACTTCACTTTTCAGAACAAATGAGAAAAACAAAAATCACAGCTTCACAGCAAAAGGAAAACTATTTTAATATAATAAAATTTATCATAACAGCTATGAAGGCAAATTTTAAGCTGAATAATTACAATATATATGTATATATATATAATATGTATAATGCACATAAAATACGAAACACGAAGTTAATATGGTGCGGGGGGGTGCTCTAGTTAGATGCTTTAAAAATTGGCGAGTTTGGCGCATTTTCGAGTGCAACAACCATTCTCTTGTTTTTTTGTCTGTAATTTCGGTCTCAGACGTTGAGCAACGAGAGAGTTATAATTGTTGAATTACGAATCAAGTACGCTGTTTAGGATACACATTTTTACCGGTTTTTCATTGAACTTTCGAAAAGTTAATTGCTTTGGTTAATGTTAAGCTGTTCAATACAACTAATTTGGTTTCGTCGTTTGGAGCAATATAAGAATAGCATTTGCTTCAATGTTGAAACCCTGTTAGTTTTTGATACAACATAGATTCTACAAATTACTTGGATAACACTAATACAGGTAAATTTTTACTTTCACTGTTTTTAATATACATAATCTCATAGCGTATTTTAATGTATAAAATTATTTTCCTCCATAAAATTTGAGTTATGTAGTTATGCAACAGGTATAGATGTAGAAATTTCTATTTAGAATAGCTAACATAAGAAAAATCATTTGATCTAAACAACCTGTACAATAAATAGCAAAATGTTACCCTAAAATTATGTGTGTGTGTGTGTAACTATAGTACAGCTTTTTTAATTGTTTATTGATTACAAAAATGGCTTGAATATAAATTGATTGGATAGAGACTAATAAAAGCTTATTTTACCTAAACGAAATGTACAGTAAATACAAATGCTACCCTTAAGCAATGTCTTTTTTGGGGTAGGAGGGGGGTTGATGAATAAGCCCCCTAACCCCTCCCATGGATACGATACTGGATCGTATTTTAATTACGGCAGCATTGCTGTGAATAGGCACTAAGCCGGCAAAGTGCCATATTACAGTCACTGTTAAGCTATCAGGCCAGTGCCTTTATTTTTAATAATCACCGGCACCCGCCGTTTCATTTTAGGCATTTTAAACTTAATGGGCCTGTGCCTTTATTATAAATGATGGCCGGCACATGCAGTAGCGCCAGCACAGTGCCATTGCCTTCCCGGGCTTCTGGCAAGGTGCTTCTCGGGCGACCACTTTTGTTACGATTCAGTTACTTTTTGCAGTGCCGGGCCGGTGCTGGACGTAAAGGCAGAAAGGCACTGGCCAGGTAATCCGCCAGCAGGTGTGTGTTTGCTGGGGTCAAAGTGAATCTGACTGGAAGAAGCCGCCATGACGTATGGGCAGCCTAGGCCAATAAGCTGGTCAGGAGGCAGGTTGACCCCCCAGATGATGTAACAAACTCAAGGGGGGGGACACCTTTGAACGGAGAGAAGAGAGGGAGATTCCCTAGTCTGCGCTCCGAGGTGTACGGTTCCTTTTTTGCAGTGAGAAAAGTTCAGCGATCAATGAACTTCCAGCCGGTCTGAGATGAGACCGCATATCCTGTACTCGATTTTTTTTGCCAGTAATTTTTTTATGTTTAAAATTAAGTTTTGTTAAGTTTTCACAAGTGTTTTTATTACGCGCTACCACACCAATGATAGTGTATGCTTACAGAATTAAATCTAGCTGTGATGAGATTAGTAGAGCCGCTCCTATTAATCTAAGACGACGTCACAATGTGTGTGATGTATTTGCCTTGATTTAAAATTCTCTTTTCTCGGGCTTATAATCATAGATTACAGCTCTGATAATAAAAAATAAAGAAAACGAATAATTGAAACATTTTTAACTGTGCACTATTTATCATTATTAATCATTACTCAACTTAAAATTGCACCGTGAACAATTAATATCAGAAAAAGAAAATACTAGAAAACACTGATTTAACAGCCTTAAATAACAAATTCCAATGTAATATATTAATCAAAAACAGCAAAACACCATTTTTATAGCTAAAAATAATAATCTTAATTGAGTACAGATATATTAATAAGAAAAGGACTGATTTTGTAAAAACGCTCATTCTATAGCTTAAATAATAATCATAATTGAGTAAAGTTATATTAATCAAAAACGGACAGATTTTGTAAAAACTCTCCTCTTTTTTGATTATTTTTTAGTTTAAATGGAGCAGTTGCATAATGCTCAAAAATTTTTCTCTCCATTGATTTTTGTCGATTAATGGAGCAAATTTTACTCAATCGGGAGAATGGCTGTTTGAAGTCAAAAATTGAGTAAAAATATACTCCGTTTGATTATTATTTTACTCAGTATATTTAAGCGCGTAAATAAATATTTATTAAAAAATAATTAATTAATATTATCGGTGTATTTAAAAGAAGAGCAGAAAAATTGGTTGCACAACATGAGATTCGAACCCGCAACGCCAAAGTGAAATCCCAGCCTTACCGATTACGGATGGACGCGAGACGGAAAATTGGGGTCTCGCGTCTCGCAAAACAGCCTAAAAGCTTTGTCTTGTCTCGCAAGATCCCTAGATCGTAATGTTAAAAATGCCAGTCTCGTCTCGCAAAAAATCGTCTCGTGTCCATCCCTATTACAGATTACGCAACGGTGCTCAACATTTTTTGTGTATAGCTTACATTTAAATTTTCTGTAAAGTGATTTGAAAATAAATATTATTTTTTCTCGACTGTATTTGAGTATTGTGTCTTAATAATTTACACGTAGTATATTCACGTGGTATGCTATCACTACACGAAAGATCATTGATATCATTTCCCTGAAGCCCTGTCTCCTCCTTATGAGACTGTTATTAAGCCTTAGTATCTACAGTGATATACTTCTTGTGACGAAGTTCACATATTTTTCGCGTCTTAAAATAATGTTCCTATGTTTCGTCTTCTCTAAATCAAAATTTCGTATTCCGTATTAATCTCTCTCCACTTTGTTTTTCGGCTCGATAAAATGCTCTTTCCTTATGCGCGACGCTATGTCTGGGATTTTTCGGGATTTCCCTTCTAAATTAATTTCGCTTTAGGATATGCTGTGTAAGTTCTTGGTGCCTCCCGGTCGCCCCCTTCGCTTTTCTCACGGGGTTGTAGCCTTATGTATTGGCATTCGCCAAATTCTGGCACTTCTGTCTTGGCGTTAATCATTTAATCCGTTCGTTTGAAATTTTTATATTGTTTACGCCTACCGGACGGTGGTTGTCACCTGGGGCAGTGGCTTATGAGTGCTCATATTTTACTCGCCAACCTGTAGAGAGCTGGCAGTTTTGTGGGAAGATTTTAGGATCACTTCTCGATTGCTCTCCGTCAGAGGAGGTTGTGTTCGTGTTTTTATGGAACTCCGGCATGCCGTGTGGCCGGAACAATTAGATATATTCCTGGTGTTATTTTATGAAACAATGCACTGTACGTAATTGAAGTTGCTTACGTCAAGACTGTTTTTGCTGTAACCTTCAATAAACGTAGCTTTTCTGAATTTGAGTCGTCTTCCTGTTTTCAAAGTCCTCAGCGCACTTCATGGATATATTAATTACACTATACGTCACGTAAACGGCCGAGAGGATGTTCTCTTAATCCACCTCCGACAACTCCCTCATACTTCTCTGCCTTGCACATGCACTGTGTTGCGCATGTGCACTGAAGCGACTGCTGAACGGCTTCAAAAATGTTTGATTCCGGATACAACAAAGCGCTTTGTTAAATTTAAAAAAGGCATTTAATTGAATGAAACAAACTTTTGTTAAATCAACAAAATGAAGATTTCAAAATGTTTGCCCACATAAGTTTTGTTAGATTCAACAACACACATTTTAGCTTGAATAAATGAGAAAAACACATTATTTTTGAAAAGGTCCGTAATTCGACGGGAGGAGCAAACAGCACAGGAGCACAAGGGCGCCAAAATGAGTTGTTTCCATATGTTCTGTTAAAGGGGTGCGATTTTTATGAACAAAATCAAGAAAAGAAAAAGAAAAAAAATAATAATTATTTTGTGTGGAATTATACTCCACACTTCTCTCTCCTATTTATCAATTGTATGCATTCATCTTCCTTTTCTTTCTTCTTTTCGGGGGAGGTGAGCCTTAATTAAGATTTGTACGGGGTGCTTAAATTTTAGTTCCATTCCAACCATTCCTTTAAAAATCTGAATTTTATTGACAATGATAGCCCAAAATAATCATCATTGGACAAGAAGCATCAAGATTTCATACCATTCTACTGTTAGCAGAAAAGTATAATTTAGCACAGTTATGGGCAAGGCAACCTTTGGAAAGTTGTGAGAAAATCTTTAGGATGTTAACGAAGTCGCGGGCCGTATAATCGGGATTTATATGGGATTTTGAATGGTTTATATGTTGTTTTGATATGTTCGTCTGGCCGGATCAAAAGCCGTGAAGGGCCACATCCTGCCCGTGGGCCGGAGGTTATGACCCCATGTAGACATATCGATGTTTTGCATTGCCTGGGAGTAAGACCCCTTATGTTAACACCATACCCACGGTGGACATCTAGATTCGTTTCGGAAAAAAAAACCCGAAGCGATTCAAAGAAAACTACCGTTGTCAATACCGAAGGTTTCAGTAATGTTCAAAAATATTTGTGACAATGTTGCAAAACTTGACGCAACTTCAATGATGGCAGTGAGTTTAAAAACTGAGTGAGTTAACTCTGTTAACTCTCTATAACACGAGTTAAACTATTTGAATGTTTTAATTTTTAAAAAAGTAAAAAGAAGAAGAAGAGAGAAAGAACTTTTTTCAAAAAGGAAAAATGTTAAATTTGGCACCCCTCACCTAAAACAGAGGCGTAGGAGGCCGCCTATTATGCCGACGCCTCAAACCGGCCCTGCTTACCAAAACTATCTTAACTCTGAAAAAAGAATTAACTACACTGAAGGGAAACTAGAAATACTTCCCACCACTTTTCATCCTTCTGAAAATTCGATCTAGTCTCGTAGCATTAAGGAATTTCCTGTTCCTATCAGCTCGTCCTTGGGGCAGACTCTGGAGCAGCAAACGTTTGTGGAATTGGAATATCTTTACTCCCTGCATACTGCATAGTCAATGGCGGCAGTGACGTCACTAGGAACTCAACCAATCGATAGAAAGCATTGACGTCACGCCTAGCCCGATCCAAGGAGTGTGTCGGGTTGTGGGGTTACATAAGTAGCTATCTCCATCTTCTTTCATTACATGTTTTCAGAGAGAATCATAGGCTTAATTTTTCTCTTCACTCCTTCTCTTAATATATTATAAATACAGTTGAAATTCAATTAAAGATAACCTATACAGTTCTTCTTTTTTCTTTTTCATCATAAAAAGCTGCAATGGGGCAAATCTCTGATGCTAGTATTTATTTAACGAACTGCCATATTGTTTAAAATTCAGTAAATTCCCGATTATTCACGGAACGAGAATAGCACGATAATCCAATTCATATAATATTACGCAAAATGAAGCACGTACAAATCAAACCAAAAATGTCGTGTCTAGTCATTTTGAGATTCCTCTGAATTAAAACTTTTGATCGGTCGCTCTTTTAAGAAATTTTATCGAATTTTTTTTCATGGATTATAGCTAGTGAATAATTAGAGTCAATTTCATGCAAAGAATGCAATTGATGTACAATGCTCTTCTTACAAAAAGGCGTAAGAAATGTTTAGAAAAAGAAATTGAAAAGTTTGGTAAGGGTAGGCTATATTTCACATTCTCTGGAGTCGTTCTCGATTCAAAAGTACAACAGCACGTAAAAAATTAAATGGGCGCTTTAGAATTCCTAAGAAATACTTAATTATGAAAATAATTAAAATCCACAGAAAAATAAATGACGCTTTGACAGTACAAGAAGTTGCATTTTAGAATAATATTACAGATTAAAGATATCTTACAATACATTGTTTCTGTCTTCATTCTGTTAGTGTGCTTCACACACGGTTTCAATTAAAAACGAACTTATCAAGAACTATTTAGATTAACAAATTTGTGTGTGTGTGTGTGTGGGGGGGGGGTTCTTACTATTTTACCATCCTGATGTCTTATTTCACAAAGCACAGAATTCATACACTTGGTATGAATGAACTGAAATCGCAGTTTTCGTAATACATGAGAGAGCAATAATGATGGAAGATACATATTAAAAATGTTTTTCAAATTGTAATTTTGAAAAACTGATCAATTTAATCTCAGAAGAGTTTTAAAATATATCACAATAATTGTTCAGTGGCCACAGCGGTACTAAATGGGGGGAAAAAACGGGTACTTGTGAATTGTCAACATTAAAATATTTGTAAGTGTCAATTTTTCCATTGGTAAATACAGCAGGAGCATTTTTTAAAATTTATATACTTATTTAATTTTTTGCTTTACATGACTATATTATGTTTTAATATGTTTGTAAATTATTATCTATTCTTTGAAAATAATTTTTATTGTTTCATTATTATTGTATTAACCTAAAATATGTTTATCGTTTTAAACTTTCACTGGAATAATGTAGCCAGTAATCTATAAAAAGTGTTGACTATTAATTACATTTCTGCTTTTTAATACGCATTTATTAGTTTCACCTGTACGTTTGTTTGTAACCGACTCCTTTGAACACGATTTTGACCCACCCCTTTAAACGGTCAGATTTAATTTAAACTTTGTAGACTTAACAAGGACCAATGACAATACAATAATTTGATAAGTTTATCCCATTATCCTGATTAGGATAGTCAGGATTGGTAATTTTCTCAGAGATCCTTTGCGTGAGAGCGAGAGAGATGGAGCAAGCGCGCGGTCTACGCATGCGTAACATTTCGGCAATCGGCTAAGCACAATGGAGTAGAACCTCTCTCGTTATTGGTAACTGTATTCAATGGTATGTATGAGTAGTTACGTTTTTGAAATCCAGATGGCAAATCTAAAAATTTTACCTCAATATTGTATATTATTACATAGATGTTTGTGTTTGTTGTAGTCGCTCGCTATGAAACTTGTTTGTTGATTAGAGACCTATTTTTCTTTTCCACTGTTACACAGTGAAAATAAATTATCTCACAGTTTGTACTTTCCAACTTAGTGTTCCTTAGTGTCGAGAGATATTGAAAATTAAAACAAATATGAGTTTTAAATAAATACAGTTTAAAAAAAACTAAAAAACACGCTTTTACAGCAAATCGAACGAATCGAAAAATAAATACAGCTTAAAAAAACTAAAAAACATGCTTTAGCGATTGATCGAACTAACTAAAGAGTGAAAAATAATTCATAATATAGAAATAAATTCATGAACGAAAAATAATATTATTGTGAAAAAAGCGTAGGGTGCTCCATATAATATTTCTTGAGAATATTCGATCGGTACGATTAGTACAAAAATGATACAAAAAATATAGCACAAAGCGCCCCACACTTTTTTCACAATACTATTTTTAGTTTATTAATTTATTTCTATATTAAGAATTATTTTTCACCTTTTAGTTAGTTCAATTTATCACTAAAGCGTGTTTTTTTAGTTTTTTAAACTATATTTATTTTTCACTTTTTAGTTCGATTTGCTATAAAAGCGTGTGTTTTAGATTTTTTATACTGTATTTATTTATTATAATGCTAAAAATGCTAATTATACTTTCTTTCGCTAAAAATGCTAATTATACTTTCTTTCGTGAATCTTAAAATATAATTAGTCATCCCTCAGTAAATTCCAGAATTTCGAGATCATCAAAGGCATACTGATCATGTTGCCAACTAAGCTGCTTGCTTACTTTCAGGCGCGAAACTGTCGACAATCCTTAGATAATATGCCAGTAGGGGAGGGTTGAGAGTCGTATCTTACGGGAGTTGAATGAAGGAACATTGACGAGTAACTCTGTTTTCATAATGGCCTTTTCAGAGATCCAGAGACCGTCGCGGCTACAATGTATTTGAACGGGGAAATTTGACATGGTTAGGAAGCTGCGACTGGTAGCGACACTTGGGGTGTCCTCTACTGAACAATAGATGGGGGATGTGCGAAATCGCAATATTATTCACGGTCCCCATTTATCTTTTGTTGGTTTAATACCGGAGTATCACCACCTTTTTAAAGGAAATGGTTACACTATTGAAGAATTGGTTCCGCTATTGGCACCCTACTGCTAGCGACCCGCGACATGTCTCTAGATCTCCGCAAAGGCCTTAATGAGGATTTTCGCCTTTTCACCCTATCCGCTGACGACCCCCCAATAAACCTGTTGGGAGAATACGGCCTTTAAAAAAATGTCCACAGTCCAAATAATTTTTAGTTCATACTATATGTTTCATTTGACTTTATTTTCTTTACGAACTCTGTCATATTTTAATGCTCCGAAATGAACTTCTGGCTCTGTTCACATACCATTATAATAGGTTTTAAGCATTGGGGCTTCCATTAATTTCGTAACACTTTTCTGAATATACTTTGACAACGTCTACTTGCGTCACATCTGGTCACAAGACCTGATATCCGCCCCCCCCATCTCTGTCAAGAAACATATTGTTGCAGAATACTCTGTGTGGGGTGCCGGATTAAAACAGCGTGGGGCCTGCAGCAAATGTTACAAAGGGACCCTTAGTTCAGTGACGCACGCAGAAAGCTTTTATTTTATTTTTATTTTTTTAACTTGAGGAAGAGGAGTTTACCCTCGCATTAAACTAGAATACATTAATTAACTGAGAAAATAAAATGAACTGAAATATAATTTACGTTAGAGCTAATTAATTAGTTAATGGGATTACTAATACACACGACTTTTACGAACTTAAGTAAATTGGTGCCCAGAAAAAATGCCCCTAAAAATAAAAAGGTTTTCTTTCCTTTTCCTTTTTTTTTGGGGGGGGGGTGTTAATAAATAGTGAACCTGACGACGTTTAAAGATATTTATATCCATACCTCAGTCTTTTTAAGAATGTTAATGTTCATGAGTATATATTTAGAGTTTCTAACATTCCCGAACGCTTTCCCATATGCAAACATACAACTTGACAAGTTTACACATATACAATGATAATTTTTTCTATAAATTTTCAGAACCTTTGAAAACAAAATTTACTTTAAACTGTGAGTTCAAAACAGTTCCCTCCCCCCTTCTTAAAATACATACTAGTAAAATTATTCCATTACTTGGAAGGTCTTTACTAATACTATGTTACACATTTTTAACTTCTGTTAACTTCGTTTATTTAATGGGTAATTCATAAGTATTGAAAAAAAAAACTTTCAAATGCTTTTCCAGGATATAATAATATTAAATGCGATCAAGTATTTTGTGGAGTAAGAGTATGAGAAAACCCTTACTCCATAACACCTTCGAATTTCGCCAAAGCCACCCCCCCCCACTTTACTTTAAAACAAAAGAACTTTAGGACGGCCCAACTGTGGTGGTTGTCCGTGGTAAAAGTAACTCTTTATTACCGTTCGAGGAAGTCGAAAGTGATCGTACTATGTTGTGCCGCAAACTAACCTATCTGGCTAGTGCTCCTGTAACTCATCTAAATAAAATACAAAAAGGTTACACAAAGTACTGAAAAGAATTTAACAAATTAATGCTGAAAACTAACATAGTTTTATTTGGGAGACTTAAAATTATTTCCAAATAACTGCAATCAAAAAACACAAACATGTCCTTGGCTAAGATATACAAGTCTGGGGAGATGTGGTATTAGGAGGAGATATTTAGATTCATAGTACATAGGGGCACTTTTCACGGGAAATGGAAAAATAGAATATATTCACCAAATCAAATGCGTGGATTATCAGCCGATGTTCTCGCGATCTCCGCTACGAGGAAGCACCGGCGGCGTGTCTCACACAAAAAGCAACACACGAACGTATTTGCGTCACTTGTTATTTGTAACTTGTCGCACCAGCACAGATCTTTTCCAGTGTCATCATGGTCAGGTTTTATGTGACGCTTCTGGCTCACACATCTGAGATTTTCTCTCTCTTTCCCAGGGGCTCCTAATCGTATGTCCCTTATTTTCGTAGGCTGGTGGTTTCTATTGGATGCCGTATTCGCCCTAAGCCGAATCGTCGTGCAGAGGGGACTGTTGCCCTTGTATATTTCGTTGCGCCATCAATATATCTTTCTTCTGGAGACTTATTGTGATTAGACTGTCACTATCGTCGATAGTCTGGCGACTATTTTAATTTATTGCCGCCCTCTGTGGTCTTCTCGAGGGAAAAATACCTGTCTTTTTGAGATTTTTCTCTTTTTAAAATAAATTCCCATATCATGCCTTTTTAGGCTACCATATAAACATCATGTTAAATACCATCCTCAAATCTACTACAAAAAAAGTGTATGTCCAATATTTCAATAAAAATTACTATTTCGTAGGGAATATATTTTTTATGGGGCGCTTTTATTCCTACATTCCTATGGACCTCAGCTCTCGGGGAAATGCAGAAGCTCAACTCGCTTTCCAAAGAAAATCCTCCGTAATAGCCACAAATATTTCCAGTATATTGAGTCATTTTGAAAAGTTTGATTACAACATCATTAAAAAATTCATTAGATTCGTTACTGCAAAAGCCCCTGAAATGATCGTGCCCGATAGGTTATAGCCTACTCAGCCTAATGAATAATCCAGCCCACTGACGGATTAATGAAATTTTGTGGGTGGCGGCGGTTAGTTGGAAGATTCGCATACATATCCATTTTAAGGTAGTAAACTAGGTTATTTACACTAATTTTCTAGGGAGGAGCGGTTACGCCCTCCGATCCCCTCCCTTTAATCCCTCCATGATCCGGCCATGACTCTGTTCTTTCATTTTGGCGCTTAGTTTTCTTGCTGTATTTTGTTTATTTCGGGATTCATTCTTCAAATAAAGACAAACTTGTAACATCATTTATAAGGAATGCACTTTTTAAAAGCCATACTTAAGTGGGTGGTCCCAGGTTCTGGATGCTCTTCCTCCGAGTTGCGATTTTTGCTAATAAAAATATAATGATAAAGACTTTTTGAAAAATTCTGCCTTTCCCCCCGTTTGGACTCGAAATTTTTTTCCTAGAAATTGCATTTTTTATTCCACGGTGTTTAAAATATACTCTTGTATGTGTCTCTTATTCCTGTTTAGAATACTCATACAGCTTCGCCTAAGCATAGGCGCAGAAAGCCCAGTCGGGGCCCCTGCAATAAAATATTCGGGATCCCTTTGCTATCCAGAAACACTTTTGATTAGGCTCTGATTTTCCATTAGGGCCTATGGCCCCCGAACGTTGTGTCCCCCAAGACAAAATCTCAATTCAATTTTTCTTAATTTTAACTTTTTTAATTGCAGATTTTTATGTGTGTGTGTGTGTGTGTGTGTGTGTGTGAAAAATGTTGTAAATTCCTGGACATTTTATGTACAGTTTGAATTTGTTTGTTAAATTCCCCATGAAAGATAATAGATGGCTGCCATTTCGAAGAAAAAAAGCACAGACTTTGGACAGCAGGGTACAGCCAGATAGTCATTTACCTTTGGAAATTTCACACTGCCTACATCAGTGTCAGAGGTCCCACATTCCAAGTTGCGACTATAGTCAAGAATTTTCTAAATCGGGTCATGCTTTTGATGTCGGATTACATCAATAATCTATTCCTTATCAAAATTATTAATCATTTAAAGAAATTTAAAATTAACACTAATTGGAAAATAATTAATAAAATTAAAATTATTAATTTTAAAATATATTATGGTTTAATAAACATCCATGCACTAAAAAACAGCAACATTTTGTTTTGAAGGGTTCGTCACCTTCATAGAGAAACTGTATTTTAACGTTAACAACATTTTTGGATGGGATGTTTCCTCAGTATTGAAAAAAATAATATTTTTATTCATACTTCCATTCAAACAGGCAGACAAAAAAATTCCAGAAATCTAAAAAAGGGGAAAATTTAAAATTTCTCATAGAATGTCTTTATCTTTAGTATTTTGTTAAGGAAAATTCAAAACTTATTAGGTTAAGTGGGCTTATAGTCTCTCCTCTGGCTACCCTACTCCCACTATTTAATAATTTGTCTTTAAAAAAATGTTTTTAAATAAATCGTTTCCAGTTTTAGCCATGGCAAGCGTTAAATAACACCGTCAAAGTTTACTTTTCTTGAAAAAAGAAGACTCAATCACTAACACTCCTCGTTTTTGTCAAGTTGGTGGAGCCTGGTATGCTCAAGCTGATTTTTGTAATTTTGTTTAAAAATTAATTTGAAACTTTCGGGAGATAACATGCATGACTTTTTTTTAATTGACAAAACACAATTAAGTATTATTTATAAACAGTAACAGCAGGGCCCTTTCCCAAGTTGAGGCCTTAGGGATATTTCTCCTGTTCCCCTTCCCTCTCTAAGCCACTGCGCCTTGGTAATCAGTTGATTAAATAATGCAGGCATGCAACAGCTACTGTAAGAACAGGTTTGTCCAAATTAAACTTCCCCAACTCAGAGGCCTGTGCAGGATGTTGTATGGGTCACAGAGGCGCCGACTTTACAAAATTTCTGTGGGTGCCCTGAAAGTCCGTGGGGGGGGGGGGGTTAATAAAATGTTGAAAGTCGCACAAGGTTTGTAATTTTTGATAAAGGATCGCTAAGTTTGGTGCCAAAACGCGACAATTTATTTTAAAGGGGGAGTATAGTTGGAAATGTACTTGGCTAAGATTGTAAAATAGCTTTAGTAGGGGAATTTAAGATAGATTTCGATTCCGAAGATGGGTTTTTATGGAACAAGGAAGAAAAATACGGCACACTCATGAATAACGATACACTTTCCAACTTTATGGAATCTTTTCAAACTGCCCTTCAATCTTTTCCTATTATTATTTGCTTCCTTGCTCGTAACTACTCAATCATTTGACTTTTCGTGCACATTTTTACCAGTGGGAAATGGGTAATACAAATAATCATTTTAGCTCCACATAAAATATCCAATATCTGAGGGTATAGATCGAAGAAACGATATCTGTCTCACGGTTTTGGTACAAAAATTAAAATAAAATAACTGCACCAAGGATTCGAAAAAATTCAGGATAATTCTTTACAAGCTGCACTACACACTGCAATAAATTCGAAAACTTTCATGAAACTTTCAGAAAAAAATCTTAAATGTGGAACTGCACAGCAAAATATTTCTAAGAGTGGCCATTCTGCAAAAAATTTTCGTTTATTCGGGTGTCTAGTACAGCTTTTGAACCTACATCCTAAAAATTGTGAAGTGCTTGAGATAATTAGTTTTTTTTTTTGTATTTATATACCAAAATTGCGTGTTTTTTTCCCAGCGCTGAAGGCGACATTCAAAGTTTAATTTAAATGAATAGTGTGAATTTTGGGCATCCGATTATCTGTACTACGGTGAAGCAACGCTGGGCATAGAATGAAAGTCTCCACCGTTGTGTCTTAGTAACGATAACAGCAAACCAGTTAAAATTAAGATTCTTAAGTAATGAAGTATTTCTGATGAAATGCCCTTCTTTTAGAAAAATCTGCTTGTGCTGGAGTCACCTTAAATTTGTTTGTCTTCTCTGTCATAATTCGAGAATTCCTGGGCGCACACCCCCTTTGCCCTTGTAATAAATCAGACCCGAAAGAGGTGTATTACACTATTTCACTTTTTTTTTTTTTTTTTTTTACTTTTAGCGATAGAATTTTGATTGGTTTTAACTAATCATTATAAATTTCAGAGCAAAAGAAAAGTGTATTGGGGGGGGGGGGAAACATGCAACAATAATATCACAATAAGTGAAATTTCTTGTCATGTAAATGGAAAGTTTGTATAAAAAGTGATTCAGTTTTCGAATGTAACAATTCACGATCATTGTTATTCTTGTTTAATCTATCTCATCCCTGTCTGAAATCCTCAGAGTTTTCAAAAAATGTTATTCATAGTATTGTTTCTCAGTTCATTCATTTCCTGTATTTTTTTTTTTTATTAACATTTTTGTACCCCTATAAACAGCTGCAGCTAAGCCTTGACTATTTTCTTTTCTTTTTTTTTTCTCAACAAATTAAAAAAATTACAAACATTATACCGTTAAAATTAAACTAGATAATTTCCTCAGAATGAATTAATGCAACGTTTTCTAGTTTGAAATGTGTGTAGGACCACATAAAAAAGATTGATAACTATTTATATGCAAACAGAAAAATAAAGCAGAACAAAAAAAGTTGTTTATCTTAGAGTTAATAATTATTCAAAAAATATTTTGAATTGTTGGCCATATAACCTCCAGGCATGATTTTGAGCATCCTCCTGAAGTAGAGCTATTTTACCCTCTACCATTATGTGGTCAAATTTGCAAAATTACGAGAGACATACATTTCAGTAATGTGTGTTCATGCACCCATGATTTCAGTATAATTTTACAAAAACAGCACTGGGCTAGATCAAAGCAAACAGTACCTAATTCCGCTTTGTCAAACAAGAACAAAAATTGAACAAAATATTCGTAGAAAATGATACGGAAAGCATCTCGAAATGTTAGTGTGGACCACAGTCTGTTCCATCCTTTTCAATAAATAACTGAGCACTAAAATCATTCAAAAATAAGAAAAGGAAATTGAGACTTTAGAAGAAAGTGACACAAACCTTATACCTTAGAAGCCTCGCCACAGTCTCATTCAATTAACACCAAAGCGCCGACACTTTTTGATGAATGGGCATCTTTTTTTGTTCCAGAGACATACAAAGTGTTGTATATCAGGTGCTTGTAAACAGACAGACCTTGATGTTCTCTATTTACAATAAAAACTCCTGTGTTATCTTTCCCGCGTGAACTTCTGATTGTAGCCAGCGGCTTTGTCTCAAATTCTCCGTTTTCCGGTACTCTTGGGCTAACATAGTATCATTGTTTCATACATTTTCCCATGGATGGAGGATGAGGATTCTGGGATGAGGTCTGTTTGTGTGGGTCAGAAAGAGGGGGGGGGCACAGAGGGCAAAGGCGTTGCCTGTGGGGCTATAAGTCGCGCATCACATTGTGAAAAAGCTTTGAAGTTTAGAAAGACATTGTTTCCATGGACGCCTGATAGGAAGGCAAGTGGCAGTGGGGGATTGAGATTTGAGTCCGCCTAGTTTAATAAACATTTTTACAGCATACTGAACTTCTAAGTATTATTTTTGTGCTAAAATGTCTGAAAGTTAAGATGACCCCCCATACACCTCTAAATTAGTACTCATATGAGAAGCTATTATAATTATTATTATTATTTTAAGTAGACAAAAATATTACCTGTTTGGATTCTTTTTTTTTTTTTTTTTTCATGCACTTTTTAAAATTTTAGAGTATGTGCTAAGTTACTACTTATTGGAATTTCATTATAATTACTCCAGTTCCGAGGTACATAAGGGTGTATGCCGAAGAAAAAAAATCTGCATAACGGTCTTAGTACACAAATTAAAGTAGACTATCACACCAAGGATTCGAAAAAATTTAGGATGATTCTTTATAAGCTGCACTAATACCGAAATAAAGAATAACACTTCTTTAAAATTTTCGATTTTAAAGAATTTTTTTTAAAAAGTTTCGTAAATGATACAGGTTTATTGTTTATTTCAGTGTATAGTGCAGTTTCTAAAACATACATCCTAAAAATTTGAAATATTTGACATAATTAATTTTTTTGAATCTGTGTACCAAAATTTCATGGTTTTTTTTTTTTTTTTTTTTTTTTTCTGAACTACAGCGATAAGCTGAAAGTAGCTGTCATTCAGTTGCCTTTAAACAGGGTTTAATTTCTATCCAAAAATGTGCAAGAGCCCTGATTTTTTGTTTTGCAATTTACAAAATTAATTACCTAATTTAAGGTATTATTAAGTTAATTTTTGTTACCTCTGTATTAGTTTGCGATGTAATAAAATTAATATCAACAGAAACAATTACGATGGTAATTAAAAATTTAAATTTAGTGTAAAATTTCACCGAGAAAAAAGAAGTAGTGGAGCTGAGCTCCATCCCATGCAAATTAAGCCCTTCCTTTAAATACATGCAAGTATTTAGCACCCACGAAAACTTTTCTGTGGGTGCTTGAGATCTGACATACTACATAAAAAAAAACAACTGTCCCTCACTAAAATTTTATTTTCGAATTATGCAGTTGCAAAGCACTCGTCGTCATCAGTGGCGTGACTATACCGTTAGGGCCCTTAATGAATTCATTGGATAGGGTCCTTCCTCATTGTACAGAATCTCAAACCACACATATTGCAGTTCACTTTTTCTAGCTTTCTATTTGGGAAAGGCTCCCCCTCCGTCCGGGGGACCGTGGCTTTTGCCCGTTCTATCGCCCTATAGTTACGCCAGTGATTGTCTCATCGAAGTTCCTCATGCGCATCTAAATTATAAAGGACATGGGTGCTCATATAGGGAAGTAGGTAAGGGCTCGGATCCCTCCCTCTAGCCGTCGGTATAGTGAACATTTTTATATTAGCTAACCTTTTTTTCACTATTTCAGTACTAAAATGTTTGAAAGCGCGATTGCCGATGACCTTACAAATGCAAGAAATAACCCCTCCCCCCCCCCTCGTCTTAAAGTACTCATATGGACGTCCATGCCGAAGCACCCACATACATTTGGCCTCATTAAAGATTTTCTTTTAAACTTTTAAAATATCACACAACTAATAAGCAAATAAAGCAATTTAGTACTGAAATAATGCAAAAAGTTCCGTACGCTTTACAAATATTCATATTACGTAATGGCATAATTGGAGCGGGGGGGGGGGACTCTCCTTCAGTGTACATCACTGTGTTGGGGTTATCAGACGATTGCTGGTGCTCAGCATCCAACGTAATTTTTTTTACAAGCCCAAAGCACCCACATAAACATCTTTTAATAGCCCTCTCTCTCTGGGAACTTCAAATTATGACTTGGCACTAAAATTTCTGTGGGTGCTCCGCACCCACAGAATTTTTTCAGTGGGTGCTTGAGCCCCGGAGCACCCACGTAGTCGGCGCCACTGAGGGTCATAATGTCACTGGCGTAGCCAGGATTTTGTTTCGGGAGGGGCACAGAGAGTTTTGTCCAACTAATTAATATTCTAATTATTAATTGTAATTAGAAATATTTTAATTATTAATTAATCTTAAATTTAACAATTTTATAATTATTAATTATAATTAGAAATAATATTCTAAGTACTAATTATTACTAAAAATAAGATTCTAATTGGTAATTCTAATTATAATATTACTTAATTAGTGATTTCACAAAAATATCCTTAAATATATGTTTAAAGATGCTATTCAGTATTAATTTCCCGAGTTAATTAACAATTCTTCAATATAATTATCTCTAGATAGATGCTTATGTACCGGTTTGTCTGGCGATTATCTCAACCAGATAAGATTTTTTTTAATCCAGGCCCGTATATGCTACTACAATAAGTCTTATTCTACAATAAATATATCTTAAGGAAGATACTGAAAAGAAAACTAAATAAATGATTTTTAAATCTCAATAAACGTCCATAGTAAAAAATATTTCTATGTAAACTTTTCTTGTTATAAACAGGAAATATATCAATTTATCCCGGATTTTTAATCAGCTCATTTGCAGCTGCATATAACTAATACATACAGGTTTATTCAAAATTAGTGTGACCAATTTTAAAAGCGTATAATTATTTATGGTAAATTTTAATTTACCTCCTGTTTTATTTTAAAAATTAAACGTTTAAATTACCAATCGAACTACTTTTATTAGTGGGAGTAAATTTGGCTCCGAAATTAGATCCTCAAACCCGAAACGAAATTTTTAAGCTTTTGTAGGATAGGTGCTCAAATTCTGTCATAAATAAAGCATTTAAAATTCAGAAAAGGCATTTTTCTAAACTTTGTATAACTATCTTATCTTTGAAAAGAAATAAAATATGGCTGGCAATCAAGAGCTCCGGGGGGGGGGGATGTGGACGAAAGGAAGTCATTGGTGAAAAAGAAAAAAGAAGCTGAAAAGACTTATCGTTAGAAACTCCTCTTCCTCAAAGAACTTTAGAAAAGAAACTACAGGTATCCCAATCGACAATTTGCCGTCAGACAAAGAAAATTGCCTATAAAAATTGAAGAAACTAGTTTGTCATGAAATATCTGCAAACACTGTAGAAAAACAAAGAAAACGTTCTTAGCCTCTGTATTTAATGTTACGCAAAGGTAGATACAAAACATGGATAACTTCTGATGAAGCGTTGTTTCGTCTGTAATTCACAACTGGCAAAAGGAGGTTCAATATATTTCACGCGAACAGCGTCGCAAAGACGCAGCAGATTTCAGAAGGCAAGTTGGACTTTAGGTACTGTGGTATGGATGGGAATGTCCTCTCAAGGCTTAATAAAACCATTTTCTGTAGAACCAAAGGTTAAAATGGATGCTAAATACTATCAGAATAAAATTCTGGAGCACATGATCAAAGACAGTAAACGTCCCCCAAGAAAACTTTGTTTTACACCAAGATTCTGCACCAAGTCATACTGGAAGGTCAACTGTCAAATGGCTGAAAGATTTAAAAAAAAAAAAAAAATTAACTTTATTTCTCCTGAAAAATGGCTACTATCATCCCTTGACTGTGCTAATTGCGATTATTTTTTTATGGGATACTTAAAAGAACAATGAAGCCTATGAACCTTAAATAGACGTAAGGTAAGAACACTTTAAGGGCTTTAAAAAGCAATCAAAGAGGAAGTTGGAAAAATACCTCCAAAAATGGTCTAAAAAGCTCTTTTGTCTTGACCTAAACGTCTACTCAAAATGTACTATGCTAAAGGAAACCACATTGAAAATTTCGTGTAAATAACTTAATTCAATAAATTTTATGATGCTCTGAAATTGGTCACGTTATTTTTGAATCAACCTGTATTTTATAATGAAGATCACGCAAACACAAACCTATCATTATTTTTATAATTAACAGCCACAGAACAGCGACGCTAATTTAAAAAAATAAAGCTTTAATTATAATGCACAGGCTGTAGTAACTCAGTTTCTTATTGCAATTAATAAGTCAAAATGTACAGTTTTATGCAGAAACACATAATTAACCTAGAAAATCTTATGACTAGAATTTTTATTTATCTTTTTATTTTTTTCAAAATGCTTGTTTTTAATATACTGTTGCTCACAAATTTAAGATATTCTAAATAATGCAGACACAATATTAAAATAAGAAAGATATAGCTTGAAGAAAATCATCCAAAACTCTGGTTTCTGCAATAAAGTTGATCACTAGATTAAAATACCCTACACAATTCAAATACAATATTAAAATAACAAAGATCTTAAGGCGAATCTTCCAAAACTTTGCCCTTCTGTATAAGGTTGCTGACAGGATTAGAATATTATACGTATACAATGCAGGCACAATATTGAAATAACCAGACATCACTTGAAAAAAAATTCCGAAACTCTGCTCTTTGGAATAAGGTTGATCACAAGATTAAAATTTTCTGCACATTGCTAACAAAGTACGTATTAAAATAACACAGACGTCACTAGAAGAAAATCTTCGAAAATTCTGGTTTTTGGAATAAAGTTGGTTCAAAATATATAGAATTTTTCTACTTAAGCTGTCTTAAAAAATATACACTGCTGGCCACCCAAATTGCAACACCAAGAAAAACAAGAGATATCACAACAAAATTTATTGTGTAGATAACATGTTGACCAAGTAACAAATGATTAAATTTACAGCATTCTATGAAGCGTGGTTCCTGCCAAAATCAGTACCCAGAGTAGCCGCCGTTGTTGGAGATCACAGCTGCCACACGCCTCGGCATTGATTCAAAGAGACTTTGAATGTGTTCTTGGGGTACAGCAGACCAAGCAGCTTCCACACGTTGCCAAAGTTGATCTGGTGTGACAGCTGGGGATGAACTCTGGGTCAGTCGTTGAGCAACCATGGACCACATGTTTTCTATCGGCGAAAGATCCGGAGAGCGCGCCGGCCAGGGAAGCAATTCAATCTGGTGATTGACGAAGAACCCTTGGACAATGCGTGCCACGTGTGGCCGTGCATTATCCTGCTGAAATATGGCTGTTGGCAAGCCCTGAAGGTAAGAAAGGACAACTGGCTCCAACACCTCGGAGATGTAGCGCTGGCTGGTTAAAGTACCGGCAATGCGTACTAGAGGAGTGCGAGAGAGATATCCGATACCGCCCCATACCATAATACCCGGTGCAGGACCAGTGTGACGGTGCATAATGCAGCTGTTCAGCATCCTCTCTCCACGGTGTCTCCAGACTCGAATCCGACCGTCGTGGTGTTGCATACAGAAGCGTGACTCGTCAGTAAAGAGAATTTCATTCCATTCTGTCGTCCACATCCTTCTTTCATCGCACCATTGGCGGCGGAGACGTCTGTGGTTCCGCGTCAGAGGTAGACAAAGCAACGGACGTCTTGCGGACAGACCATTCTGCTGTAAACGACGTCGAATGGTACGCGCAGACACTGGATGATGCGTTACAGACTGAATCTGCTGTGATATGGTTCGTGATGTGACTGAGCGGTCCGTCACTGCCATGCGTACAATCTGCCTGTCATCACGTGACGTGGTGCACTGAGGTCGATGCGGTCGATCACGTCTGTCCGTCGTACCCTCCTGCACCCAACGATCACATATCCGCATCACAGTTGTTTGGTTTCGTCCAATACGACGACCGATTTCCCTGAAAGATAACCCACAATCTCGGTATGCCACTATCCTTCCTCTGTCAAACTCGGATACTTGATCAAAAGATGATCGTTGTTTCCTACGAGGCATAATTTATCGTTTTTTTGAAAAAAAAGCAAGAAAAACACAATTGCTGTACTTGAAACCGTCGAAATCTCCAAGCCTTAAATAGCGCTTTGAGGTGGCGCCACAGGCGCGCTTGATGTGCGTCTGCGCTGAAATTCTAATCATTTGCATATCTCACCTCAGCTAATGCATGTTGTAAATTTCATATTATTTGCATGCTTCCTTCAGGGTGTTGCATTTACGATGGCCAGCAGTGTAATTAATTGCAAATTTTCGACTTGAATAAGTGTTGAGTTGTACTTTATAATTTAATTAACATCTAGATTTAAGAACATCTTACATAATATTGGGAAGATTAAATGGTAAAAAACACCGGATTTGATTTCTTAATAAAAAAAGAAAGAAAAAAGACGCACAAGACTTTCCAGAACGGATAAGTTCTTAAAATTATTGAGGGGGGAGGGGTTGCACTCATCGCTAGTTAGTGAGCCATAAGTCAGGGGGGTGAGCAGTAGAAATGAGATGGACTCAGCCCGAACCCAAACCAGGCTCGGGCTTGTGAGAAATTTCTCTTCAATTGAACGTATTCCGTGTAAACAGATTTTAAAAAGTGATTCATGGGAGAAATAAACTAATTAATATTATTTGATAAACTTTAATATAACGAATTAGGTAGTGCATTAATAGTTTGCTGTTATATTTGTCCTTAATTTGCACAACCGGCAAAATTTATGATATTCTACCAATGAAGTCATTGACTTTTATATACTTATTAGCTGAAATTTCGGGCTCGGGCTTCGGCACCCTGCATAAGTACGAAGTTTTAACGTACAATTTAAAAAACAAAAATGAAAATAGGTCTATTTAATTGTTTAACTTAGAAGAAAAATATATTTAATAGAAAGTTACATTTTAATGAACAACTTAATGTCTTATTTTAGAATCAGAAAATAAAGGTATTAAGCTCCGATTTTTCAGATTAATTTCAAAGCAAAACTGCTGTTCTCATTGGTTGCGGTTTTAAATGACAAAGGAAAGCACTTAAGAATATTTAATTTTTTTTTTAAACTGTGAGTAGTAAAAATATTAAGAAGAAAACATTACTGAGAGTAATTTTTATTTAAAAAATACAGACTTAGTGGACTGTTGATACACCTTATTTAGTCGTGAGCCGGATATCCGAAAGAGAAGTCGGATATTGATAAATCAGCCGGATATCAAGTGCATCCCTAGATATTTCAAATATTCATTTATTCTTTACCAGAGCATAGAAAATAGTATTTATAAAGTTTTATAAAACTTTAGAACAGAAAAACAAATTACAGATTTACCCTCGTCAGTTGAAAGGGTGGGTATAAAGGAAACATTTCTTAAATTACATATTAATGAAAATATAATAATACAAATTTTTCAACATACTTAAGAAGATATTATGTCGCATGTATTATGTCATCGTTTATATTATCATTTAAAAACACACAATGAAATATTGAGTATTTACTTTAGTTTCTTTTCCTGGTGTGCTTTCTGAAGTTTTCTGGAAATATCTGTTCATCTATGGCTTTTTCCGTTTCCTGTAGATTTGAGTCTTCATTGTTAGCATGCAAATTATGTATAATTTTTGGAATTTTATTTAAAATTTCTCCTACTCAACGGGCACTTTCTTGAGGCCATAATCTCTATTCGAACCCACCAACTGGACAGAACAGCACACTATTCAAAAACACGAGCGTCTGGACCTTGGGAATGGTGGGGAAAGGGTCAGCTTGTGCCCCTCCTTGAAATTTTATCCTTAGTAGAAAGAATTATTTTTGTATAAACCATAGTTTGAAAATACCACAGGTGGCCATGAAAGCTGATAACACTTGGGGATACTTACTTCACAGCGTACAACGGTAACGAGCTGAGGTTATAGGGTGAGGGAAACTTTTAGTATCCCGGGAGTAGGATATTGCCCAGATGTATATTTTTCTGGTGTGTAGGCGTATCGAAAGTCACCTCGGGTTAGTGATTAAAGGCACTTTTTAACCTTTTTATTGACTTGTTTTTTTCTTCGTTCTCAATGTGAAAGGATCTAGAAAACGTTTATCAGAAAGATTAGACAAATATCACACAACAAGGATTCTGAGACGATCCATTTTTACAAATTGCAATATATATATAACAACTGAAAGAATTTCGGGGGGGGGCACGGGCCCGGTGGGGCCCCCCCCTGGCTACGCCAGTGCATAATGTGATGAAATTTTGGAAACAGACACTTCAGATCACGCGCTCGTGATTTATTAAAAAGAAATTATTAGTACAAGAAGTTGCCGATAGGTGACGCTGCAGATCAACAAGACGTTCTACAGATGTTCGTTCAACAGCACGAGAAACAGTTGGCACACTGACAACACCATGTGGCGATTGGCTAGCGGCTTCCACGACGCCGCTTAGCTTTAATTGATTTACAGTTCCATAATAGAGCTTCAAAAATTGTCTTCTCAAAAAAAAAAAAAAAAAAAAAAAAAAAGAGGGGAAAAGAAAAGAAAGTAAGAAAGAATTATACAATATTAATTTTTTGCTGAAAAAAGATAGATCTGGGAGGAGGGAGGAAACAAAAACTTTCAAAATAAAAGCGCTGGGCCCGTAGCATTTGCTACTTCTGCTATATGGCTAATCCGGCACTGCTCTGCTAGTTTCTGGGATCGTCGTTCTAAAGTCCAGTAGAGGTAGAAAGTTCTAGTAAAAAGTCCATATGTCAAGATGGAACGTGAACTTTATCGCTTCTAGAATTTCGTCGAAAAATCAGATAACAAAATTCGCAAACTCAATCAGTCAGTATAGCGTGTTTATAACAGTCCGCTTAATGCAGGAGCTTTCACAAATGCTGTATTTCTACCACAAAATAAAACACTTCCGCAGCAAAAATTCAGTCGAAACTTACGAGGGAAATCGTAAACATTCTTTCACGACTCAACAATCAAGAATTTACACACAACACTTTAAAACAAGGCTCTTAAAATAAGCGAAAATACCGCTTCTATAGCGGTACAAAGTTTCTATACAAAGCCTTAAGCTCTCACGATCATCTGCACTCTCCACAAGCAGAAGCAAGACTGACTGAACTGGGCAACCAGCGCTGCTTTTATACATTACGACGAACTTTGGGACGCTTCCAGAAATAACTATCCGCGGAATGCTGTGGAACAAACTCGATTATGATTGCATAATACAAGAGTAATATTAGGTTATTATGTATGTTAATGCAGAAAACTAACTTTACAAGCCCTATTGAAAAAATCGCAATAAATGTCTAAAATGTCGCTGAGCTTGAAGAATTTTTGGCGGAACATCGCCAAATTTTGCACCAAAAATAAGTCCCCAAATGTGAGGTTAGCGAAGGCCTACGACCCATATTTCTCGAGATTTCTAGGAAACACTAACAAGGATACCTCCCCGAAGCTCACTCACCAAATGTAACGAATTTCATGCAGTCATAAGTACACACTAAAATAAACCTAATGTGTAAAAATTAGCTGCTATCTCCTCAAATTAAAGCTAAAATTAATTAATAAAAAATGAGTATGAGCTGACAGAATAGAGCATTTATCGCCACTCGGCGCTTTCTATTTTCTTTTATAAATATTTTTACAAAAAATATGGTTATTTCATAAGTATTTTAAATAAGCACTGGCGGGATTCATGTACAACAATCATTCACTGGATATCCCGCAAAACATATGTTGGAAAAAAAATCAAGCTCTTAACTAGTTCCGTTTTGGGGAGGAGATGGAGGGAGTTGGATAAAAATATTTTTTGAACATAAATTCTATGCATGCATAAGAGGCTAGGCGTAGCTTTTTAGAAGAAACTTAGCTTTTTAGAGAAATAAGAGTTGAGATAAACAATGGTATTAAAAAGTAATTTTAAAAAATTGTACGGTAATTTTGTTTGGGGGGGGGAGGAGGTTCATACTATAATCCCCCTTCCCCGTTTGATTCGGCCCTGAAAGAAATGTATTATTAAATGCATGATTATAAAAACTAAAAATCGCAAGAATAAAATGTGACATGAATTATTTTTTTTAAGCAAGTAGTGTTGTGACGTTTTACAAAAATTGTCATATGAATTGTTGTTTTCAGGTATATATGCGTAACATAAATGAAGGATGATGAAAAAATGTACAACACAAATATGTACTTTGCACCAACTACAAACCGCAAATGAATCAGAAGAACTGCAATTAGGTGGCCCTTTTGTACGAAAAGCAAACTGTACTGGATAATCAAAATGTCCTGGATGCAAGTGAGTGTAGGAACAAGCATACCATGAATATTTCCACATATTTCTATAACGGGGCGAACTTAATTGGTTATGTATTATAGCTTGCAATTTAAAAATGTTATCACGATTAAATAAATTTATTTGAAATTGTTTCATTAACACAATGTCACAAAACTGTTGCACATAATTTTTTCCATACGCGGAAACCGTATCTATCTAAAGGTTGGGTAAAAGGAGTTGTATTTGATGGCATATAAAGTATACGCACGTTTTTATCGGGAGGAGTAATTGCTTCTATTAATTCTGAATTCTTATGCGCTCCCGTGAGTCGAGAAGAAGAAGTGTTTTGTCAGGTGTTTCTTTTAAATATACTTCAGAAAACCATTCGGCGAATTCATTTTTACCCATCTTTCCAGATTTAGAAGCTATGGTATAAATGTTACTTGATTGAAACATTTTATTCTTGACATTTATACCGAATTCCCAGTTTTTTCGGAATGTACTATAAGTAATGGCGATAATAATCTACCGCTTTTAATTATAATCGGCATAATTGAAATGTGTCATTGCTTTTGTAGGAATGTGTCATTGCATTTTGTGATTGAATCTCACCCACAACTTGCTTAGACTTCTTCTAGGATTCATCTGGAATGAATTACTAAATTAAAACCTAACTGATCAGCATTAAAAATTTGATGGTCTTTTAACAACGAATCTTTTAGAAAAACATTTACACCATTTACGAACGCCCGTGTTGATTTTTCAATGATTTCCTTTGGCCGAGAGCTTTTCTGCAAGACAAATTTTGTAACTTTCCTCCTCACAATCTGATACTTTTTTAAAATCTGTTCAACCATCCTTTAGATGTGCGGAATTTCATCCTAATTCCAATGCTTTTTCTGAAGCCCAAGTTTGTAAATCACGTTCATTTTTCTGTAATTTTCTTGCGTTTTGGAAATGTTTAAACGTATATTTTTTTAATTTGATTTAGTTTATATTTATATCGCCATTCTTCTGAACTTGCCTTTCCCACAGATACAACTGTCTTTTATTTGTAACAAATTTAAAAAATTTTAAACACTCTGCAAACTGCGGATTTTGCCACTCTTGTATCCCGCCAGTATTTTGCAGCAGCCTCCTTATCTTTCCAAGAAATAAATTGCTTATTCTGCATGATATCCTCACCGAGCGTAGAGTCAATACTTTCGTCCTCTAAACTAGAAAATATAGGAACTTCAGGGGCATCGAGTAATAAGCATTGCTCATTTTCTACTAAATCTGTTGCATTTACTTTCTGATAATTTTGCAAACTTTCAACAAATCGATTTTTCAGACTTACTTCTTCGTCTGTGTATGGAGACAATGTGATATTTTTCGAAGAAAATCCCTCGTAAACCATAAAAACAATATTAAATATATTTATTGTTTGCTCCATAGTATCATTACGTGGATAAAAAAAATAGAATTTTTAGAATTAAAATAAATGCCTCCCTTATGCGTAAACTGAATTTGCAGCTTGCAGTGTGTTAACATAAATAAAAGGAAATTAACTTTCTGGTGTGACTTTTAGAATTAAAATAAAAAGGTTAGAGAACTTCAGTTTAACTAATAGAAAACAAGATTAAGCTGTTTAAAAGTCCAGTACTTTGAAATATAACACGGTATAGCAAGCACTGGTTCATAAATACTCCGAGTACGTACTCCCGTGAGTATTTTAACTTATCGACACGTTAGCTCTGTCGCCAAATTCTAAAGGGTTACAATTGGCGCGATTTTAACTAATTTTTAACCTTTAATTTCTCAAATTCTATAAGGAGATAGCAGCTAATTTTCACACAGTAGGTTCCTTTTAGTGTGTACATGCGATTGTGTTAAATTCGTTCCATTTGGTGAGTGAGCTTCGGGGAGGTTTCCTTGTAAATAAGCCAATGGGGTAACCAGTAACTCTATCTCCTTTTCTAGTTAACCGATTTTGATGCAACACAATGCAAAATTCAACTATTTGTCGCCTATAACACGAATTTTAAACTACTTTAAACTCGAGAACAGCGGATTGCCCCGAAAATTCGTAACATTGCCCCTTCTCAAGGACTGCACGTCTCGGGCAGTACAATGTCTAGTTAGGAGGTTGTACAAATATTTACAATACAACTTCAATAATAGATCTTAAAAACATAATTTAAGTAAATAATCTTTAAACGCAATAAACAAACTCACACTACTAATAATAGAGATAATGAACGAATTCACATTAATAAACACAAATATGTTACAAGTATGTATACTAAATATGGCGTAAGTGCAGAGTATAAGAGAGTTGAAGAACGAGGAAGGGGAAAGAAATGAGAGATGAAGGAAAGGAGGAATTACGCCATAGTGACCATGGTGTAATATCCAAATAATTAATTACAACCATGGTAAACAGCTAGCCGATCGCAATGAACGATTCTTGGTTTCGAGTTAGGTACTTACAAATCCGTACGACGGCATCGTTCAGTCTGATTACTACTAAGGTTCGCCCCACGGCGATTGCAGCTTGGGAGCAGGCCTTTCCGTCGAGTAGGATTTCATAGCCAAACTTTCTCACCTGCGTTGAATTTGTGACTCTTAGCCTTCGTGTCGTAGCCAGGTTGGCCAGGTTGATCCGCTCTCGAGCAAATTGATTTACGTCTTCGAACCGTGCCTGGAGATTTTCCATATACTACTCCACTGGCGATGAAGGCGTATCTGTAGGGCGGCTAAACACTAGATCGGCGGAAGACAAAGATCTCTTCCAAATAGCATCTGGGAAGGCGTGAAGCCGGTAGTCTTATGGACGGCACTCCTATAGGCCCACAGGAAGAGGTGGAGTTTCTTGCTCCAATCTAGAAGTCTGCGCCGCCGCCGCTGGTTATTTGTACTACGCCGCTGCCGCCGAGGTCTAGGCCGGCGCACCGGCGAAAAACGAAGATTTTACACCGCGACGTACAATCGGCATCAAAACTTTTTAAAAATTTGCACCTAAACTTTAGACTGCTTATTTTTATCTGGATACTTCTTAACCTTTTACAGGACAATGTCCCCGACTGGAAATATTAAAAAAAAAAAAGAAAAGCAGTTGTACTTAAAAGACGACTTGATTTTTTTGAAACACAAGTTCCATTTTAATCACTAGTGGAAAACTGGACAAAAAATCATAAAAGTAGAATTTTCATAAATTTTTAAAAAGCTATCTTGATACAGCCCTCCCCCTCTTCAAACTTAATTCATATCTTTACTTAAATTTATAATAAAATATTTCATTAATTCTTAATATTTCACTTGTCATTTAAACTACCCATCATTATATTCCGTTTTTGAAACCAATGTAAAAGTTTGTCAGAAGTCATTAGTCAGAAATGACCAATGCTCCCAATTGCGAACACAACACAATGAAAATTGTATACAATCCTCCCCCAACCCCTTTTTAAATGACTAATATCCTTTAATTAACGGATAAGAAAAAAAATATAAAAAAAATTAATTTAAAATATGCCTAGATCTTAATTCGGTCTCTAAAAGGTTAACGCTAGCAACTTGTAAAGATACAATTTCAATTTTTTCAGTCAATAATTTGATTGCTTTAAACACTGTTTAAACCTTGCATTATACATCAAAAGAACATAATAAGTTTGGAATGATTCGTGAGAAGGTTGTAAAGAAAAAAAAGAAAAAAATACGAAAGGAAACGCTAAAAAGCAAATAATGTATCAATCGTATATTGATAACTAAATGTATCGTGAATGTGCCTGTAGATATTTTTGTGAAAAGAATTTTACTATATTGGTGATAGCCATGCGAAAGCATGTAAATCCAGAACAAGAACCGTTGAGAATTAAAAAAATGCAGGCGCATGCATGTGATCGATGATAGTGGTTAGTATTTGATGAATTGGTTGAACACAGGGTATTTCCCTGATTTACGTATTTTCTTTCCAACTTCTTTACAAACACGCACACACATCTAGAATACTTGAGCACGCAGTAAACATCTTTATCGAAGGAAAAGAAAACCATCATCAACAAGCCAGATATGAATAATTCCTTGCACTAAATAAAACATCACTTCCGAACTCTATAGATGAAGACGAATGAAAATGCACTATTTCTTAAATCACCATAATTGATGGGCAATTGATGGCCCAATATATTATGGGCAAGGACAGAGGCACAAGCCCCGAAGGGCAAGTGCTTGTCCAAACCTCCAACGCAGCTCTACTCTGCTCGCTGACTTACAACTGAATGCTCATATTCAAAGATGCACAGGAAGGGGGGGGTATGTCACGAGGTCAACTTTTTGCCGTTAAGCTATTACATATGTAAGAAAGAAAAAAGGAACATGAAAGACTTTACTAGAACATTCGATGCATGCAGCTGCACACAGAGAAGCAAAAAAGATAAACAAAACACTGCGGTCTGGGAGCAGTGCAATACTGCAAGTTAGGCTTTCATATGAATAAGTGCGAAAAGAGGATGGGAAGAAAAAAATATAAATAAAACAGATTGCAGCTGTAAGTTTGATTAGCATAGCAGAAGGCAGGAAATCGAAATGATTAAAAGTGCGTTATTGCCTTACAAATAAAATGGCTGAAAGGAAATTTGAAAGCTTTAAAAAGAGTTATTGTTAAAACTTATAAATTAAATTTAAAACAGATTGTTAGTTTAAATTTAGACAATATTAATTAAGATTTGTATTAATAATTTTTTATAAAAAATATGCACGTTGTGTCAACGTGACATATACTCCCCCAAGTTTAGGAGAAAAAAATATATACACATTATATATTCAATCAGTAAAACACAAGATAAAAATATTCACTTCTAAAGCAATATTGAAGAATCAGTGTTCTTTAAGAAAAAATATGACTAGGTATATACTGAAAATATTACAGTTCAAATATAGTTCTTGCGAATTACAGTCAGAAAAGTTCTTGTAACACATCACCAATAAGCAATTAGTATCCCAATAAAAGAAATCTTTTTAACACAAGTCCTTTTCTTTATGCATAATCTTATGAGCTCAAATTCAATTACTATATGCAACATTTTCGCAATAAAACCTTGAATTTAAAGGTAATTGGTATAATTGTTCTGTTCAAAACACTGAAACAACTGCGTAACAGTCTTTAAAAAAAAGTCCTGGAAGAACATCTTGTTACCATACATAAAATGTTTGGCATGGAAATAAACTTTGGTAATACACATCAAGTTATGTAACTAAAACTATTCATTCTCAAAAGTTGTAATATATAAAAATATTTGTCACAATAATTAATACAAACATACGAAACTTCTAATAATATACTATCGTCATATGTAAATTTTTCATATTCAGTATTTGAGAGACAACTTTCACATATAATATTCTCAAATTAATTTTTTTTTATTTTAGGATCCAAAAATATTTTTTTTTAAATTATAATTCTCAAACATATTATTAATAACCTAGGATTTTATTATCATCATCAAAAAGGCCATTATTTTGCTTCAACATGGATCCTTTTAACGCTTTTATGGTACCAAAAAAATTATTTTAAAATGGCAAGTATTGTTCATATTTGAACACATTAACCTTATAAACAGAAAACATACACAATGTATTTTAAATAAATATCCAAAATAACAAAACAGTAAAAAGTTTTAACATTCTAAATAACAAAACAGTTTGTGTGTCTTGAAACAATTGAAAAAAAATATATGTGTGCAAAAAATGTAGTTTGGAGATAATTGAAATTGTTTGATTTCACTTAATTTCTTCCAAGAATCAAAAATACACATATGCATAGAATAGTAGAAAATACAAAAAAAAAAAATGTTTCAAAATGACACGTCACTGGGCAAAAAAATGCAAAACAACTGTGTGTAAAAAATTACTGAAAATCTAAGAAAAGAAAAAAACTTTATGTGACTTGTAAACAAGAAACTGTAACCATCCAATGTGTTGCGGAATTACTCTGCTACTCCTTGGGTTCGTCGTTCTAAAGTCCTGTTGGTGTAAAAAGTTCAAGTAAAAAGTCACTTGTCAGGATGGAACACAAACTTTATTGCTTCTAGATCTTCGTAGTACAATCAGCTGTACACAATTCACAAGCACAATCTAGCAATAACGTGCTTTTAACAATCCGCTTGGATCAGAAGCTCTCACAAATGCTGTATTTCTCACACCAAAATAAGTCACTTTCACACGCAAAAATTCCGTAGAAATATTCAAGGGATATAGTACACAATCCCTTAACCCTTTGAGGCGCAACCCTTTCCCAATGCTGAAAAAAGGGCAGCCGTTGCCATCGCTCGACTTAACTACCAGCAAGATGGCGGACGATCGAAACGTTCATCGCGTGGCACAGATCTAGAGACCCTTTTTTGACGACAGCCGGCTGTGCTCGCGCACAGCCAGCTGCGTCAAAAAAGGGTCTCTAGATCTGTGCCACGCGATGAACGTTTCGATCGTCCGCCATCTTGCTGGTAGTTAAGTCGAGCGATGGCAACGGCTGCCCTTTTTTCAGCATTGGGCAATCTATCGAGCTGGTCTCGAATTCTTCCATTTTCAGCAGATGTCAGTGCTGCTAAAAATAATCGTGATCATTTTTTACGCGAAATGACGTACTAAAAAGTAAAGGTTTCTCGTGGAGCTATGTCACCTGCAACTATTTTTATAGAAATCCAATCTATTCTTCGTGACTGGCAACAGTCAGAACGTCAGAGTTCGGTGTTCCCAGAGCGGGATCACTGCGCCTCAAAGGGTTAAGACACAGCAATGAAGAATTTACACACAGCACTTTGAAAACAGCTTCACAAAACAAGCTAAAACACAGCTTCTATAGCACTATCAATTCACACAAACGTACCGAGAGCTATTCACACATCGAGCGTTCAGCTCGCACTGACTGTCGGGGCGACGCGCTCTTCTATAAATAGCCGGCGCAGGAGCTACAAGAGGTTTCCAGAAAAGTCAATTTCTCGAGGGTTCTACATAAAGCGTGAATTTTGATTACGTCATAGAAGAGAAATGTTAGGTTATTATGCGTTTTTAATGCAGGAAAAACAACTTTCAGGCCCCATTGGGAAAATCGCGCCAAATGACCAAAAAGTCGCCAAACTTGGCGACTTTTGGCGAAATATCGCCAAATTTGGCGCCAAAAATAAGTCCTCAGAAGTGAAGAGATCTAAGCTCTAGGACTAATATTTCTCGAGATTTCTAGAAGCCCATAGAAAAACATATGGGAAAGCGAAACCTCCGTATCTCCGGTTCTAATTGGCCGATTTTGATGCAACAAAAAGCAAAATTTATCTATTTGAAGCGTAGAATACGAATTTTAAACCATTCTAAGCCCCAGAGCAGCGGGTTGCCCCGAAAATTCGTAACATTGCCCCCTTCCCAAGGACTGCACGTCCCGGGCAGTACAATCCCTAGTTAGGAGGTCACACAGGTACCTACACTGTATAACACTTAACAAGATCTTAACAACATAATTCAAGCAAGTAATCAATAGCACAATAAGCAAATCCACATTAATAAATAAATATTCAACATAATAAATAATTACACTGTAATAAGTAATCAATGTAATAACAAATACACATTAATAAAATCCAATATATTACAAATATATACACTAAACATGGCGTAAGTAATGAGTGAAAGAGAGTTGACGAAAGAGGAAGAGAAGAGAAAGACAGGAAAGAAATGACAGTTGAAAGAAAGGAGGAATTACGCCATAGTGAACATGGTCTGATAGTCAAATAACTAATTACAACCGCGGTAGATGGCTAGCCGATCGTAATGTACAACTCTTGGCTTCGAGTTTGGTGACTTACGAATCCGTACGATGACGTCATTCAGCCGGTTTAGGACTGTGTAAGGACCGTCCCACGGCGATTGCAGCTTGGGAGACAGGCCTTTCCGTCGAGTAGGATTCCATAGCCAAACTTTGTCACCTGCGTTGAACTCGTGTCCCGTAGCTTTCGTGTCGTAGCGAGTCTTCATCTTTTCCGTGTTCAGGTTGATCCGCTCCCGAGCAAAATGATGCACATCTTCAAACCGTGCCCGAAGGTTTTCCACGTACTCCTCTGGCGATGAAGGCGCATCTGGAGGGCGGCCGAACACTAGATCGGCGGGAAGACGAAGATCTCTGCCGAACAGCATCTGGGAAGGTGTGAAGCCGGTAGTCTCATGGACGGCACTCCTATAGGCCAGTAGGAACAGGGGGAGTTTCTTGTCCCAGTCCTCTTGATTCCTAGATACCAGGAGCGAGAGGTTGTTCAAAATTGTACGATTGAACCTCTCCACCATGCCGTCGGATTGTGGGTGTAAAGGCGTAGTCTGGGTTTTGTCCATTCCGAGAAGTTGGCATAGTCCTTTAAAGACTGCAGAGGTAAAGTTCGTTCCTTGGTCGGAATGAAGTTGCAGAGGGGTTCCATATCTGGAAATCCATTCTTGCACCAGTACCTCTGCTACGGTCGTAGCTTCTTGATCGGGAATAGGAAACGCTTCGGGCCATTTAGAGAAGTAGTCAATGACAACTAGGATGTATTTGTTGCCATCCGAAGTTCGCGGAAGAGGTCCCAGGATGTCGAGTGCAATCCTCTCAAAAGGAGCTCCTACATTATAACGATGTAGTCTTCCACGGCTTCGTTTCTTCGGGCCTTTGCGGGCGGCACAGGCGTCACAAGCTTGACACCACTTTTCGACGTCGCCTCGAGCCCTAACCCAGTAAAAGCGCTCGCGAACTTTCTGCAGGGTCTTCATTACGCCAAAATGGCCTCCAGTTAAGCCATTATGAAGTTCTTCTAGAACCTTCGGAATCCTCGAGCGAGGGAGTACCAACTGCCATCGGAGCATCTTGCCGTCGTCCGACTCCCATTTACGATACAGGACTCCATTTCTCAGGCGAAGCGAATCCCATAAAGCCCAGTACTGTTTTGTTGCCGGACTGTAAGATGATATTTCTTGCCAACTGGGCTTAGCGCTGGATTTTTCCATAAATTCCACAATAGGTTTGATGTCGCTGTCTGTTAATTGGTCCGCCCGAACATTTTCGTCACTCCAGGGATCTTGAGATGATGCCGATGATGTAACTTGGCGGACAGCGGGATGTTTCAGATGGTAATTTTTCTCTGCCCTGGAGCAATAGCGACAACTGTCTATGCAGGGCCTTCTCGACAAAGCATCTGCATTTCCATGAGATGACCCTTTCCGATGACGTATCTCGATGTCATATTCTTGTAGTCGCTGTATCCACCTGGCTATTTGGCCCTCCGGATTCTTGAAATTTAGAAGCCAGGTTAAAGAGGCATGGTCCGTTCGGAGCAGGAACTTTCGGCCGTACAGGTAATGATGGAAGTGCTCCACGGCCTTAATGATAGCAAGGAGTTCCTTTCTCGTAACACAATAGTTACGTTCTGCCTTTGAAAGGCATTTGCTCCAGTAAGCAATGACGTGTTCTTGGCCATCTATCTCCTGGGACAAAACTGCTCCGACACTCTCCTTACTTGCGTCTGTGTCCAGGATAAATGGCTTGTCAGGGTGAGGATACGACAAGATCGGCGAAGATGTTAAAGCCGTCTTCAGTTCGTTGAATGCGTCCTCACATTCCTCAGTCCATAGAAATTTCTGTCCAGTCTCGGTCAATTTGTGAAGAGGTCTCGCAATTTGAGAAAAGCCCTTCACGAATTTTCGATAGTAAGTACACAGACCGAGAAAACTTCTTAAGTCGTGGATATTCTCGGGACGACTCCAGTTCTGGACTGCGGACGTCTTTTCGGGATCGGTTCGGACTCCGTGGGCGGATATTATGTGCCCGAGGTAACGTACTTCACGACGAAACAAATTACACTTCGATGGACTTAGTTTCAAGTTTGCCTCTTTTAATTTCTGTAGTACCTTTCGAATGTTCTCGAGATGCTCTTCGAAAGTCCTTCCGACGATGATGATATCGTCCAAATAAACGAGACATGCTTCGTAGGAAAGTCCTCTCAACACTGTCTCCATTAGACGCTCGAATGTAGCCGGTGCGTTGCAGAGTCCAAAAGGCATAACTTTGAACTGCCACAATCCTTGTCCCGTGGTGAACGCAGTCTTTTCACGGTCATCGGGATGGATTTCTACTTGCCAGTAGCCACTCTTGAGATCCAGAGTGGAGAACCATTCGTTTCCCGATAAAGTGTCCAATGTGTCGTCTATCCTGGGAAGAGGGTAGCTGTCTTTCTTGGTAATGTCATTCAGACGTCTATAGTCAACACAGAACCGGGTGGAACCATCTTTCTTTCGGACCAAAACAATCGGCGAGGCCCACGGACTAGTCGATGGCTCGATGACGTCATCACGCTGCATCTCCTCTAAAAGTCGGTTCACCTCTTCTTGCTTAGCAAACGGCAGCCGCCTAGGATGTTGCTTGATGGGAGAATGGCTGCTTATGTCTATTTTATGCTGCGTTAACCTCGTACGGCCAAAGTCACCGGAAGTACGAGAGAAGAGGTCTTCAAATTCAGCTATTACTTTCTCCGCAGCGCTTCTCTGTTCTGCCGTTAACTCCACGTCTTGTAATAATTCCTTCGTCAGGCACTCGGAAGATTTAGCTGTCGTTTGGTTGGTGTTCTTATTAATGCAGGTAACAGGAGTGCATGTCGCCAACACTTCATTTTTCTTTATCACCTTCGACTTGTCCGTCACATTTACTACTCTAACTGGAATTTCCGTTCTCGACAAGTCCACAAGTGTTGCTCCCACAAGTACTCCTCTGACGGAATCACTATTGCTTGGGTGTTCGATTAATCCAAAGCGGAATTTATTGCTTTCTTTTACTGTTCCAGAAATTATGGAATCAGTTCTGGGAGGTAGAGTGATATCAGTCTGGGCTATTATTTGCTGAACAGGCAAAACAGTTTCGTTTCTAATATCGAACGCAGCTATTTCTTCTGAGTCTGAACGAAGCTCATTATTCTTAAAGTCCAAGTTAAATTTGTGCGATTTTAAAAAGTCGAGTCCGAGAATAAAAGAGTCTGTAATATTGGCGACATATACCACATGGTCGTATCTGGCATTTCCAAACGTGATTTCTACTTGCGCTTTTCCGCCCACTTCGATCTTGTCACCTGTCACAGTCTGGAGGGTCAGCGAGGGCGGAGTCCAGATAATCTTCAAGTTCAGTTTCTTGGCCAGATCCGTCCTTATGATGGTTACGTTCGCTCCAGTATCAATCACCATGTGGCATGGGGAACCATTAACGTATCCCAGTACGAATAGTCCATCACTGCCGCCATTCACTGATGAAATCTGTAAGACTTTCAAACGGGGCTTTTGAATATCCCTCAGCCTCTGTTCCTGAAAGTCGTCTCTTTTCTGTCTTCCTTCATGGGCTTCTCTGGTGCGTTGATAACTGCGATCTTTACGACGAGAGTTCTTTTGCGCGTCGCAGTATTTTCGTAAATGCCCCTCGCTGTTGCACCTCCAACATTTCACTTTTCTTGGCTCTGACTGTTCTTGTCGTTCCACCAGATTTTCCAGGGTCTTTAATTTATTCTCTAATCTCTCCATTTCTCCATCCGTAGGCTCCTGGAATGACACAGCTCTAACATTATGCCGCTCTTTTCTTACGGCCAGCTGAGCTGCCTCTAGCTTCATGGCGAATACGAGGGCAGACCTGAGATCTTTATAATCCGCCAAGATCAATGCTTTCTGAATTTCAGAGTCCACGAGGCCTTCAATAAAATGTTGTACTGCAACTTCTTCTCGAACATTATCAGGATAACTGCCATAGGCTAGATGACACAGCCTATCTATGTCGGAAGCCAGCTCTTGGAGGGTCTCGCCAGATCTCTGCATCCTTGACTTAAGTTGGATTCTACTATATTCTTTCAGGCACTTCTCTCCGAATTTCATCTCCAAGGCACTTGCGAGGGCGTCAAAATCTCCTATCTTCGTCGCTCCAATAGTTTGCAATACGTTAATTGCATCTCCGCTAAGGGAAGCGGCCAGTTGGTCCGCTTTCTCGGACTCGCTCCAACCATTGGCTTTGGCGACGATTAAAAATTGGGTCTTGTAGGCTTCCCAGGGAGTCTTTCCGTCATAAGTGGTAAGTTTCACTGCTGGGCGGCGTGACGACAGTCTGATGTTTTCCGGTAACTTTCCCAGCTTGACGAGAGAGTCCAATTTTTCTTCCATTTTAGCTTCACATTCTTCCTGTATTTTCGAAACTATATTTTCTTTCCAGTCTAGTTTCTCCTCAATTTTATTCTTAAATTCTTCCCGCATTCTGCAAATATCTTGCTGCAATTCCTTAACATTTTCTTCTATTTTTCCTTCAATTCTTTGTTCATATTTCGTTTGAGTTTCTTCTATGAGCGACATTCTTTTCTCCATTATCTCTTGACTTTCCTGCACACTCTTTTCGAATTTCTCTAATTTTCCCAAAGCAGTCTCCATTTTCTCCAATCCCAATTTCATTCCTTCTTGTCCGGCTTCAATTTTCTTCTCTAAATCCGCTTTCATCTGTTCTTGTCCGGCTTCAATTTTCTTTTCTAAATCGGTCTGTCCGGCTTCAATTTTCTTTTCTAAATCGGTCTGTCCGGCTTCAATTTTCTTTTCTAAATCGGTCTGTCCTGCTTCAATTTTCTTCTCTAAATCCGCCTTCATCTGTTCTTGTCCAGCTTTCATCTCGTCTTGTCCGGCTTTCATCTCGTCTTGTCCGGCTTTCATTTCTTGCATCATATTCATGAGCTTTTGAAGTTGTTCTTCCATTTTTTGTCTAGTCAAAACCATAAACTGGAAAATTAAAGTCTTTATTTAGAACCCCACTTCTGACACCAAATGTTGCGGAATTACTCTGCTACTCCTTGGGTTCGTCGTTCTAAAGTCCTGTTGGTGTAAAAAGTTCAAGTAAAAAGTCACTTGTCAGGATGGAACACAAACTTTATTGCTTCTAGATCTTCGTAGTACAATCAGCTGTACACAATTCACAAGCACAATCTAGCAATAACGTGCTTTTAACAATCCGCTTGGATCAGAAGCTCTCACAAATGCTGTATTTCTCACACCAAAATAAGTCACTTTCACACGCAAAAATTCCGTAGAAATATTCAAGGGATATAGTACACAATCCCTTAAGACACAGCAATGAAGAATTTACACACAGCACTTTGAAAACAGCTTCACAAAACAAGCTAAAACACAGCTTCTATAGCACTATCAATTCACACAAACGTACCGAGAGCTATTCACACATCGAGCGTTCAGCTCGCACTGACTGTCGGGGCGACGCGCTCTTCTATAAATAGCCGGCGCAGGAGCTACAAGAGGTTTCCAGAAAAGTCAATTTCTCGAGGGTTCTACATAAAGCGTGAATTTTGATTACGTCATAGAAGAGAAATGTTAGGTTATTATGCGTTTTTAATGCAGGAAAAACAACTTTCAGGCCCCATTGGGAAAATCGCGCCAAATGACCAAAAAGTCGCCAAACTTGGCGACTTTTGGCGAAATATCGCCAAATTTGGCGCCAAAAATAAGTCCTCAGAAGTGAAGAGATCTAAGCTCTAGGACTAATATTTCTCGAGATTTCTAGAAGCCCATAGAAAAACATATGGGAAAGCGAAACCTCCGTATCTCCGGTTCTAATTGGCCGATTTTGATGCAACAAAAAGCAAAATTTATCTATTTGAAGCGTAGAATACGAATTTTAAACCATTCTAAGCCCCAGAGCAGCGGGTTGCCCCGAAAATTCGTAACAAATGCAAATAGGGGATCAGGCTATTCACATTAAAAGGCTCAAGCACTCATTTAAATGTACACAATGTGTGCAAGACAACAATATAATTCAAGAGATAAAAAAATCAATACTTCCACTATAAAATTGTGTAAATAATGACATAAAAAGTATATTGTGAGGTAAAAATTGAAAAAAAAAATTATATAAGCTGAATAAATTTCACATATGTTGTGCCATAGACTTAAGTATGCAAGAATGCAGTGTGTAGAAACAAAAACAAAAAAAGAAGTTGTGTACCTCAGAAAGGCATTGCCATGGACTTGAAAATTACAACAAGTGTGTCGAAAAAAAAAACAACAAAAAAAAAAAAAACAAATGTGGCGAAAGCAGACTTAACATGGTGAGGAAAAAAAAAAAAGTGCATGTACCTCAGAGAGGCTGTACCATGAATATCAAAATGTAAAATGCAGTATAGAGAAAAAAAAAAGAAGCATGGAACAAGCTGCATAAAAAAACGCAACGCAAAGCAAGGTATACTGTTGAAACTATCAAAGACAAAAAAAAAAGGAAAACTGGACCAGCCAGTAACCAAAAATGATGCAATCAAACACTATATCTCGCATTGCAAAAGGGTATGGAATTCACAATATACAAAAATGAGTGTAGAATTGAAGCACTAAAAAATTTCACCAACATGTGTAAATTTCATAAAAAGTCTTACATGATAAAATGGGTACACTAAAAAATGAAAATTATGTAACAAATGAAAACTATTATCATAAGATATTTTAAGCAAATTAAAACACATGTATATATCTAAATTAAATGAAATAGAACATAATGGGTATAAGTTTGTGTAACTCTTGAAAAGTTGTAATTGCTGTTTGGGGAAAATTATTATGAAACTCAAGTACAAGCAACAAGAGTTTAAGTTATAAAAATAAGAGACATTGCTTGTTGAGGAAAAGTGAATGTAATCTTATATTATTATTACTTTATATTATCTCTTACTTGTATCCGTATAAAAAATTACGTCACATATACTACTACTATAATTACTTAGTACAGCAAATAAAAATGTTCATGCAAAAATGACTGAAGAATTATCATAAAAATTTGTTCTCAAATATTACTCATCATTCTTTTAAACAATATACACACACACATATTTATCTACTTTTCTTGGATACTATATTTATACATACATTAATACACTTCGTACTATTAGAGTTTCCAAAAAAATCAAGTAAACAAATAAGCAACAGGGTTCCTATAAAACAATTTAGCACTTTGAGAACATTTTAACGTCAAAATATCAAAAAGGTTTTCAAACGAAAAAAAAGTGAAAATCCAAGTGGAAATGACTGCAAAAGAATACAATAAAAAAACTATATAACGCAACATACTTCGCAAGCGGTTCGTGCCTGGTACTGGCACCGGATGTACGGATAATATTTTTGTGTAAAAGAATTTTAATATATTGCTGTGAAAAGATGGTAGTATTTGTAAAATAATTATAGAAGCGAAACCGTAGAGAATTAGAAATATTGAGGCGCATGTGATCGATGATAGTGGTTAGTATTTGATGAATTGGTTGAACACAGGGTATTTCCCTGATTTACGTATTTTCTTTCCAACTTCTTTACAAACACGCACACATCTAGAATACTTGAGCATGCAGTAAACATCTTTATCGAAGGAAAAGAAAATTATCATCAACATGCCAGATATGAATAATTCCTTGCACTAAATAAAACATCACTTCCGAACTCTATAGATGAAGACGAATGAAAATGCACTATTTCTTAAATCACCGTAATTGAAGAAAACAGATTATTGACGATAATGACAATTTTTATTTTCAGGATCACAATATCACAATATAGGCTTCTAGGTTAATTTGCACACGATCAATATTGAAGCAAGGAGCAACAACATATTTTCACATAAAATTAGAATATATTATGGGCACGGACAGAGGCATAAGCCCCGAAGGGCAAGTGCTTGTCCAAACCTCCAACGCAGCTCTACTCTGCTCGCTGACTTACAACTGAATGCTCATATTCAAAGATGCACAGGGGGGGTATGTCACGAGGTCAACTTTTTGCCGTTAAGCTATTACATATGTAAGAAAGAAAAAAGGAACACGAAAGACTTTACTAGAACATTCGATGCATGCAGCTGCACACAGAAGCAAAAAAGATAAACAAAACACTGCGGTCTGGGAGCAGTGCAATACTGCAAGTTAGGCTTTCATATGAATAAGTGCGAAAAGAGGATGGGAAGAAAAAAATATAAATAAAACAGACTGCAGCTGTAAGTTTGATTAGCATAGCAGAAGGCAGGAAATCGAAATGATTAAAAGTGCGTTATTGCCTTACAAATAAAATGGCTGAAAGGAAATTTGAAAGCTTTAAAAAGAGTTATTGTTAAAACTTATAAATTAAATTTAAAATATATTATTAGTTTAAATTTAGACAATATTAATTAAGATTTGTATTAATAATTTTTTATAAAAAATATGCACGTTGTGTCAACGTGACAGTGCCATACAAGCAACATAAACCTAACCGATTTTGATAAAATCTATCGCTTCAGTTTTTGAGTTCATATACTTTAAAATTGTGCCCCAACGGTAAGCTCATAACCAGGAGCCTCACCAGTGACTGAGAGCATAGCGCTCTGAACTGGGAGACGGAAGGTGTCTGGTTCAAAACCAGGTGGCGCTCGCCTACCTAACTGTTCTCAGGTTTCCTCCGAAACCTCGCGTAGATACGGGTTAGGGCCCCTTAAAAAGATCCCCGTGTAGGGCACCCCAATCCTTGATCTAGTAGAGCCTACGTGTAGCTAAATGGCCGTAATTCCACAGCACAACATTATTAAGACTAAATTTTCATAGTCTAAAAAGATCTCATTTTAACGTCCATATAAATATATACTAAAAGTCAAAGTCCGTTGTGGAGGCACTTACATCGGGTGCTAGAAAAAATATGTGACAAAAATATGTCTACTCTCAATATAGTTAATCTTTGATAATCCACCTAAAATAAATAACTTCATAATCAATTTTTATTATATATACTCAAATCGAATTTCATGCTCTTCTGCAAACGCGCGGAAACTTTTCGCATTCAACCAATTTCGTTTTCTATACAATCCCCCTTATATCAATGCTTACAGCAGACGATCATTTTTAATGAAAAAATGTTAAACTATGTTATCTGGAAAAACAATTTTAAACGAATTGGAATCGCATTTTTCCCTTCAAAGCCTGCTAACCGTGATTTCAGTATGCCGTCATTGTCACATGAAACAGCTAATTTTGTCAAGCAAATGATTCACTTTTACTCTCGGAAGTAAAAGGGAGCTGAAAAGAGCGAAAAATCGCTTTAAAGTGGGGAAACGGGTGGATTTTCAGATTTTTAAAGTAGCGCAGATTACTTTCTACAATTTATATACATATTTATGAAAAACTTGAAGCGGATCGTACAAAATGTTATTTCGCTTTTGCGCTTTTTGATAATTCTGAAATTTTTAATCTTCTAAGAGTAATGGCGGTTAAAGTTTTATCTTCGAGTGGATGTCTGGAATTGTTAGAGAGTCAGTGAGTTAGGGATAAGCGTAACTATATAGTAGGATGTGTGTATGTGTGTGTGTTTGTATGCACACACCCATTTTACTGTGCTCTTTTTCAAAAATCTACGCACGCCACCGCCGTCGGATTTCTGAGGTCCTTACGCCGCCGCCGCGAATTTCCGTGCGACGCAGACCTCTACTCCAATCTTCCTGATTCCTAGATACCAGAAGCGAGAGGTTGTTCAAAATAGTGCGATTAAACCTCTCCACCAAGTCATCGGATTGTGGATGTAAAGGCGTAGTCTGGGTTTTGCCTATTCCGATAAATTAACTTAGTCCTTTAAAAACTGCAGAGGTAAAGTTCGTTGCTTGGTCGGAATGAAGTTTTAGAGGGGTTCCAAACCTGAAAATCCATTCTCGCGCCAATACCGCTGCTGCAGTCGTACCTTCTTGATCGGGAATAGTATACGCTTCGGGCCATTTAGAGAAGTAATCAATGTTAGCAAGAATGTACTTGATGCCACCCGAAGTTCACGGAAGAGGTTCCACGATGTCCAGTAGGGATGGACGCGAGACGAGACAGAGATTTACAGCTTTTTTGCGAGACGAGACACACATTTTTAACATTACGATATAGGGATTTTTGCGAGACGAGACAAGCTTTTAGGCTATTTTGCGAGACGCGAGACGCTTATTTTTCGTCTCGCGTCCATCCCTAATGTCCAGGGCAATTCTTTCAAAAGGCGCTCCTACATTATAACGATGTAGTTCCCACAGCTACATTTCTTCGTAATGCTGTTACGGGCAGCACAGGCGTCACAAGTTTGACATCATCTTTCGACATCGTCTCGAGCCCTACTCCAATAGAATTGCTCGCGAACTTTCTGCAGGGTCTTCATTATGCTGAAAGGACCTCCAGTTGAGCTGTTATGCAGCTTTTCTAGAACCTTCGGTATCCTTGAACGAGGGAGTACTAACTGCCATCGGAAAGTCTTTCCGCAGTCCGACTCCAATTTATGAAATTGGGGCTCTACCATAAACCAGTGGCGGATTAATGCAAGTTTGTCGGGGGGGGGCGGTTAGTTTGTCGGTGGGGGCGGTTAGTTAGAAGATTGATACATACGTCCATTTTATGGAAGTAAAATAGGATCTTTCACATTGATTTTTTTGTCTCGGGGAGGGCGGTCGCCCCCTCCGCCCCCCCCCTTTAATCCGCCCTTGCCATAAACAGAGAGGAAGGAGATTTCGATTGGAATCTGGAACGAGTGACGTCACAATACCGATTAAAGTCTAGGCTTACAACGAACTCTTGATTCCGCTCGGAAAGAAATTCTGAAGCGGAATATTTCGCCCTAAAATTTTACGTGGCTGAGAGCAAGTGAAATCTGCATTCCGTATCGGAATCCTTCTCTGATTGCTCAATATAGCGCTGATTCCAGTTGTCGCATTAGAATTTTTGGGAGAGGGTGATCGCCTTCGAATTCCAAGAATAATTATAGACACTTTCTGGGTAAATAAATTGATTTGTGCGGAGCACATTGAAATTTATAAAATAACCCTTATAGTTTATATATATTTATAATAATGCTAATATTACCTTGATAGTAATTTAAAAAAAAGTTATTCAAAAAATAGTAACAATTAATGACATTTCATATTACATAAAAATAGTTTTTAAAAAGCTATCATATTTACGCAAAATATGAGGTCTTGTTATTAAAATTGTTTCTTCCTCAGTGGCGTATACAAGGGGGAGGTTCAACTCCCCCACCCCCCAGTCGCAGAATTTTCTACATCAATCTGCAACGCAGATTTAAAAATACCAAAATAGTCTGGAAGGTAATCTTGGTTGAAAAATAGAAACTCATTTAAAAGATTAAGAAATATTTTGATGAAATAATCGTTATTTATTGAAAATATGTTTTCATTTTAAATTTTATCTGCTGATACAAAAGTTAGTACAATGGACGAAAATATGAACGAAAATATGTTTTTTCACAAAAAATAGAGAAGTAATTGCTTATTAACTCCCTGGATGCAGTCGTTGATATTGTGCTTTAACAAGAAATATTTTCAGGGCCGTCGCGGATGTGTCAGGCGCCTTTGTGCAAACACCGATTTAGCGCCCCTACAGAAAAAAAATTTCAGTCTACGAAAATGCCAAAAATTGTTTTGGCCTTCATCAGGCCAAGCCCTTCGTCGCAAGGAACACAGGGACGTTCCCTGTGTTCCTTGCGACGAAGGGCTTGGACTGATGAAGGCCAAAACAATTTTTGGCCGAAACGTACGTATCTTCTTACCTATAACATCTTATGTGTGTTTTTTTACAAAGTTTTTTATTTATTTTAATAACAAATTTAATTAATTGATAATTATAGCTGGTATTGCTTGGAATAAGCTGGTTTAGTTAGTGTTTTTTTTTTTTTTTTTTTTTTAAACGAAGCACTAGTATTATTTACAGTGAAACTTTTCTAGCTTTTGCACTAGCAAACCTTTCAGTTATATTATACTTATGTCTACTTTATGTAATTCTTGATATTCTATTGAAATGATTCATAAATTTGGCACCCGTTCTTGGCTCATTGATGATAGTAAATAATTTTTTTATAATTTTTAATTTGGCAAAACTTCTTTCTTAAGAAGCGACTGTAACTGGAAGTGATAAATATATTCATAACGAGATTGCGGCATTTGAAAAACATTTTAATGATATCCGTTCCTCGAAAAGAAAAATTCACCACCTATATCATCAATTAATTTTAAATGCAAGTCTTGAAATGTTTTAAGATTTCTTTTTCACTCCAATCAGACAACAAGATTATTTGTGATATAAGTAAAAACATATCATTATATTTCTATAAAATTTCGAATGAAATTGTTGAATTAACAAAATTGCTTATGACGAATATATATAATAATAATCCTTCGAATATCTTAAACAATTTCTTTGTTTAAAGCGACAGAAACTGTCAGTTTAAACCTTTCTTTGCCATAGTTCACACAAGAGAAGGCGTAATTAGTTTTGAATACATAGGTTTGTTTCAAAATATGAAAAGTTTATTTAAAATGAATTATTCAAATGTCAATAAAATTAACTATTATTTTGTTTTACAATTGTATCCACCTATGCTACTCCTTACTTCTTTATAAAAAGTGTAGTTGTAAAAAGGAAGAAAATAATTTATTACTCTATATACGATTGGAGAAGCATACATTAGTTAGGTGGTAGTTACATTAATTTTGAGTGCAGTCACGAATATGAAAAAATTCTGTGTGGAAAGGGCTAATTTTAATGATAAATCTTATTTAACGTAAACAAGTTGTGCATTAAAGCAAACTTTTACCCTAAAGCAAAGTAATCAGTTTCAGTTTGGTCTAATTTTTAAAAAAAGCTTATTTTACCTATTCAAAATGCATAATAAAACAAAATGTTACCCTTTAGGATTTATTTATTTTTTATTTTTAGGTTGGGGGGGAGGGGTGCAGCAATGTTTGAATATGCTATGTAAAATACTACCTGAATCAAAAGTTATTTAAATGTGGCTCGATTTGTTAAATTTCTTATCAGTAGTGGATTCAGTATCCACACATTTCTTATCAGTTTTTATCATTTCTATTAGTTTTTATCATTTCTTATCATTTCTTATCATATTTCTTATCAGTAGTGGGAGGGGTGCAGCAATGTTTGAATATGCTATGTAAAATACTACCTGAATCAAAAGTTATTTAAATGTGGCTCGATTTGTTAAATTTCTTATCAGTAGTGGATTCAGAAATGCTTCAAGGAGGGGAGAGATAAGTACCAGAAAGAATTTTCCCCTGTTGGGTCTTCCCACCCAACTCATTTTCAATCTTGAATCCAGGTTTATTCCGTCTGCTCTCATCATTGAAAAGATACAATGGAGAAGTCTCTCCTTCTTTGACCAGTTTTACTTCCTAACTTGAGTTTTTGAATGCTGTCAACGATTTCGCAACTGCTGGGTCTGGGTTCCGGTGCAGCATTTAATGACCCATGCCGGGAAGCAACACTTGTTACAGAAGGAGAGCTTTCTCCACTGCTTCTCTTCAATGATGAGAGCAGATAGAAAAAAACTGGGTTCAAAAGTGGGTTAAACTCCCCAGCAACTCCGAAAATTTTTAAACGTGCTCAGGGAAAGAGATCGCCCTCCCTTGGATCCCATACTTCGGATTTCAATTAATGTGTAATACAAGTAAAGTTCACTCATGTCCATAAATTAAGGATAATTCAGAATCACACAGAAATTGATCTCTAAAATAAAAATTTCACCTGTGGAATGATCACACACATCTTGAAGAAGAATATGCAAATTACAGGAAACCACCAGATGGCGTGGAGGGTACGTCACAATGACGAGAGTGTAAGAGAGGGGTATATAAGGAATGGTGGCAAAGAAGTAAAATTGTTCACAAGCGTTGTGAAAGCCTTTCAGTGCAAAAACCGCATAGTTATGGCAGAAAGGAGGCATTTGGATGATGTTTTACGTGGCAGAATTATCGGACGACTGGAATGTGGACGTACCCAGCTGGAAGTATCCGAGGAACTTGGAATCGCCCAGAGTGTCATCTCCAGGCTTTGGCAACGATTCCAAGATGATGGTAATGTGAGTAGACGTTACAGCACAGATCGCCCCCGAGTTACAACGCCGAATGAGGACCGCTATTTGGAAGTTACTGCCAAAAGAAACAGACGGAGTACAGCATCAGACCTGTCTCGTCAGCTCTCTTCAGCTACCGGTACGACAGTTTCAAGGCAGACCGTGTACAGACGCTTAGGGCACATTGGTCTATATGCTCGTAGGCCTGTCAGATGTGTTCCACTTACCGCAACTCACTGTCGCCTGCGATTAACCTGGAGTAGAGAGCATGCATTGTGGACATCGCAACAGTGGTCTTGTGTGATGTTTTCCGACGAGTCCAGGCTTAGTTTGGAGTCTGATTCTCGCCGGACATTCATCTGGAGAGCGCCAGGTACCCGTTACCACCAAGAGAACACCATTGAAAGACACCGTTACGGTAGTGCAGGATGGCTCGTTTGGGGAGGAATTATTCTTGGTTCCAGAACTGACCTGCATGTTCAGAGTGTAACGATGACAGGCCACATCTATCGGGATGTCATTCTGGAACAACATGTACGTTTGTTTCGGGGCGCCATGGGTGCTGAATTTGTGTTTATGGAAGACAACGCCCGTCCTCACCGTGCTAACATTGTAGACGAATGCCTTCAATCGGAGGATATTACCCGTATGCATTGGCCAGCATACTCACCGGACTTGAATCCAATAGAGCATGTGTGGGATATGCTTGGCCGACGAATTGCAGCCCGTCAACCCCTTCCCACCTGTCTACCGGAACTTCGGAGTGCATTGCTTGATGAGTGGTGTAGTATTCCCCAAGATCAGATTCATCATTTGATACTCAGCATGCCTAGGCGTTGTCAGGTCTGTATTGCATCGCCCGGGAGACATACTCCGTATTAACCATCCTACTAACCATGTTATACTGTTTTTTGTAAATAGGTTCTTTTTTGAAATTTGGTCAAGGGAGTAAAACTTGCAATTTTTATTAATTATGTCAAACATATAGCATCTTTTTTGCTCTTTACTTTTTGTTTAATAAATAGACTTTACAAATAAGTCAAATTTGTTTAGCTTCTGTCTCTTTGCCAGAACTTCATTATCCTTAATTTATGGACATGAGTGTAGATTGTATTTATGTACTTTAGAAAATAATTAACAGTTGAACGCCAATTCATGTTACTTTTCTGTTAGGTTGGTAAAGCATTTTAAATTTTGAGACCCATGCAAGAATACCTATACTGGTGTTTCTATGAGGGAAATGCTCTTATCAGGCTGTAAAATACTAGAGACTGTCCTTGCACTAAAACAATACAAATTCAGTATAGAACAAAAAAAAATTAACGTCAGAAACACCTAAGGAAGGGGCACGATCTGATCTACCTTTCTATATGAGCACTCATTTACGTACCAGGCAACTTCGATTAGAAACAAATATAAAATGTATTTCTCTTTGCGCCCCTTTTGTGTCCATGTCCACTCCCAGATTTGCATTTGTCATCATGGACTCCCGGATCGCCTCTCCCGAAGCCGTCGGTATAGTGTATTAGTGTACTCAACTTTTTTGCATTATTTTACTACTGAAGTGCGGGAAACTCCAAGATGAGCCCCTCCCATCAGCAAATGCAACAGTGCTTCTCTCTGCAACATCTCACCCCTCGTTTAGACTCATTCCACTTTAACGGCAGCGAGCGGGAGAAATGGCAGTAACAGGAGTGTAAGAACCTTTCTCGTCCTGCTCATGCGATGACCTTTCTTACTGACCTCTTTGCCCGGCACGATACCTCTTCAGGGGATTTTTAAGGTAGGAGTACGGAAGTACAGTAGAAAACTACATACAGGAGACGGAGAGTACAGCTGAATGTATATGCTTACTGCTTTTGGAGCTGACGCAGAAGTATTTCCTGGGAAAAAAGCTGCAGCGAGAGAAGAAGTGGGAAGGGCTGAATGTAAATGGGGCATTAGGACCTCAGGCAGACGCCCATGAATGGAAAGGAATCTGAAATCGATCATCCATATCATCACCATAGTAAGTATGGTATCACATATCAGTAAATTTCACCTTGTGGATAGCACTGAAAGACAAATTTGGGGAAACTTGGAGAAGGTTTTTGCCTAAGGCAGCAGTTCTCAACCTTTTAACGTTGCGCCCCCTCCCCCCCAACAAAGGCTAACTTACGGGGATGCCCTCCCTTCACATTTTTCAGCATATATTCAGTTTTTTAATCTTCAGCAATGAACATTTAATCGAATTTTCTACAAAATAATGTTATCAGTAAAGTTTCAATGAACATTTTAAGTAAAAATGGATAGATTTTTTCGTAAAAATGAGAATAAATAAGATTATCTGTTAAAAACATGCATCACTACTTGCTCTTTGGTTTTCCTCGCCCCCCCCCGAAGACGCTCTGCGCCCCACAGGTGGAGAAACGCTGGCCTTTGGGATTGGGGGGGGGGGAGGATGCTAACAAAGCAGTGCTGCATACAAGAACTTGTAAGATGAAACCTTGCAAAAACATTGTAGAGAGGCATTTCAAAGGGGAAAGCCCTTTCCTAAGTGTCTGCAATATAAACTTAAACAAAAAAAATATTTTTTTTCCATTTTTTTTTCGAAAATGTTAATTTTTCGCTAAACTCTTCTTCAGTCGTTTCGGCGCCCCTTTTACCTTGGCGCCTTTGTGCGGTGCACAACCTGCACACCCGCTAGCGACGGGCCTGAATATTTTATTTATTAAAAATATGTAGTAATTTTAATTGTTGATATAAAATCTAATGCAATGGCATGCAATGTATGAAAATACGATTATTCTCAAAAATGATGGGGGAAAATTGCTTATGAAATCACTGACGCAATCATTGATATACATGCTAAACTGGATTGCTGTCTGACCGGTTTTTCCCTTCCGAGATTTCGAGCCGTCGCGTATCGTAAACAAAGCCACGTGCAAACAGAAAAAACTGGCAAAATGCTGTCCTGTGCGTATACTTTTATATGAAGTTCAAATTTGTAACGTTTGTATAAACAATACAATAACAATGGTGAAGTCTTGTTGTATATAATTGTTCCAATAGGTTTGGAGCAATTGATGCATCTGGAAGGAAAATAAAATTTCACAGGCAAGTACTTTTATTTCGTGTTTTTTCGAATATAACTCTCAATGCTGCATTTCGCTTGTTGTTTACTTTATTACAAGTTTTATTCTGCTACATAACCAAATCTATCGTTATTAATTAAAGCTTACATCACTAAATTTAAAATATGTACTTGTATTTTGTATATTTTCGAGCATAACTCTTAACACTGCATTTCGCACGTTGCGTTACTTTATTAATAATTTTTATTCTGCTATATAAACCAAATCGTTTTTAATTAAGGCTTACATGATTAATTTGAAATTATATGTGAAAAACTGCCATACAGCTATACAAAACAGTGATATTTGATCATCAGAATTTTTTGTGTAAAAACAGTTCTGGTAAAATCAGAATCTTATTATCGGAGAATGCTTTTTATTTGTAACATTTGAAAACGATAGCGAAAATAGAAGAAACTACTGAAATTTGGGGTAAACTAAAATTATTATTAATGTTATTATTATTATTATTATTATTATTATTAATTCTTTTTTTGAGAGAACAGTATTTTCTTGTATATCAGAACTTAATATGATCCAATTATTAACAAACTTAATTTAAGTATTTCAATTATGAAAATTGCCAATGAATAGTATTTATCAACCAATGGTGTTAGATTTAATCACCTAATTGAAAATGAAATTGGTTGCGAAAGTCTGCGTGAATCACAAATAATCAGGAAAATTATGGAATTATATCTGAAAATAAGATTAAATGCGTATGCGAAAAGTTTAACACTAAAGACAGTGATAAAATTCTACTACAATGAGACAGAAACTATCACAGATAATTTTATTTAATAATGGATGAGAGTAAAAGCATGAAATTTTCAGAAATTAAAAATGCTTTTATCAGTTTTTGAACACTAATAGCATGATATTATATGCATTACATATAATCGGGGTTCAGTGATTTAAATCAGTTTTAAAACAATCACGATTTTTATCAAAAATTTTCATATTTTCTAAAATGTATGAATTTTGCAATCTGTTATAAATTATTAAATTATTTGTTATAAACAATAATTAATTAGTATAATTGTTATATTTAAAAGTACTGAATTTAACTAGTTATTTATTTTTATTTTTCCTCAGTTTATCCTCTGAATAATTTTTATATGCTATATTTTGTGAATTGCTCAACAGTTTGTCTTTAAAAATATCAAACTATATTCCAATCTACAGTAAGATGAAAATAAATAAGAATCTTTAGTTAAATATTTTTACATCGCTTTATTTATTTGAGTTAACCACAAATTACATAAGTTTATTATTGTATGAGTGTATGTAGTGCTGTTCCTGAATAAACGTTATGAATTTTTCAGTTGTCTGATATATTGTTATTTTTATATTGTGGTTAAGGAATATATAAAAATGATTTTTTTTTTCTTTTTTCCAAATTGACTTCTTTAAAAACAGTGTACAAGACATGCCCCTTGACAGCGTTACTCTGCACTGCATGACGTTTTATCATTATTTTCATAATTATGAAGCCCATTCAGTACTTAAATAATGCAGAAAATCTCAGAGTTTATATAAGATTTTTTAGATCCCTACAGTATCATCACATGCATATTTGTTAAATTTATTGAACGAACAAACGGAAAAGGTATTGAGAAAAAAAATTTTTTTTTTTTTTTTAGTTGATATAAATTACAAAGCATTATTTGAAATGTTTTTAGCGGGAAAATAAATTATCAGTTCATTAGATGTTAAAAAAAAGTATTTGATTTTTTTTTTTAAATATCAATGGTGTGTTAACCTTCTCTAGATTGTGGTTATTAAACTATAGCTTATAAATCTTTTGCATACGATATAGAACTTTAACTTTTTTTTAAAGTTTAATTAATTATAAAGCTTTGAAACTAGTTGCTTTTCACGTGTAACCATGCGAATATCCCTCTTAGAATATCTTACATAATTTTCAAAATAAAGGTAAGGAGCTTGTTTTTTATGCCTACCTAAATAAGAATTAATCTTCTTAAAAAATCTTGCAAATGCATATTTTTTCTTTACTGAAAAATGCAACATTGGTGAGATTATCACTAGGGGTTTTATGTATTAGTTTCAATTTAAGATAATTCAAAATGCAATCTATATATTTTTACAACTCTTTTTGCGATTCTACTATAAAATTTCTAAATAAGTCCTATCTTTTTCTGAAATAATTAGTTTATTATATATAAAGCCAACGGAAATATAAACTTACAAACTTACAAACACATAGCATTAGTACGGGCAGAAAGATCTTTTTGCCACTTTTTTCACCAGCTGGTCATTTAAAGAGCCAGGCGGACGGCTCGCAAAAACCGGTCGACACAGCAATCCAGCTTAGTATATATATCAATGGACGCAATAGGCGATATCGATGCATCTAAAATGATTAAATTGTACACAAAAGATGAAATATTGGGGTTTGCGCGAAATGAAATGAAATGTGGTATTACGGCCTATTATCTATGCGAGGGATCCAGGCCAAAGAGGGAATTGGCCACCATGGGGGACTTTCTAAGAGGTCCTAGCCTGTATTTACGCGAAGTTTTGGAGGAAACCACGGAAAACCAACCTAGTCCGAACGGCTGGGGCACCTTCCGTCTTCCAGTTGAGAGCGCAAATGCGCTCTTCCACTGGCAGGGCTGGGCTTTGCGTGAATCTGAATTGCTAATCTACGATTCTGGCAAAGTTCGCAAGCACGAACATGCTCGAACAGCGTTGTGCAGAAGGAGCTTTATGTGCGAGCATAGTTTTCAGACATGGTGCACAGTCCGCATGACATCATAGCGGAATAATAGGCAGTGGAGCGGCCAATATGAACTCGGAAATAGTCTGCAGACCTTCTCAAGAATCTGCGAGGAGTGTCGCCGCGTTGCACGGTTTCTGCGACCGCCCCCCCCCCTTCCTTAAAGGAAGTCTGCATACACCACTGCTTCCTACGACTTCAAAACATACTCAATACTTTTTAACAACATTATTAATATTGCCCTATTCCTTAATATTTTTTCTGTTTCTTTCATAAAGAATTGTCACTAAATTTCTTAACACTATTACTATTTTAAAATATTTTAAAAATGAAATATTTACATATATTCTGCATCAAGTCTTGATCAGTTTTAAAAGTTGTATTTAAGCATATTCTAAGTACGTAAATTTTTTGATGTAGCTTAATTATTTAAGATCATCCTCTTTTTTTCTTTATTTTTTTTTTTTTGGGGGGGGGCGATACTTTAGAGCAGTCGAATTATTGATATTGTAAAAAGAAAATTTTATATCTGAAATGATTCGAAACTGTTTCTATTTGAAATTAATATTAAATGTGAAACGGTACAAAAAAGTTCTGATATTTGTAGTGTCTGAGGCTATAGCCCCTCAACTACACAGTGCAAAAAATTTGTAGAATGGAACAGAGATAAGGAAGGGGAGTTGCTCTTGGGCATGAAAAAATATTTAAAACTGATAAAAAGGTTAATTAAAATAAAATTTAATGAACTCTTAAAAATTAATAACAGTATTTTTTAAATAGTAAAATAATTACTAAATATATAAATTAATATAACATAAAAGCAATGCTTGAGTTTTTAAAATTTACAAAAGTAGCTTGAGTTTGAACCCGCAACTTTCAGTCAAACGCAAAGCGCTTTAACGCACAGCCCTTCATCGCACCTTAGCCTCTGCCTAAGTAAAGGTTTAAATGAGTTAGAGCAATATTGAAAACTGAGAAGCAAAAAGTGTACAGGAAATGTAGAATACTAATGTGACTTATTATGAATTTCTTACTTTAATAGTAAAATCTCGTTGTAAGGATATTCGATACAACAGTAAATCCCTCTATAACGATAAAATTTTGAGTTCCGGCTCCGGCGGAATTTCCATACAAAATAATATCCCCTCGATGTAACTATACATCCCTCTAGAACGACACTTTTATTTGGTCACTCAAGCATCGCTGTATTACTCTAAGGATTTCGTACATTTACGTTTGAGGTTTTTTCGTGCTTTGCGATTCCTTACGATAAATTCAAACTAACATACTTGCCTGGCTGCCAGCCATGACACCGTGCGGCTTATGCGCGGCACAGCATAAAGGCTGCAAGGTATGATGGCTGCTAAAATGTTGCCAGACTTGGCGACATTTTGGCGAAATTTCGCCAAATTTGGAGCCAAAGATAAGTCGTCAAAATTGAAGTTAGCGAAGGCCTACGACCCATATTTCTCGAGATTTCTAGAAAATGCTATATAAACCAATGGGGAACCAAAAACTCCATACCTCCGGTTCTAGTTAACCAATTTTGATACAACAAAATGCAAAAGTTAACTATTTGTCGTGTATAACACGAATTTTAAACCATTTTAAACCCGAGAACAGTGGGTTGACCTGAAAATTCGTAACAATATCCTGTATTGGCTTACACAAAAAGGCATGTTTCTTTTTAAAAAATGGACGCTTTCACATTTTGTCCCACAAAACTATGATTTTCAAAACTAAAAATATATGTGTAAAACATATTTACGTGAAGAACAAATACTGAAAATTTCAACAAAATCAAAAATTGCAACCATCCAAACCTACTTGACTCTCATAAAATCTGGCTCTTAACAAAACCATCGTGAATCATCCAAATTAAATGAAAAGAGGTGAAAAATGAATTTTTTTCTTTTATTTTTTTTTTAACAATGCAATATTTATACATGCTAGTTTTAACACCGAACCTAACGAACTATTTCAAATTCAGGGAAATTTCATCATTTAATTTCTTCTGTTTTCTGATTAAGTAAGAGGAACGCGAAAAATAAATGGCTTACCTGATATTTTTAGAATGAACTCCACGGTGGTGGGGATTCTGGGTTTCTGTTCACATCTGATTTGTCTAAGATAAGAAAAAAATCTCATCTTACCTTTCAGATAAGTTTTTATCTTCCTTTTTACACATTATTTAAGAAAACATAAAATTACTTTTTTTTAATTATATGTACTAAAATATTAAATAGAGCTATATGTCATTTTCTGCATATATTAATATTTAAACAGCCAAGGCAACTTTTATAAAACCATTTAAGCGTGTTAGCATCAGAACTTATTCAGTTTATTATGGTTCAGCATATTTCTATGTGAGATGTTTGTACAGTTAAGAGTAATGAAATACCATCGTTCTTAAATATATTATTCGTATATGATTGTAAAAAAGTGGAACCATATTTTGTAATATTTTTGTTTTATTCTTTGAAGCAATCTTTAAAACTTTTACTATTTTAAACAATAATTCCCAGTTTATTTGTTTATTTGTTTATTTATCAATTTTGATTAAAAAAATGAATTTAAAAAATGCAATTTTTGTAGGAAGAAGTACGCACATATATGCTTTTTCGTCTTCATGGCTCTCAAGAATTTCCAGGGACTATGAGACCGGGGCATTTTAATAGCCCATAAATGCACCTTTTTCCGGACATGCGATTAGGATCCCGCAGTAATAAAAGTATCATGTCAATAAAAGGATCATGTAACCCGCAGTAATAAAAGTACGAACAACTCTCAGAGAGCAGCTTTTTCGTGACCTGTTGCGTCATGTAAATCTGTGTCAAAAGCTTCTGCTAAAATATTTTTTAAACAAGGAGCACTTATTTAACACGACAACTACAGCCAAGAGGATCGGGTCTACCCCTCTGCCCGCAGCTTTTACTCAAAGAATAGCGGCCCGACTACAAAGTAACAACAGCTGCGGCAGGTCATCTTTCAATGAATCCAGGGATGGAATTCTGCCCCGGTGGTTCACGGGACAATAAATATTGAGAATGATATGAAAAAATTGAACAAAGGAGTAAGCAACGATAATGCTCACAGGCTCCACAAACCGTATACTTACTGCCAAAATAAAAACGAATAACAGGATTTCGATGTAGTGGCTTAGCACAAAAGTATCAATATGCCACTATGAGGGGCTATCCTGTTATCAAAATCAATATGGAGGCAAAGTTGGATGAAAGATTAAAGAAAATCCAAAATGTTGCCACTAGAAGAAGAAAAGATACCAGTTTCCCGATTTCGAACATTGTAATAAACAGGCAAATTTTTCTTTTCTGAATTAGGGTTGAAGATAGTTGGATATTTATATAACAACATTTGTAGCATTACATAAGTAGCATAAAATAATAAATAGTTATGTATCAAACTACGCCTAAATATCATTATTGTTAAGTAAATGGAGAAAAATAAATACTTTTTTCTCATCTAGAACGAATAGATGGCTGTTATCTAATATATCGTAGAATTATGCGTGTTACGTACATACATACAGGGTTGTCCAAATTAAACTTCCCCAACCTAGAGGCCTGTGCAGGATGTTGTATGGGTCATAATGTGATGAAATTTTGGAAACAGACACTTCAGCTCACGCACTCGTGATTTATTAAAAAGAAATTATTAGTACAAGAAGTTGCCGATAGGTGGCGCTGCAGATCAACAAGACGCTATATAGATGTTCAACAGTACCAGAAACAGTTGGCACACTGACAACACCATGTGGCAATTGGCCAGCGGCGTCCACGACCGCCAAAGCAACGTCTTGAACGCGTGCAGAATCCACAACATGTCGTCCTTTACCTGGTAAAATTCCCAGCTGTCCGGTTCTTTTAAACTTCTTTATAATGTCTCGTAAAGCGCGTGGTGTCATTGGTCCTCGGCGTAAGTTCTTTAGCCGACGGAATGCTCTTATCGCAGCACAGGAGTTCTCATCATTTTGGTAGAAAAGTTTCACTGACTTAGTCTCACTAAGCTTTGTCTTTCAAAGCCGCTATTGTGCATCAGCGAGCTGGAAACAACTGCCTGTGCAGCGCCTGTCTTCCACTTTTGTAGGGCTCGTCTTTTGGATACGTGGCTCAGAAGCTTTATTTCTGCAAATCACGTTATTGCAATATGCAAATTACTAGTGTTACAGCGCCACCTATCGGCAACTTCTTGTACTAAGAATTTTTTTTAAATAAATCACAAGCGCGTGATCTGAAGTGTCTGTTTTCAAAATTTTATTACATTATGACTCATATAACATCCTGCACAGGCCTCTGAGTTGGGGAAGTTTAATTTGGACAACCCTGTATATAGGTATTTTAATTTTTTAATCTCAGTAACAGTCACGAATTTTCTAACTGGCGGGCCATGATTTTTCATTTTTAATTTTCAAACCTATTTATTTTCAAACATTGAAGAAACGTAATGGTAAAGTTTCCCTTCTCTTTCCAGCATTGTTTCTCAGCAACTATCATTAAATATCCACTACACAAAGCGTAAGAGTCCAGCTCGGAAGCAACGCTGGGCACAGAAGGGAAGATTCACCATTATTGCAGGGCGCCCACCAATGTCAGGAGGCAAAAATAGTATGATTAGTTATCTCTGACATATAAAAAAGTTGCCAGTTCAGAAGCCATTTTAATTTTTGTTGCCATGACATTTTTGTTGCCATTCATGTAAAAAGTATTAACCATTTTACATGATTTTGTAGTTAAAAAATAAACATACGTCATTTAGCTTCATTTAAGAATGAATTAATGAAATGATAAATTAAAAACATAGTTATATAACAGTTGAGAAAAACCGAAATCTGACTTTTAAATTAGTCGCCTGGAGTAAGGTACAAGCAGCCAAACACTCGAAAACAGCATGAAAATGAAGTTTTTTATTCAAAAAAGTCGTCCAAGTCACCTTATCTTTAAATAAGTAGCAAAAGTCACCTTTTAAGTCGCCGGTGGACATCCTGTAATTTTAAACAATTGGAGTCAACAGGTTAACCACGAGAAGGGTATTGGGTACCCAGTAAACACACACCTGCTGGCGGAGTACCTTGCCAGTGCCTTTCTGCCTTTACGTCCAGCACCGGCCCGGCACTGCAAAAAGTAACTGAATCGTACCAAAAGTGGTCGCCCGAGAAGTACCTTGCCAGAAGCCTGGGAAGGCAACGGCACTCTACTGGCATACTGCATGTGCCGGCCGTTACTCACAATAAAGGCACTGGCCCATTAAGTTTATAATGCCCAAAATGAAACGGCCGGGTGCCGGCTATTATTAAAAATAAAGGCACTGGCCTGGTATCTTAATAGTGACTGCAATATAATGGCACGGTACCGGATTAGTGCCTATTTACATTAATGCTGCCATAATTAAAATACGAGCCAGTGGCGGATGCGGGGTAGGGGGCTTATTCATCAACCCCCACCCCGAAAAAAAAATCCTTAAGGGTAACATTTTGAAAGATAAAAACAGCAAAATCTGTTGATCAATCGTTTGCAAAATTATGTGCGCCTATCATTAGTGAATTGTGTGCAGTTTTCATAAACTGCAATTTTCTTACAAATTTGCAGTCACAAAAGATTTTTTTTTTTTTTTTTTGTGAGAGAGGCGTTAACACATTTCAGAAACAACATAAAATCATTTATAAGCAGTTTAATTTCAATATTTCAGAGTTAGAGATTTTATAAATGAGTTATAATACTTTATGGTTGATATATATATATGTGTGTGTGTGTGTGTGTAATAATCAAAATCTTACACAGGAAGTAATAATAACCCAGCAAACACAGCCGTATCGGGTAAGGGATGGGCCGACATCGGCAGTACCGTTTCGATGTCGGCATTGGCATGATGGTAACTGGAGCGGTGTCGGTTCCGTGTCGGCAAAATGCGTTGGCGTAGGCAAAAGAAAGGTGATTTCGGGCATGCAACGGTCCGATTGCGGCAAGTCTTTTAGGGTTAACATGCGATTTCGGCGATGCACTGCATAACCGATACCGGTCCAGAAGTGTAATTTCTAAACTGAACGGTATAGAACCAGCAAGGAGCACATATATGTTGTTAAAGTAATACTTTTTAATTTATGGTTTCGATACTTACATGTTTTGAGCCCGTAGGATTGAAGTGTCCCCTTCACAGACAAATAAAGAAAAAAAAATCATTATATCTGGTTAATTTACCGACTTTGCTTTTTATAATTTGGTATTGAAGGGGTTTCTAACGCCGCCCCCCTCAACCCTCAAAGGGGGCAGTTTCTGTCTAGTTATTCATATTTCTAACTAAAATCATACGACTATAAATTTCATTTTATACAAAGTAATAGTTGTTCTTAAGTACTTCCAATAAAAAAAAAATTAAAAATTAAATAAATAAAAATAAAATACCTGCAAAGCAGTACATAAAACGTTGCATTTTAGAGGTTCACAAATAGTTCCCACCATGGCCGAGAGGATAAGGCACCCAACATGGTTGAAGCGTGAAGGTCCAAAGTTCTGGTCTACCGCGTATCTGTCAATCTACAGTTTAGATTTTGGGTGATTTTCCCCAAATGAATGTGAATGTGCGTTCGATAAGGTAACCAGGTTTTTGAACATATAATTGAGGATAAATCACCGTTGTATCCCCAATTCTAGAACAGAAATTGGGGGAATTTGATAAAATTTTTATACATTCAAAACATTATCTAATATTCATAAAATGAAGGAAATGTGATTGATTTTCATAAAATTAGGGAATAAATCATTATAACTAATGTTCAACCCCGATTTTATTCTTTATTAATTGCTTTATATTTAGGAATAAACGTTAGAGCCCTTTAAGAATTCCTCCGCTCAGGACACCGACATCCTAGTCTGACTTACACAACAGAACTTTCTGAAATTAAATTGGATTAAAATTGTAGAAAAAAGATAGTTTCATTTGTATTGCCATAAAAAATTAAAAATATCAGCACAATTTATAGTTAAGGAACTTTTCTATATAATAGATAGTTGCTAGCAGAAATGAAGCCTCCCGATTAAATGAAGGTTCATAAATCAGGATAATTAGAACCTGTGCTTTTTGTGGTGTCTGTGCTGTAGGGTCACCGAAGTCACCGATTTTAGGGGTTTGGGTTTAAATGCTGCATTGAAAGATTTATTCTCTGAAGTAACTTTAGTCACTGAAAGAGAATTTTCATTGCTGCGTCTTTACAGTTATGAGTATAAACTGGTGAAACCGAATGTAGGGGGGGGGATACCACCACCAGAGAAAATACCCGCCCGGGAAAACTCCCCTCAGAATTACAATTTTCAATGGCGGATTCAAAAGGGGAGGAGGAGGGGACGGGGGTACGTACACCCTCATGACAAATCAAATTTTGACAATAAAAGATGGACTTATTTTTAAAATTATAATGCATTTATGAGATAAAGGAGTACAAAAATGTGCTTTCGACCCTGATTTTCTTAAATATTGGATATAAACTTATTTTGCTTTTAATAGGACTCTTGCATTTGCAGAGAGGGGGGGGGGTGCAGCACCCAACCACACCTAATGATTACAAATGATTAAAATACACTTTAAGACAGTGTTTTTACCGTTAAAAATTATTTTAGGTAATTTTGGCTATTTTGTCATTACGTAAAACAGAATTGAAACCATTCAATAATAGAAGGATGTTATAAATTTTCCTGTGAAACGACACCAAAGTTTTATTTTTACCCCAAGGGGTAAAGAAATTATATTCATGTTTACTCCCTAAATAGTAGTACTTTTTTTGCCAGTTTCGCATGGTGAAAATCTAGGTACGACCAGTAGCGGATTTATAGGAGCGGCTAGGGGGCTTCAGCCCCCCCAAAAGAGATTGCTAAAGAGTAACATTCTACTTCATTATGCACTTTGAGTATGTAAAGTGATCTTTTTTAATCACTTAGACCCTCCCAAAAGTTTTTACATTGGTTTTGACTAAAATTTTGCTTTGTTGTACATTTTGTTTGGGTGAAATAAGCATTTTTCAAAGTGTAACCTCTCCCAAAACAGACTTTCTGGATCCGCCACTGGGTACGACTATTACGCGAGGAAAATCTACTACATAATATTGTGCACTCTAAAACTATTTTTTTCTGCTTCAAAACGGGGGTGCGACTATTACACGAGTAAACACGGTAATAAAAGGCGCATGTGTAGTTCTTTAAAATACGCAAATTAATGTACACTAATAAATAATATGTGTTAATCAAATTTTCCTCGGTCAGTCAGATATATATTCATATTTCACTTTCAAATTTTTATTCCTTCAGATATAAAAACATCTCAGATTATCAAAAACTCGAATTCATTAATAGCCAAATATGGGGGTTACTTCAAATATTACACGCCAAATACTTAGACGTCAGCAAGGGATAAAATAAGCGGAGTGATACACCCCTCAATAGCCACCAGTGTTATTTCTATGTCCATAGCCCCTGCCTGCCCCTGTGGGCGGGGGGGGGGGTTGTAGGTGTAGTAATGCCTTTACTACACCCCCCCCCTCAAGGAGAAACAGAAAAAGTTGAAAGCATCTCCCTCTCGCCCTTGAAATGACCTGCGGATGCGGAACCAGTCCTGCCTTGACCATTTGTTTTCACGGAAGCACGGACTCGGAAGGAAGCGCAATTCGTTCTTTCAGCTCGTGCGAAAAGACGAAATATAATGTATATATATATTTTAAATATTAGAAATATGATTTACTCTAGCAACAATCTAGGCCATTTGCTCCTGTTCGTTGGCAAACCGATCAACAAAGTTCTCTAGGATAGGATGAGATTTTTAACAATATCTCGGTTAAAAGAAAGCAGGTCAATATCTTATAGAAAAATAATAAATCTTTAAGCTACTTTGTAAGGATACGTAAAAAATGTCTTTTTGAAGCCAACTTTAAAAAAAAAAATCTCTGGTACCTGTACCAGGAAGACACTATGACAAAATGCGTCCCCAAAATGGTTTTGTGGTACTTTATTATCCCGGCCGTCATTCCCACCTAGGGTTGGAAAAAAAACGGGTTTTTTGGTTTAATTCAGGTTTATATTTATAAATAAAATTTTTTGTAAGATGTTCAAATAAAAATTAATGTTTCTTCTGAAAATAATTAAAACAAAGTAAATAAACAATTGTTGCCATAGTGTTAAACGATAAAGTAACTAAAAAACTTTGTAAAAAACACACATATGAAGAAATAGGTAAGAGGATACGCACGTTTCGTTCAAAAATTGTTTTGAACCTCATCAGTCCAAGCCCTTCGTCGTAAAGAACACAGGGAACTGAAACTGTCGTTCAAAACAATTTTTGAACGAAACTTGCGTATCCTCTTACCTATTTCTTCTTATGTGTGTTTTTTACAAAGTTTTTTAATTACTTAATTGTTGCCATACTTATGTGGACATTGAAATCATTCAATTTTAATATTTTATTTAGAGATACTATTTTTTTTTTAATTTAGTATCTTCTTATATAATACGCTAATGTATGCGGTACCAAAATTGACGATATTTTTATGCTGGAAGCGGCAACAACTAGATGTAAACATTAGCGCAATAGCAATAACACACACGCAAAAATCCAAATTAACAGCTCAATGACGTCAAGTGAAGCAGGCATATTCGTTACTGGTTACGTATGTCACGCAGTAACTAGATTACAAAATAACAATGCATACTCGAAAAAGCAAAATCTTTCGGACCTTTTTACTTCACGTTTATCGCACATAAAAAAAAAAAAAAAAAAAAAAAAAAAAACGCTTTGGAGTGGGCTGAAGCATACTTTAGCCATTTCCTGTTTCCATACACGATAAAGCAAAATGTTTCTGTTTGGTTTGATTATGGCAATGCTACTCTAGGACGATCTGCCAAGGATCGGGGGGGTGCCTTAGTAAGAGGACTTTCTAAGGTGTTCTATTTCGTATTCACGTTACATCTGCAGAAAAAAACCTACAAAAACTCCAGACTGTAGATCGACAGCCGCGCGATGGGCCCGAACCTTGGACTTTCAGCCGTCTATCATGTTCAGTGTCTTATCTACTCGGCCAAGATTAAATCCCAATGGGATTTTAAAACTTTGTTTAATGTTCAAAATGCACACTCTGTCGTATACACACTTTAGTCTTAGTTATCAAGATTTAAAAACTTTTTTAAAAATATTTAATTTCTTCAAAAGGGCTTTTTACTTCAACATTTTTATTTTTTCAAATCACATTTTCTGTCTATTTTTCAAAGTAATTGGAAGAAACGTAAAATTTTTCCGTGGGGGGGGGGATTTTTTCAGGTAGTGCTGTCCCTTAACGCACCTCCTGGCTACGAGCCCGGACGTTGGTAGCATAGGGCAAGGCGGAACTTGACCCCCTATGCCTTTTTGTATGACGTTTGTCTTCCTACTTTTTTATTCTTTCCAACATGATAATCGCCCGCTCAGTGGCCGAGCGCATAGCGCTCTGAACTGGGAGATGGAAGATACCTGGTTCAAATCCAGGTCGTTTCCATGACCTAACCATAGATATAATACACCGATAGATATTATTTCTATGGACCTAACCGTTCGGAGTTTGCTGTGGTTTCATCCAAAACTTAGCGTAAGTATGGGTTATCCCCCCTGCAGGTCTAGATCTCAAGCGCAGATAATTGACCGTATTCTTCCAAACAAACAAACCAATATGATAATTGGCGTGTATGTTGCACCACCCAAAAGAAAATAATGGCTAAGGCATCGGCCTTTCTGAATGCTCTTAACTGCTTTTGATCAAATTAGTTAAACATTTTCAAAATTAACTTCCATTACAATTCTTCAAGCAGATTCCGCACAGCCAAAAAGTAAATGTACTGGATTTTTTGCTATCGCTGAGATTAATTACCAATAGCGTATTGGAAAATACCCGTGCACAACAGAACCGAAGATATGGTTAGCATAATCAGTCGAGTTAAAACATTTTTTTTTCTAATGACGCAGTTGACCATCAGTCATTCGGCGCTACTAAGGCTCGATATACTGGTCACTTTATTATAGAGACACCTAATAGGTAGACCGTTGAGCGGATAAAACGACACCGGAAAACTAGGCCACGGTCTAGGACACCCAAAATTTTAGGGGCGACAAGAGTACTCCATCAAAATTATTTTTGGTAGCATAAGTCATCAATTAAAAAATATCAAGGTATAAAAACCGGAAAGATAAATCACATCGAATCCATTGAGCATGCTGCCCTCCCCCAAATCTGAACTAGGCCCTACCCTTAACTTCATAGTTTTTCTTGAATACTAATGCGCAAGTATATATTTCTAGAGTCTACATCCCATCCCATCCCCACCCCCATCAACACACGCACACACTCACAAAACTTGAAAGATAATAAATTTGATTTTTTTTTTTTTTTTTTACTATAAATAGAGTAATACATTTTATTTTATAATAAAGATAATGTGTTTGGATTTTAAAGTATTTATGAACTTAAAAATAAAAAAGATAATAAAACTACTCTTTTTTTTAGATTAGTTTTATCCCCGGTCAGTTTTTAATGACTTAAATCACCTTTTGTAAATTGTGTCACTTTCATGTTTTATTCATTTTCACAGTAATAAGACAAATTAACAAATTTTTGATTAAAAAGAAACTAATCTTTTAAATCATTTTTACTTTTTCTAACAGGTACTTCGGCTTAGCTGTAAAATTGTATCTGAAAATTATTTTATTTTTAATTATGTGTATCACTTTAAATGCTTTTTAAATATCTTAAGCATTTCATTTCATTTATTTGACAGCATTTTAAGTGCTTCCAGATAAATCACCATACTTTTTATCTGTTTTTGCAAGACCCCCCCCCCACGCACACAAATAAATAAATAAAATTTAAAATAAACTTCTGAACTATAGTTTTGTTATTATTACTTCTATTTGTATCAAAATACAACGAAATTTTACAGTGTAAAATGATTCATGCCTATAATACATGTTCTGTTGTAGATTAGGCATCAACATAACTTTCTTTTTCATTTTTAAACAAACAAGCACTTCATCTTTAAAATAATCAATTAAAGAAATACTTAAACTCGTTACATAACTTAATTCATTAAATTCATTATAATTTTTCAATTATTTTATTTGTTTGCTGTGTTGAACAAGAACTAGAATTGATGATCTAGAATCGGCCCATCAGATTTAACGGGCACATTTATCTTGTGTACATGTTTTTCTTAGATCCATAGTCAAATTCCCTATCAATGGCCTGTATTTACTTCAAATTAATATTAATTAAAATCTGTTTTTATTAGTTCCCAACCAAACGCGATAATCTAAATAAATAAAATAAACAGGGTTTTTTTGTTGTTTGTTTGTTTGTCAGTTTGTATGTATGCTCATTCGCTATGAGCGCCAAGACTGTTTGTCGGTTCTGGACTAAATTTGGCGCACTGGACAATTGATTTCTAACCAACTACGGCTAGCAATTTATCTTGTTAGCTTTTTTGTCTTAAATAATAATTATTAGAATAATGAATAATTTCTAAGTATACAGTGATGGCCAAAATTGTGGACATTTCTAGGAACTTTTTTTTTCTAAGTTCGTACGCGTATAAAAATATGTTATGTTCCACAAAATGCAAACTCTTTTACATCATTTTAGAGATAATTTAATAGCGATTTCAATTCAAAAAACAAAATTAAAATATTTGTAGTACAAAAGAAGTTAAACAGAGATAATTATCGAGATGTATTAGATATTGAAGATTGCAGTGAGTTATCAGCAGTTCGTAGGGTAGCCTTAATTTTTTATTACAGCTTGGCATCGATGTTTTATTGAGCTGACGAGAGATTATTCAAGCTCAGAAAAGTAACAGTGATTGACTTGGAAAGTTAGAAATTACAATTAACTTCATCACTGTATTTGTTTTTCAGATTACAGTAATTATAAATTTTACTCTAGTGCACATATTTAAATTTAGTTTTATGCATTGAAATTAGTTATAAATTCTCTTTAAAATGCTGTATGAATTTGTATTTTGTGAAACTTAACACATCCTATAAGCATACAAATTTAAAAAATCTAAAAATTTCCAAAAGTGTCCACAATTTTGGTCACGACTTTATATATAAATATTTTTGTTTTTGAAAATATTCATTTTAAACATTAGTGCTGTTATTTTGATATTGTTTTTTTTTTTTTTTTTTTTTGAAGATGCTTTTAAAAAAACTTAAATTATGCTATTAATGAGGCATTAAAAAAAACCCTCTAAATTAAATGCTAGTGTAATTGTAATGTTTTTAAACAAATTTTCATTTCTAAATGCTTAAAAAAAAATCTCTTTAAAGGAAACTGTTGTAGTATAATTTAAAATTCATTTCTTAAAATGTAAATATTGGCTATATATAACTGTGATTAAAATTAATGGTTTATTAGTTTTATTAGAATAGTTTTAATAATTATATATTTTTTTACTATTATTGATATTGCAAAGCTTATTGGCCCTCAGTAACTTTTAATAAATATATCTGTAGGCATTTTCTATGAGAAAAGCTCAAACTTTCTACATCACCTCACTAATATATGAGGGTATATTTTACTTATCGGGGATTTTTGTAAGAGTGCTGTATAAAAAATAAAAGTTTGTATTTATCTCCATTAAATCTCATGAAAATTTTATTCGATACCATAAACTGACATTGTAATTTATTCTAAATGTCTATGATCAATATTTAAAGAAGAAAACCGTAGGTCAGGGTTTTTGGACACGCTCAGACAGTAATAGGGATTGGGAGTGATTATGATTTTTATTTAATATCAAACATATTAAACTTTTTACTTTCACTGTAAATTTTCATGAAAATTATTTAGATTTTGTTGTTAAGACAGATCTACACGAGAGCTGTCTGCTTAATTAAGGCATGCCTTTGGCGGAGGACTTTGTAAGGGGTTTTAACCCAAATTCACGTTACATCTGGAGAAAACAGCCGCGCGGTAGGCCGCAACCCAGAAATTCACACTTTAGTCGTTATCAACTGTCATGAAATTTGAAAAAGTTATTTATACTATAATGTAAAAGTTACTTGATTAATTTTTTTACAGTTTTATAAGATAAATTTATATCTTATAAAGCTCCCTTTTCCTTCTTTATAAGGCTTATAACTTATTAAACTTTTAAGATTTAAAAAAAATATGCTGAAATACGCAAGAATGATGATATATAAATAATTAGAAGGATAACTTATCAAATATTGAACCTCAAATATGAAAACAGTAAAGCAATATATATATATATATATATAATACTCTCATATATATATATATATATATATGGGGGAGAGTACTATTTACTTTTTTCAACAAATACCTTTTTTGCATAAAATATTTTGTATTGCATTAAAAATAAAAATAAATAAATAAACGTTTTAAATAAATAAAATAAGCCCTAAAAAATTCAGAAAGCAATTAAAAAGAGTACAGCCGATGTGAATCGTGGTGGACAGGTTTTTCTTTTTGGCCCAGCTTGGGGAAAAGAAAGATTTTGTGACCCCACGACCCTACCCCCTTACACCATGCGTGTGAAACCGTGAAACACGGGGTTACAAGAAATCAACAAAGTACATTCTTGCCAATACCTAAGTTTGGCATGCTATGGAAGCTTTACTTATAATTTTTTTTTTCACACTTAATTTCTAAATCCTTTTAATTATTTCACTCAAGTAACCCGGACATGAAATATAAACTTTATTTCAGACCTTAATAGTTGAAAAGTATCTTAGTTTTTCCTCCCAAGTATTAATACGATAGGAACTATTTAACAGCGGCGGATAACAATCCTGATAACGCTTACTTTCAGTGTTGTTTTGTTAGTTGTTTATTATGTTTGGGTATGATGAGATGAGAGTATGAGAGTGTGAGGTAAAGGAAGATTTCCAGTTTCCTGGCTTTCGTGTTGTTCGGATTAAAAAGTAAAGAGACAAGTAAAAAATATTTTTGACTAAGACTAATTGGATTAAGACAATTGTTAAATGAATAATTAAGTTCTTTAACATTGTTTTAATCTTTTTGGTTAGCCCTATATAACTTGGTAACAACGGTGAGCTTCAACAACAGTAAGTGAAATATTTATCTAACTATTGCATTAAAAATTATTTTGTTTTTCTTTATAAGGTACATGGGGTTAAGCAATTTATTTCTTTATTTTAATGTACATTGTGCTAGCTCCAATTTTCAAAGTTTATTGTATTACATTTTTTAGTTATAGATAGTTTCTTGTATCTGTTTTTAAGGATCTTTATTTTCAGACTTTTTTTTTTATTTTGAAATTTATTTAGATCATAAAAATAAGGAATAAAACAGTGCTGTTTATACTGACATTAATCTCACTTAAGAAAAGACACAAATTGTATCTGCATTCAATATATGTGCATTTTAATCGGAAAATATCTGCATAAAAAATATCAAGCTTTTTGACTTAGAAAAAATAGGAGGTTTTTCAATTTTGGAAACTTAGCATGTCTGTATTCAACAAGGGAAAAATTGTTACAAAAAGCTATTTTCTTCTTTAGAAAGAAGATTATACAATGACATATAAAAGTACATAAATATGAAAATAGATCTTTGCTTGAAGTTTATATTTCTTTTTAATAACAAATCATGTACATTTTTTTTTTCGTGGGTAAGAGGAACTGCTCATAAAATAAAAGTTAAGTAATATAAAATAAAATATTTACACGAAATAAGTACTTTTATCATAATAAACATGGGTTTATTAATAATTAATTTTATAATTAGTTCTCTACTGCAACAATCAACCCATTAAAAGTAATGATTATTATTATTATTATATGAATGACTACACCACTGGGACTAATTTTGTTAAAAATACTTAGTTAAATCAAAAAATATTTGTATGCTTTCAGGAAAATGTATGATGAAATTAAAAAGGAAAGCTTTTTGTGAAATTAACCGAAATTAGTGGGTGATTCAACAAATATTGGTTAATTCTTCAAATAATACCCTTAGTTTCAGAAAAAGCTTTTAATTTAATCAAACATTTTTAAAAAACAAATAATTTTATTGATTTAGCTAAGTATTTTTAACAAAATTAGTCCCAGTGGTGGAAAGTTATTTATATATTAATAATAATTATTATTACTGTAATGGGCTGTTTACTGCCCTAGAGAAATAATTATGAAACTAATTGCGGTATTTTGTAAATATGTAAGGTGCTGGCCGGTTTTCGATATTTTGTCGTTGCCGATACCGCACCAAAAGCGTTATGGCTTTGGTTCAAAGATGGCATAGGGCTGGGCCGACACCGTTGTCGTTTTTGCCGACACCTATCCAAAACCACCCCATCCTTTCGGCCCGACACACGCCCAGGCGGACGCAAATTTGTCGTTTTCGGCACCGGCTGAGCGATATCGCCCCGGCACATTCTGCGTCGGCATGCCGATGTCGGCCCAAAACTTATCCGATAGGGCTGTGTTTGCTGGGAAATAAAATTGTACTATGATTACACACATAACTTTAGGATAACATTTTGCTGAATTGTACATTTTGTTTCGATCAAATTATTTTTCAAATCTTAGCTATTCTGAAAAGAAATTTTCTGTATCTATATCTGTTGTATACTGCATGATTCAAATTTTATGGAGGAAAGTACTTTTATACACTAAAATAAGTATCATTAGTAACATCACCGACTTAAAAAAAGTCACCAGTTTAGTAGCTATTTTCTCAATTTTAGTTCCCAAAATAGTAACATTTTTGAATGATTTTGTAGTTAAGAAATAAAAATGCTTAATTTAGCTTCATTTAAGAAGGATTGAATAAAATGATAAATTTAAAAACTTCATATATATATAACAGAACATATAATACATTTATTTTTATAGCACGATTAAAAAACAGATTAGAATGTTTGCTGAAAGCTCAGTAGCAGCTTTAAAAAAAAAAAAAAAAAAAAAAAGGGAGTTGACAAAAACCAACACCAGATTTTCAAATGAGTCGCCTGGAGTATGGGAGCAAGTAGCCAAAACTTGAAAATAGTATGAAAATGCGTTTTTTGGTTGAAAATGTCGCCTAATCTTTAAATTAGTTGCTAAATTCACCGGTGGATACCGTGTGTACATAAAAACAGTAAAAGTAAAAATTTACCTGTAATATTTTCCAGACTGTTTAAAAAATGTAAAATCCAATGAAATCCACTGTAAAATCCAATGAAATGTAAAACTTCCACTTTCTGTATCCATAACCAGCAAGATATCACTGCAGAAGCAAATCTTATTATAATTATTATTGCTCCTAACAGAGATATCTTACTAGTCTAACCTTCTTGAAAGATCCTAAAAAGCATATTTCATAACTGGCTTCCCGCTCAAAGTTTCAAGATTTGCAAAACGAAATGAAACATCAAGACTGCCGATTTTATGCGACCTACCAAAAATAAGAACTGGAGCTAAAGTGATGTTCTCACGGAGTGAAACAAAAAGCCTTAACTTACAAATTTGGCAGTGCAGCGCTAACAAAAATATGCCAATATACAAAAATAGGCGAACGCAACCACAGCGGTTAAGAATAAATCAATGTATTTAATTTAGTAAACAAAAACAATTGGGCGCAGAAATTTAAAAGGGTTACCAAAACGTGTCAGTGAAGAACAACTCGATCATGACATCTCTGGGAGACGTCTGAACAAGTAAAAATTAACAGCCTCGCCCAAAGAGAGCAGCTGCAAAAGAAATTCTTTTTAATGTACAGAATAAGAATTAGCAAAGCTGCAGTCATAAACCACAAAGAGCGAAACAGATTGAAAGAAATAATATGTAAATACTGGTTCATTGCTTGCTGAATTTCTAACAAAATAGCTGCAGGTGCTCTAATTTGTTTTATTGTAAATTTGAGCATTAATTACCTAATTTATATTTAAAAATTAAGTAATCTTTTGTTTTACCACTGCTATATTTAATTTAATAAAAAATGTCAATAGAAGCAATTATGTAGGCTGTTAAAATTTTTAATTTAATCTAAAATTCTCTGAAGAAATAAAGACTACAGGAGCTGAGCTCTCATGCAAAACCCTGACTGGTCTTCGTGTAATACTCTCTAACATATTTCTGCACCCTAATTCGGTAGACTTTAAAAGGGGCTTAACGTAGAAAAAAGTCTCCAAATATGTTTTTCAGGAAAAGTTTAGCAAAATTGTAAAAAATTAATATAAATTATAAAACTGTTAAGATTAAAATTCATAATTCTGTACAAAGTGGGGAGGTTATATACTGTCATGTACAGAGTGGAGGTTCCACTGTCTGTGTAGTAAACATTTTTATAGCATACTGAACTCGTTTGTATTATTTAGTTTTTAGTACTAAAATATTTGAAGGCACAATATGAACTTCTCCCCTTACATCCCCCCCCCCTCAAAAAAAAAAAAAAATCTTTGCAGTGACCCTGCGTTTGGGTGCCCGGAACTTATATCCCCTATAACACTTCTACACCGTATGAATGTGAAACAATATTATTTAATTAAAATAACGAATTTTTATGCCAACACTACGAAATATATACAGGCCCATTACTGTCAAATAGTGCTGGCCCGGTACATTTTAAGCAGAACCACGCCGTTAACTTTTTTGTGCATGTCATAGACATATGGCAGTTCGCCGTTACTAGTTATGTACCGGCGCATATGCACTTTTCAGGCACTGGTACTCCAGTGACTTCCAGACGATGGCAATCTACCTTGCTTCCGGTATACGGCACTTCGCCAGCACGACGGGTACCCGGCCGTCATTTTGCGGGCAGTTGTGTGTTTGCTGGGTATTCAGCACAATATTACACACCTTTTTCCTCGGGCACGCATGTTTTGCAGACATTTTTCTAAGGCTTTCGTAGGGCAAATATATATTTTCTTTTTTTTTTTTTTTTTTTTTTTTAATAAAAACAACTTTCATTTGGGTTGAATAAAAAGCCCTCTTTGAACAAAACGACGTACATATTTATTGAAAAAATTCATAATGCTGTAAAAGAAAATATATAAATTCTCTATTAAAATGTTTCAACAACGAGGAGCATTTTCTGATAGAGATGAGTTAGGGCTCATTTTTTGAAGCCCGAGCCCGAGGACTTTTAATCTGAGCACGTACGAGCCCGAGCCCGAAATTTCAGCTAAAGATAAATAAAATTCAATTACTTCTTTGATAGAATACAATAATTTTTGCCGTTTGTGCAAATTAACGATAAATATAGTTGCAAATTTTTAATGCAGTTTCTAATTCTTTAAATCCATGTTTATGAAATAATGTCCGATCTCATGACGAACTATAACTCGCTGTTCGAGCCTCGTCGGGGGAGACCCCCCTGAACCCCCCTAATTTTTTAGTTTTATTATTGCCATATTAAAACGATATTATTTGACTATGTCATTTTATCTCTCATCTTTCGTGTATTTCGCCTGGTAACCCTGTGTTGAAATTTTTATGATTGTAGCCTATTTATACAAAAATACATGTGATGCATATTCTACAGCTTACGAAATATTGTAACAATAGATTAAAGCTGTTGTGAACTAATAGTGTTTAAATATATATGTAAAATTATGTCGCATTTTTGGGACAATTTTCAATAAAGGGGGTGAGAGATAAAATGATATTGTCATTAATAAGTACTTTTATTTTCCCAATGAATCACTTTTTAAAATCTGTTTCAAGCGAATGTTCAATAAAGGAGAAAATTTTCAGGAGCCCGAGTCCGAACACAACTGTAGCACGTAGAACGTGTAAATTAGAGAACCCGTCTCATCTCAATTTTCGCGCCATTGTAAGGCTTCTAAAATCGTTCAAGAGAAACAAATCTGCATTCTATACCGTTCTCAGGTCATCAGCTTGACCATAAAACGCCTGCAGCAGGCTCTTAATTGCTTCAAGAAGGGAGAGTCTCCCCTCCAGAGTGGAGCTGTCACAGCTGTCAGCTTGTCCAAGTGTCAAAGCTGCTCACACCTCCTCAACCTATTTGAAATAAAGTGAAGCGAAAATTCGGAGTACGAGATAAATGCTCCAACCCAAAAATCTTTCCCATCTCAACGGAAAGATTTTAGAGTTACACACTCACTATTAAACCTTGAGCACATATGAGACAGTTCAAAAGAAAGCAAGGCGATAGAGATAAACATACATTTAACAGTATCAGTTCTACTTTACGAAAAAAACAAAAACAATTTAAACAATAGTACAAAATCAAAACTTAGTCTCGGATAACACTTGAGATAATATTAATTCATTAGTCTTTTCCCAGGAAACTCATCCGTCCAAAGACCGACTGAGACTATCTGCGTTTTGGTGGCTTTTCCCAGATCGATGTACTACTTCAAAGTTGTACGGTTATAAGGCTAAAGCCCATGTCATCGATCTGGGGTTTGAACTGGCATTCGTTTTTAGCCACACCAAAGGGTTATGGTCAGTCACGATCGTGAACTTTTGACCATCTAAATAATAATGCAGCTTCTTTACTGCAAAATTTATAGAAGCGCATTCTTTCTCAGTTGTACCATATTTTTGCTCAGCAGGCGAAAACTTCTTACTCAAGTACAGGACTGGATGTTATTCCTTCTTGTCATTCAACTGAGAAAGAACGACGCCCATTCTTGCGTCTGATGCATCGGTTTGAACCAGAAACTCTTTGCAATAATCTGGATCACTGGGTCTTGAGATCAACTTTGTTTTTAAATTACGGAATGCTTTGTAGCACTCTTCTGTCCACGTGATGGAACCCTTTTTCACTTTTCCTTTCAATGCATCAGTAAGGGGCACAGAAATGGCAGAAAACATTGGGATATATTTGCTGCAATATCCCACAAGTCCCAAAAAGGCACGTATTTCCGTTTTAGATCTAGGAACCCGGTAATCTAATATTGAACTGACCTCTATTTCTGCTGGTTTGCGTATCCCTTGCCCAACAATGTGCCCCAAATATTTTACGTGATCTTGCGCAAGCTGACATTTAGAAGGCTTGATGGTCAACTTCGCCTTCGCTATTTGGCTTAACACATAATCTAAGTGCTTCAAGTAGCACTCCCAACTGTCAGAGAAAATCGCGATATCATCCAAATAGGGGACCGCAAAAGTTTCGCAACCTTTCAATAATTCAGCCATCAATTTGCTTAAGAAATACGGGGCGTTCTTTAGCCCGAAGGGGAGCCTTAACGGACGGTAGCTACCAAAACTCGTTACAAAAGCAGCGATTCTTTGAGCTCGGGGACTCAAGGGAATCTGCCAATACCCTTTTGCAAGATCTAATACGCTGATGTATTTCGCAGAAGATACCAATCCTACCCTTTCTTCGATATTAGGTAAAGGATAAAATTCTGTTCGTATAACCTCGTTCACCTTACGGTAATCCATACAGGGCCGGGGATCTCTACTAGGAGCCTCGACCAAGACCATGGGACTTTGGAAATCAGACTCTCCAATCTCGATAACTTTCAAATCTAACATTCGTAGTATTTCCGTCTTTAAAATTTCATTTTGGCGTTGTGAAGCTCGATAGGGTTTACTCCTAATAGGGTTTTCCTCCGTTAACTCTATATCGTGCATCACAAGATCGGCGAGGCCAGGGTCATTACAAAAACTGGCCAAATATTTCTGCAACAGCTTTTGGAGCTGCTCAATTTTCTGGCGTTCTAGGCGCCCCTCCAAATTACATCTGTGTAAGATCTCAGTAAATTGATAAATCTTGGGATTTGTTTCCAGATACGGAAAATCTACCTCGTCATCGTTACACCAATCTTGCTGTTCCTCGCACGTTTTGAAATTTACCACCTCAGGTCTTTTACAATAAGGGTTTAACATATTTATATGGTAAACCTGAATACGCTCCTTTTTACCGGGCATTTTTACCAGATAATTGGTTTCCGAGAGCTTGCTTTGGATAATGCCGGAACCGATCCACTGTATAGCCAGTTTATTAGGCTTAAACGTGGTATGAACGAGAACCAAATCACCTTCGCAAAACCCCCGTTTAACGGCATTTCTATCGTACCAAACCTTTCTTTTGTGTTGGGTCTCTTTCATCTTTTCAACCGCTAAATCTTGGCATAATTTTAGCCTATTAATGACGTTAAATATATATTCGGTAATCAAATTCTCTTCATCACTAGCATCAGTACATTTTTCAAAAAGTAACGTTTCAGGTGTTCTCAAATTTTTCCCATGTACTAGTTCAGCCGGAGTGAACCCAGTACTTTCGTGCCTAACAGTCCGTAATGCAAAAAGCGCAAGTGGGAGACTGCTCTCCCATTCGGACCCTGCTTCTAAGCATAGAGCCTTTAGAAGTCTTTTAATCGTTCTGTGATATCGTTCAATCGAATTACTCTGTGGGTGGTACACAGAACTTCGGCATACGCGAATGCTAAATTTTTCAAAAAATCCCGTAGTAAGAGCGCTCATGAACGACGTCCCTTGGTCACACTGTACCTCCTTAGGGAAATGAATCCTACGGAACACATTTAATAGAGCGTCCACTACAGAAGTAGATTTGATATCCGCAACGGCTATCGCGTCGACCCACTTCGATGATAAACACAAAGCTGTTATTAAATATTTTTTCCACTAGGAGTCTCAGGTAAAGTGCCACAGGCGTCTTTATTTTTGAAAATATTTCTGAAATTACCGGTACTAATTTCAGAAGGGTATTCTACTCATCGCACCATCTAACATAGGCTTCTACGTCTGTGTAGCAGCCCGGCCAGAAAAATATCTAAAAAGTTTATCTTTCGATTTCCTTACTCCCACATGGACGGAGGTCCATTCATGGCAAAGAGCCATAATCTGCGGTCTAAGCTTGTCCGGTACAACAATTAATCTTTTCAGTTCCCCGAGGTGGTCCTCTTGTAATCGAAATAAGATTTCGTTTTCTATTTCGTAACCCCTTTTCTCAGCATGCTCATATGGCTTGTTCGCCAGAATAGTAATCTCTTTAAGTGGGGGACATATCTTTTGCATCTCAATAAAATCTGCCTGATTTATCCCGGCCAGAGATAAACCATCCTCACTTTTCTGTATTCCGGGTAACACAATAGCTGTGTCAACTTCCGACTCCAAAATCACACTTTCCCTTATCTGCACACCCGAAACCTCATCTCGTGAAGAAAGGTTTCCTGTTTGGTCCTCTCCTTTCTCACGTCTACTGCGGGCCCTTGTCTGTACAGCATTTACGACCTCTGGTCCTGGGTCTGACAAATGGTTACAATTCTCCATTTTTTTAGCTCTCCGGTTTCCTAAAATGTAATGGCCTTGATCTAGGTCATCGGAAATCACAGCTGCTTTGGTCATTATCTGGCCGAATTCTCCGCTTAACGACACATGAGCCAAAGGCAAACACACGGATTCAGAGGTCAAAGGTTGACGGACCCAAACAGTTTCGCCGGTAAAGCATTCCGGCGTGACGTATTTTCTAGTCACCAAATCAATGGTGCTACCAGAATCTCTAAGCAATTTGGATTCCATGCCGTTAACAGTCCCATGTGAGATGAAAGGAGATAACCATGACTCTATCTCCCCACCCCCAACAAAGAGATTATTTACAACAGCACTCTCTTTTCGCTCTCTCTCTCTTCGCACTCTCTTTTCGCTCTCTTTCGCTCGTTCTCTCAGCACTCTCTGTAATTTCGGACACTGAGCCTAAAGGCCACTACACATGCCCAGAGACCGTTGCGGCTACAATGTGTTTGAACGGGGATATTTGATCGGGTTTGGACGCTGCAACCCTCTACCGAACAATAGATGAGGTGGAAACCACAAGTGTGAAAACCGCAATATTATCCACGGTCCCCAATTACCTATTGTCCGGAGTATCTCCCTCTTTCTTCTCAGTGCGAAAAATTTATTACTTACAAGTGATAATCGGCCAAGCGGCCCGCGACGGTCTCTGGGTATGTGTAGTGGCATTTATAGTGCGGACCCCCGCAAGCGAAACAGCTTACAACTCTGCGTTTATCAAATACCAGGTCGGTAAACTTTCCCCCTTTATCATTCGATACTTTTTTCTTATCGTCGTTTCCTGACTTATTTATTGGCTTTTCCCGGTTAGTAGTAACCAGAGGGGATTTTTTTAGGTTTATCCGCACTTGTTCGAATTCCTCAATTTTTGTCACAAGGTTATTGGGGGAAATGGTACTGGCTCATTCGTCGAGACAATGCTCTTTGAATTCTATGGGCATGCGTTTTTTTTTTTACTTGATCAGAGATCATCAAGTCTTTTAGCTTGTGAAAGCTATCAACCTTCAAACCTTCTAGCCAGCCCTCAAAATACGTTTGTAGTTCATAAAAAAATCATACCACGTACGCTCTGGAGATTTTGGATGTTTAGTGAATAGTTGTCGAAACTTTTCCGCGCTGACTTTAAATCTTTGTAATAGTAACTCTTTTACTACTCGATAATCCCTTCCCCTTTCTTCGGGTTCCCGGGCGATGATACGGACAATCTCAGTGGGTAACAATCCAATCAACTGAGTTACCCACTGATCTTCTGCAATTCCCAGAACGTAAGCTTGACGCTCAAAGAGGGACAAAAATAATGTAACACCATCATCTTTACTGTTAAATTTAGGCATAAACTTTTGAATTTCCCCTTTAAAACAACTTTCCTTGTTAGAATTTCCTTCCCCATTTTGTTTCATAATTTCAAGTTCTAATTTCTGTTTTTCGAATTCAAATTTTTGTTCCTGTTCCTGTTTTAACCGTTCAGCGGTAGCTTTCTCTTGCTCTGCCCTTTCTGACAAAATCATCTCTTCTAACTTCTTGTTGAACTCTTCGTGATAATCATCGCTCTCTTAAATTAGGGTTTTGATTTGGACCATTCTCAAATTTTCGTCCACTTCGCAACCTAATTCGTTTGCCAAGCAGGTCGCATTTTCTTGCATTTCTCAAAAAAGCCATTACGATTTGCGAGGCAAGTACCAGCAAAATATTCAATTAAATAAAAGCAGCAATCTATACTATCTAGGCAATTAAAAATCAATAACAATAATTACATTAACATATCTGTCATACACCACAATATTAACTCTTTTACTGCACTTCTCAATACCAAATTTTCTTCACAATAAAAAATACTCATGCAAAAGATTATAATACACAAACATGCACAATATGTTAAAAGACCATATTTTACACTATTAACTTGTTTCAAGATGAATACTTAAAAATCACTACTGGCAATAAACACACCTGAATATAGAGAACTAAACCATTGCTTTCTTTTGACTCAATAACTTAATTTAACAGCAATCATTTAAGATTACAAAATGCCCAAGTTAATGGAATTTTTATCTTAATCCACCAAAATTTTAAATTTAGAATAGAACTTTTTAAACATTTAATAAATTGCGCCAATGTATAATCAAGGTACTCCCCCCCTCTTTCAGGAGAAATCTTTCTATGATATCCTTTCTCACCACAGTACCGGTACAGTCTGTAATTTACACTAAAAGTTCACAGTTAATAGTTCGTTTCATTGTCCACACAATGATTTCGGAGTCGGGATAGCTCTTTCTCTTCAGATCTGGTTGTCTGAATCACCGAAAATATTTTTAGCACAATATTCTTCAGGGTCTGGATGACCCTCTTGAGCCAGGGACCAGCTGTCCCAACCAGCGAAACACGGGCGCTTCCAACAGGATCGGGGCGACCGTCTTCGCGTCCTGTAAGTCACAGGAACACTAAGGTCGGGTGCCCTCTTTCAGCTCAGCAAGGGCCGGGGCGCGACTCTCCGCTTTTCAATAAGGCCAAGGCGACCTTCTCCGTTTTTCGGGAAGACAAAGGCCGGGTGGCCTTTTCCAGCTCCCCTAGAATCGGAGCGACTCTCGGTTTTTCAATAAAGCCAGGGCGAATTTCGGGTAATACTTAGACCAGGGTGGCCTCCGTCATTTTCGGGTTGGGTCGACCCTCTGCTTTACCAATAAGGCCAGGGCATTCTTCCGCTAAGATCGATTTGATCCACATTTGCCAGGGGACTTATCCCAGCGCTGGCATCAGTTTCTTGACTGTGACGTAGCGCCACAGTGGTGTCGTGAATATCTGAGGCATTCGTTAAAATAATAAGTTTTATTTACATTAATATTTACAGCAATATGTACAAGCAGATAGAAGAAACATTACGGGAGTACCAAGCCGGGAGCAGTTCGTATAGAGAACTTGCCTCCTCTCTGGCTAAAAGTCATTTCCCTCATTCCTTCCAAAACCTCTCACTCCCCATTCTTTCGGAGTCAGATCTCTTGACCCCAGGGAGAGAAGTATGGTTCTCCTCGGACGAAGTGGGTCGATGACCGCACTACGCTACAATATTTAACTATTTTAAAGAAATTTGGGGCTCTTTATTGTTCGGGGGACCCCTCGCGACGCGGGATCTGGTGGGTCCTCCGCTATGCCGCTGTCTAAAGGCGTAAGATTACAAGGAAATAAATAATCAACCTACAGGGTGATTATAATTAAAGTTTCAAAACGGTGTAAAAAAAGAACCACTGATCAGAATGACGCCAAATTTGAACGGAGTATTATTGAAGAAGGGGGAAAGCGTATGGCATAAGAAAACAAAATCCAAATTTTAGCAACAGATAGCGCTGTACGCAACCTAATTTAAAAGGATCCGACTACAAATGACAAATGAATTGTATAATAACGGCTAAGGTGTAAGTTACACGTTGAACTGACTATACTGTTCAGTGTGCATGACTGTACATGTGTGATATTGTTAGTTACGTAAGCCCATCCACCACGCCAAGGTCATATCACAACGGATGGGGAAAATCGGTTTTTAATTGTCTTAAGGCCAAAAACCGCATAAAAAGCTTCCATCAAATTCGTTTTTAAATTTCGCGAGACTGGTGCAAAACATGTTGAATATGCTGTCCACCCTTTTCTGCAACAAGTCGAAATCGAGAAACAGTATGTTCCATAACTGATCGCAGTGTCTCCGGGGTCACGTTCAGAATGTGTTGCGCAATGCGTGCCTTCAATTCAGCTAAGTGTGCAATCGGAGTACTGAACGCAACATCTTTCAGACAGCCCCACAGCCAGAAGTCACAAGGATTAAAATCAGGTGATCGGGATGGCCAGGCTGTAGGGAAATAACGACTGATAATTCTAGCATTTCCGAAATGCCGCTTCATCAGCTGCTTCACTGTATTTGCAATGTGCGAAGGAGCGCCATCTTGCATAAAAATGATCCGATCCACACATCCACGCTGTTGAAGAGCTGGAATGAAGTTTTTGCGCAAAAGACACTCATAGCGCTGACCAGTGACGGGAACGATAAGAGGGCCTAAAGCATCCATCTCCTCGAAAAAATATGGCCCTATGTTAAATAATGCCGTAATCCCGCACCACACAGTGACCTTTATAGGTTGAGTTTCGAGTGGATTTTCTGTTGCCCATATTCGGCAATTTTGTGTATTAATGTATCCTGTCAGATGGAAATGGGCTTCATCTGTCCACAAAATTTTCTACGGCTATTCATTATCCACTTCCATGCGAGCAAGAAATTATAAAGCAAAAGTCTGTCTTGCTGGCAGGTCAGAAGGAAACAACTCCAGCATATGGCTAATTTTCTAAGGATAGCAATGTTTCGTAGAATTTTATGCACAGTGCTCACAGGCCTGTCCAATGTTCGGGCAATTCCCAGTGCAGTTCACGGTTTCACACCACCGCTCGACTCCTCCTGCACTGCTGTGGCCACTTCTTCAACTACCTTCAAACAGCAAAAGAACCTACCTTTTCGAATTTCTGAATCATTTTTAACAGACCCTGCACAGTCATCGGACCAAAGCCTTTTTTCATACCCTTGAGTGTCCGGAACTCCTGCAGAGCTACTTGTGCACAGTCATTGTTCTTGTAAAAAAGCTTTACAAGCAGAGCGCAGTCCTTCAGTGCGACAGTCATGGCGAACTTCTCAGACACGAAATGAAGAAAAGCCGAGTACAAGCGTTTTTATAACAAGTGATGGTTTACCGGTAGGTTTCAATGCAAACGGATCGAATCCATGAATTTTCTTTTTTGCTCTGCAATGCATCGTCTTTTTCGCTCTTTGGGTTTAAGCGTGTAAGGTTTTCGTTCTGATATTTCTTCTAATTCCCAAAATTTGTCCAACTGATATTCAACTGTGGTACAACAAGCATGATTTGCTATAATAGAGGGTGTAGGAGTTTCTGTTTTTCTAGAATGACCCACCCGAAAATTGCCTCAGTTGCGGTTAATGACTGTCCAGGAATCTTGAAAAGTTTATTAAGCATTATCTCTCCGAATGTATCTGCACCTAGAAGAATATATACTTGCCCTGGTTGCAGGCAATTAGCATCCGCTAATTTTAAATGCTCAAATTCAGCCGAAACTGACGCATCTACTCGAAATTGAGGAAGGTCATACGTTATTTTGGGTATAATTAATGCATCGACAGTTATGCTTGAATTTTTATAAAACAATGATGTTATTTGTAACTGTGCAGAACCAGAGACCCTACCAACATTTCGAGAACTTAAATCTTCTACACTGATGTTTACTCTGCTACGTTTTAATTGCAATAAATTTACACAACTTTTTCTGATAAATGAGCCCTGGCTATCTGAGTCAATGAGAATCCTACATTTTTGGAAAGTACCTTTGATGCCTTTTAACATGGACAATGGTCGTGGGCAATGGAAACGCTTGATTGCCAGTTACAGTTGAGTTATTGCTACAATAGTAGAAATTTCACTTTCGGAGTGTGATTCTGGTTTTGTGTCACCAGTTTTTTGTGACCATAAAATTGTGTTATGTGGTTTTTCACAATTTTTGCAAATGCCTGCACGACATTTAGAAATGGAATGCGTTTTGTTTTCTTTTAGACAATTAGCGCACAAATGATTTCTTTTGCGACATCCCATTTTTCTCTGATTGGAAGGTTTAAAAACTTATCACAGCTGTACAATCGAAAATGTGAACAACTGCGACAGAAAGCGCATACTTTAGAAGCAATCTGAGCTGAGAACGAATATGCGTTTTGCGGTTTAGGGAGAAGGTGTGGTTGTCCTACTTTCTCCTTTCGGCACTTAGCTAAAGAGAAAAGCACGGATCATCTGTTCAGAATAAATTCTTTGAATTCTGAAAGAGAGCAGATGTTTTTACCCTGTCGTTCTAATGTCTACACTCGAAGCGTTTCTTTATCTAATTTGCTAAAATAACTGTTGTGTGTGTCTATAAATATTCGTTAACCTGAAGCGGATTCATGTTTAAGAACAGGCAGGCTGTGAAATAAATTTGTTTAATGCCGCGTTTACAATTTCTGATTCATTTTCAAAACGCTCAGTTTGTGTTTTCCAAGCTGCTTCATAGTTATCATCTGAAATCTGAATTAACTGCAATAAAGTTGCAGCTTCGCCTTTTACGGAAAGTCTTAGATATTGTAATTTTTGACTATCACTTAAACTATTTTATTTCCCACGCTAGCTAAAATAAGTAGCTGAATAAAATCCATTCTATATAATTAGAAGTAAATACAGGTAATTCCACGCGAGGAAGTTTCAAGCTATTTGCATTAGTGTTTATGGTATTCATTTGGTCTGCTTTACTTTTAACATCATTCTTTAGAAGTTTTCTCGATTCATTTTTCAAAGTAATTTTTAATACATATAATTTTGAAAACAGTTCATGCATTTCGCTTTCATATTTATCAAATTCTGTTTCTGAAAATGTTTTAAAAATATCGTTATTCAAATTGTTTATTTCAGTACCTAATGCGTTAACATCATTTTCATACACTTCAAAGCCAGAAATTGAGATTGTTTCATTTTCTGAGCTATTAACTTGCGAAATTAATCGAGTTAGCTTACCTTTCACTATTCTATTTTGTTTAAGAAGTGACTCCATTTGCGTTTCTATGACCTTCCGAACACTAAGCGGCGCTTTTGTTTTTGTTTCAAATTTTTGGTTTTTGCGAATTATGATTGACTACTGCGTTTAATCCATAATACTGTATTTATAGCAAGGAGGTTTAACTTATGGAGGCGCCCTTGTTCCCCGTTTTTAAAGCTAACGACCACGCCCCCTCACTCACCCAAAACATTCGATATCGTCATTGGCATGCATGTAAATTTTCAAGAACAAAACTACTTTATTTCTCATGTTTTACTGATTGTACGTAAGTTTATCTTAAAGCCACATCTTTAGGCATAATTTTAATCTTAATTCTGTAATACTTTTACTCTTTATTTTTAAATAATCAATTATTTTTAAACACGTATTATTAATTAGACATCAACGGAGACAACAAAAGAGTATTATTGCGATAGCGTTTTCATTACTTTGTTCGCTTTGTTATAATTATTTTCTTTCAAGTAAACTATGTAAACACTAAGGAGTAAATTATGACGGGTTGTTCAGCCTTTGGATGTACCAACAGGGAAGGGAGATGTTTACCTAACATATCGTTTCATAGGTTTGTTCAATTTTATTATTTGTTATTGTAACTTTCGTATTGCATTCACTTTATTGTATGACTGTCTTTCGTTTACATCACCAAATATTCACAGCGGAATGCATGTTCTATTTTAGCATAATTATATTATTAGTAATGAATATCAACATTCAGTATCGCTTCCGTTTCTAGCTAATTTTTTCTCGTCTTTTAACAACTTTTGTTTGCTTAAAATTTATTTTTTTCTACCTTTCCTAATGTTATCATATTGTATTAGGTAACCAAAAAAGATCACTACACAAAAATATTGGTACATTATCAGAGTTATCAGGTTTATTAAACTATCCAGGCAAACACTTAATGTTTACCATTAAGAAATGCATAAGGTTTCATTTGTTTAAAATAATTTTTAACAGTTTTTTTTTTTTTTTGTTCACACATTTGCCTTTTTTAAAACCATATTTAAATCAGTTTATTCTGCAGTATAATTACTAAGCTTTTTTAATAAAACCATCCAAAATAATATGAAACAAATTTCAAACTGTATATTCATGCGTAATAAATTGTATTTGTAGAATATTTCATTTTATTTCACGCATGTATCACATCAGTTAGTTTGTATGACTTTATTCATTTTATTATTGTTCTTTTATGTATACTGTATCTATAGTGTACCAATAAAGTGAAAATAGTGAACAAAATGAAATAGTGAAATTCCAAGCATAAAAATATTTTGATGCTTAAATTGTAAAAAATACGTCTTATCATTGTTTATCCACTTAATTATTGAAAGACAAATATGTGACATAAATAATATCAAGTTCTCCAAATTGAAATTCTGCTCTCGAAATGGTGGAAGGGGGAAATACTAGGATTATACTGATATTTTAAGGTGTTTATTTGTTTCAGAATATTCAAATCGTTATCTATTTGCTTGGACGAGGGTCTGCTGCACCGGGTGGCGTGAAAACAATCACTCATAGATACAGAGCACTGGCGCTTTATGCGCCAACGCCTTGGCGAAAAGCGAACGCCGCTGTAGATAAGCCGATCTGGATTTGCGACGCACGTTAGGGTGGATCAGATATCTTGGTTTTATTTTTTGATCGTCTTCGTTACGTTTTATGCGATGATGGATAAGTTTTGTGTTTAAATAGTGTAAATAAATATAAATAATAATAATAAAATATAAAGAATTAATTATGCAGTGCTTTTTTATATAATTAAAGAATTAGCTGCATATAGCTTTTATTTAAGATTATTTCATTTGTTTCTACAGTATTTGTTAAAAGAAACTGTTTTGTAACTAAAAATCATTGTTAGTAGTTTGATTATTCGGTCCATTATTTAAATATTTTTTACTATTTTTTTTTTTCAGTTTATATTTTAGTTTTATGTATAGTTCAAATGAATGGTAACATGCACATATAAATATTGAGGGGAGTGAGAGAATACAAAAATATTATATAAATACTACACAGTAGAATCTTGTTTATCCAAAGTAATTGGGACCGACTGCTTTTGGATAATCAAAAATGCCACAATTTTGATATTATGCACAACTCCGTAGCTAATTTTTTATTATGATTAAAAGTAATTTACAAAAAGTTAAGTTAAGCAGAATAGAGAAATAAGAATAACTTAGCATAACTAAATATCATACGAAAAGTGTACTAAGAATATTATTACACTTTTAGTATGATATTTAGTTATTCTAAGTTTAAATTTTCAAATGACTTTTACATTGAAGAGGTAGTTTCAGAAAGGTATGAAGTAAGACAAATGGCGAAATATGTATTTCCCCAGGTTATTCCCTGAATAAATCCCAGAAAGAGCTAAGAGTGCACAAAGATAGAAAATATGTATTTATAAATTAGACAAATTTTTGCAACAAAAGTGTGTTTTATGAGATTTCAAATAAAATAATTGTAGCTATATATCAGCCCAACGTTCACATGCCAGATATTGAAAGACCGTATAAATTAAACGCTTTAAGAAAAAGTCATTGTTAAAAAAAAAGAAAAAAATAATTAAAAACAAGAATATCCAAGGTTCACCATAGGTAGAATGCATCAGTTCTGCTAAATTAATAAATATATAAACAAAACAAGTTTATTTACAGCATAAACATATTTAAATTAGCAGGATTTACAAAATGAGATACAACGAAGGCACATGTGAAATAATTCATAATATATTTTGTCAGACCAGAATAAAGCACCAAAACGCCTTAAAACAATGAAAGAAAGAGTAAAGATCCAAAATGTCTTAACCCTCTGAGCGTCTTGGAAATGGGCAAATAATGTAAAGTTGTTTTCACTGCAAAATTTTCATGCAGCTTTAAAATTATTTAAAAACTAAAATTTTGATAGGAAGATTTGTAATTATTAAAAAGTTATCTCCTAAAATACCCACAAGCTTTAATGTCGAAATATATTTTATGATGCCTTGGTGTTATAAATAATTTAAATTATAGATGCATTGCAGTGAAAAGTGGAATGAAGTGAACGGGATTTTACGTCTCAGCCGCTTGGAGGGTTAAAACAATGAAAGAAATGAAAAATATCATCTTTAGCACTCATTAGGAATTACTTATAAAATAATGCATTTAAAAAGACCAAAATATAGCTGCACTTCAGTTTTGTGGCTAAACGCAAAAAACCTACACTGTCCATATAAATTAGGTGCTATGCGCTAAAGAAATATAAATCCTGGGTATGAAAACAAACTTTTTTTTAAATTCATGGGATGTTTTCTGTTACTAATAATGTTAAACATTCCAATTTGTTGAGTTATTTCATGCAATGCATTAATCACCTTCACACCTGAAAAGATTTTATACACATAACTATATTAGTTTTAAATGCAAAAATATTAAACTTGATGAAGAGCTGTTTTTTCTATGAAGGCAAGGGTAAAATAGATGATAGATTAAAACAGACAAAAATCAGTACAATTTTATCAAACGTTATTTTCTTTCTGCCATGACTCACAAATTAAAAAAATATATTGGGTTGGCAACAAAGTAATTGCGTTTTCTTGTATAAAATTCAAGCAAATAAGTTTTCAACAAGTTTTTAATTACAGGTAAGCTGTGCCTGAACATACGATTCATATTTGTTACATTTTAAAGTAAGAATTTTACTGGCAGTATTTTTTTCGTCCATAAAAGATGGCCACCCTCCCCCGTTTTTCGCTTCTATCCTCCTTAGAGGACAATATTAAAAATGTCCTGAAATTAATTTTTAGGTATTCGTGACTGCTGTATTTTACAGAAAGAATTTCACGGATATCTCTATTTTTATTTGAGATCACGCGGGATATGTGAAAAGAACTTTTTGGCCCCTTACCCCCCCTAAGACTACGAATTTTGTAAAAATGCTCTCTGATCTAGCACCTATGTTGAAGAACTCACGTACGTGCCAAATTTCGCATAATTAACTTCAGTAGTTTTGGCCAGGAGAAATATTGACATACGGAAAAACGCAATTACTTTGTTGCCAACCCAATATATCATGGCCCTGAAAATGCTTGAAATTACTTCATTTGAAAGATTGTTGGCTGATGAGCTTGAACTAGTTGGTTCACTGGTATTTTCTATGGACACAGATTTTTCAGTTAACATTATTCTATGTTCTAAAGCATTTCTGTCCAATGGGTTAGCATTTGAATACTTAGTAATTTTTTCTAATATACGTTCCAGGCATTACTTAGTAAAATAGAAGTATTAACACTTTTTCATGACTACCATACTATTATTTAAAACTTTTTAAATACAATATAAACTCTTTTTAAGTAACAAAAATTTTATTTTAAAATGTATTCTACAATAACATTCTATTTCTTATAAGAATTTACAGTGCTTAACTAAGCCTTAACTGCATAGCCATTTTACCCCACCACACTAAACCATAAATATAATGTATATAAACAACTTCTTATCTTTTTCTGATAATAATTTGTTCAGACCCTTTCTAAATTCAAAATAAGAACAGGACTTCTCACATTTACTGGAATGTATTAGTTTCTTGAAAGTTTTTTAGAGACATAAAAAAGAACAAAGATTTAATAAGCAGATAAGGACCAATATTATGTTACCAAATGCAACTAATAAAATTTTTAATGAGTATTAATGTTAGCCACTAATGTCTAAAAATATAGATAAAAAAGAAAAAGCATTTAAAAATCCAACTATTTATATTTTTGATAAAAAAAAGAAATGCCTACTCATTTCACCCAACCTTACCCTGCGAATATAGAAATACTTTTATAAAGTCCAAATTCACATGATATATGTATCTACACACATATCGTAGATATTCAAACATAATACACCTCTGAATTATTATCAAGAAATTGATTTCAAAGAATTATTTTTGTATTCACGAGGCATTGTATATTTTAACATATAGTCAGTTCAGCTTATTATGTATCTATATATACAGAAAGAAAAAAAAGTATAAAAAACTAGACATTATAATTAACACTCTCTAAGAATTGAAAATATATGGATATTTATATAAATATATATAAAAAATATAAATTGTGTGTGTGTGTGTAAATATATGTATGTATACAAACGCATCTGTAAAAATTTAGCAGCTTTTATCTATATACTGCTGTCAGAGATAATAATAGGACTACTATTATAATAATATATTATTTATATAATAATAGATGGATTATACGATTGAGAACACTCCTTCATATTGATAATCTGTGTTTAGCATTTTAAAGTTATTAATGGAAAAAAGAGACATAAAAAGTGCTAAACTGAAACTATTGGCTAAAACTTATGAATTTTAGTGTACGTTGGTGATACACTTTAGATCGCAACAAGTTCTATCCCCTTCTCTTCTCAATTTTAAATACTGAACAACTTCATTAAAATTCAGCAAACAACATTATTTTTTTTATGTATTAATTAAAAATTCAGAGCGTGAAATATGCTTATAGAGTTGCACTTAAAATATCTCTGAGTATAGTTATTATATATATATATATATATATATATATATATATATATATATATATATATATTAAGCATTACATTTAGAGATGTGTACATAGTGTCTAATTAAATGTACTTGTATTAGCTTGTAAATTATTGATTAAATGAAATATTTCACAACGCGTATTGTTAAGAGAATGAAATACCTATTAATAAAAAATGAAAATATATAGTTTCAACTGATCCTTCAAAACATTTTAGGTTTCATATATACTACTCGCGCGTGCATCATTATTTCATTTTCATTCATTTATTAAGCAGTTTTAGTCATAGGTATTTGAAAATTAAAATGTGTAATAGCAAGCATCAATAACGCTCTCTACTGAGAGGAATTTATTTCAATAACTTTTTCTGCATTATATTTTTAAATTCACAAAAATATCTGTTTTTTAAAGCTTCTATGCTGTTCATACAGGCGAAGACTATCATCTTTCTACCTCGCACAGACAAGCGAGCGACTCCCTATCTAACGAGGTTACTGTACAATTTCCCCGCTGCCTGTAGAAACAGGTTTGTCCTTCCCTCCAGAGCGCAGCGCGTGTCTTGGCGCCAAATGCTCGGTATCCATTAGTGTTTGTTTACACGCCACCGGGTGCACCCGCGCCAACAGCTATTAGTCAAATCGGGGGGCGAGTTACACCGGAATCCTTTTCTTGTACGCCTAAGGAAAATGTGCTACCGGTGGTCCTTTGTGAGACCCCTCCCCCACTCCTTAAAAAAACATCACTGGGTCCGGCCATCGCTGTAGGCGTCCCCCTTGAAAATATGCTACCGCCGTCTCTTTGGTCACGACTCTTCTCTGTTGTCTCTTGTTTTTGATGCTGTGAATGAACAGGTTAAACCCGGGTTCCCGATTAAATGTGAAACCCATATCTTATACACTAAAACGAGAGGTGGGGGGGGAGGGGGTAGTAAGTAAACTTATTATAATTATCCCGTCCCCGTTGGAATTTTTATGAATTCACTATTCTGTACATTGGGGCCGCTTAATTAGATTAAAATTTTATTTGCGCACCATGTCCTGAGTTCTGCATCATTTCCAACAAAATTCAAAGCTTTATATCAAAGCTTTATATGCATGAAATGGACATTTTTTTAAATTTTAAAAATACGTCACCCTCTCTTGCAACCCTTTACAAAAAGAAAAGAGATAAGAGATAAGACTGCGCTATTTATAAAGGCTTTAAAATTGTTTTTCTAGATTATGCAGTTTAATTTTTCTTCTCACAAATAAATCCAGTATTTGTAAAAGGAAATCGAGCCAAGCAAAGAAATCGCCTGCGTAGACAAAAGAATAACTATGTACACGAAACGAAATCTTTGGAATGAGAAACTTTTTTCACGTTTTCAGAAGAGCGCTCGTTGTAATTGCTTCACAACGGGCTTTGACTTTTAGTTGTGCAATAACAGTAGTATTTGGCGCATTAAGGCAATAAACAACAGCTGTTTTAATTCGAATTTCGCAAAAAATCGCTTCGAGATATGGCGCGGGACCCGTTTTTATTTATTTTTTTGAACTGGCAATTTTAATCTTTGTTACTGTATCCATGGCAACCAAACCGCAAGATATCAAACCGAAATTGATAAGCAGGTGCTACTAAAAGGAAAATCCTTCTTTACTTAAAAATTCTTAAAAATTCTCCTAATTTATATTTTCCCTCCGTTCTTCTTTTAAAAGTGGGAGAATTCTGTGCTCCGTCTTTTGCCGAAATATAAAACAGTTATGACAGATAGAATTCAAGATGCAGCAGTTTTAAAAATATTTTACGAAAGTCAGCGTAAAATTTAATTTTATTTGAAAAATTCCCAAAAATCTGCAAATTATGTTACACAGTCCGAACCTGAACAAACAGTTTTTAATAGAAAATTTTCTCCTCTATACGATGATGTAACTATCGTTTTCTTGCGAGTGCAATTAATGGCGTTATTATGTATTAAGCAAGAAAAATCGCTAAAAATCGGACAAAACATAAAATAAAACATTTTCTAATTCGAATTTCGAAAAAATCGCTTCGAGGTGTGTCGAGACCCGTCTTGGAGAATTTCCGTACAAAATTTGGTAGGTCTACGATCACCCGTTTCGGAGCTACGCGAGACGCAGACAGACAGACAGACAAACTAACGGACAGTTTACACATTGCTTTATTTATATAGATACGGATTAAATCTGAATTTTTATCACTCCAAATGCACATATCAGTTAATATGGTAATTAATATATGTACTAATATGCTAATATCTAACTAACTGTTATTATTAATATTATTTTAATATAAAATAGTAATAAGTTACTAAAAATATGGTAGCAAAATCTCAGTCCATATTTTTGCGAGACGAGACAAAGGGACTCCCAGACGCGAAACGTGACCGAACTGTGCCCGGGCGAGACGAGACGAGACAGCCCTGTTTCTCGTCTCGTGCGTCTCGAGTCCATTTCTAAAGACGGTTGAAGCGTATAATTGTTTCCTCATGTCTAAATAAGATAATGTTTCTCTCACTGTCTGTAAATACCTCATACAACTTATTTAACGTATTTGAAATTGCATTCTTACTTCTAATACTTGTAATATGACTTAAAACTATTCTTATTATAATGTGAGCAATTTAATAATTATTAAGGCTGATGTGAAATAAAAATAAAACTTATTTTTACCCATGTAACAACAAAAATGTCATCCTAGAAATATAAAAAGCAATTTTTTATTATAATAAAGCAATTATCATGAATAAATATAGCCAGTTTTGCAAAGTATTGTATAATCATAAGAATAACTGTCTTTTGTTTCACTTGATGCTTAAAACGCAATGCACGAAAATAAATTTGAAATTATGCAATAAAAAACAAGTTAATACGTGTAAACAATTTTCCATAGATGCCAAATATATAAACAAATTAGTTAGTAACTTTTAAATTATTTTTATTAACAATTTCCGGAATTCGTTTTTCAATGCATCTCTGTGCGTTCTTCAATCTTCTGAGTGAATGAGGGGAAGTGGCAGACTTCAGTTTCCTAGCACTGCATAGCGCAGCATTGGCTTCAGCCTCACTGATGGATAATCCTGCCCTGGGTAGAGCTATTTCAATACGTGCACCCGCTCTATGTTGAGCATTACACGATAGGTAACTGTTATCCGGGCATAGGTAACTAACACCCGAGGATCCCCTCGGAAGTAACCGATGAAAGCCACCGCGTTTGCAAACCTTTTCAGGAGGAAACCATCAGGTTGCGCGGGGCGGGCCGAGCGAGTGGTAAACGGTAACCTTTACCTGCGACCCCACTAGAGGAAGCAGTGATTGGAACCCAGACCAGCGAGTCAGAGAAGACCCTGGTACGCTGTCCACTCGTCATGATCACGGGGGAAGTACGGCGGGACCTTACGGCAATCTCGGCCCCCAGTCCACCCGTCATCGCATCTGATACCGACGTACCGAATGGAGACTTGACACCATTTGCACAAGACTCGCGCAGTATAGACACCTAGGTTCTGTCAATAGACAGGAAGGAGGTCACAACCACGGACGGAAGGACTCGCCCTCCATTCAACGTGTTTCACCTGTTAGTTCTATGCTCCATGCTTGCGCATGGCTTTCAAGAACCCTTATAGACAGGCCCGAAGACCTCCCTTTAGAAATATATGCACCACCAGTATTTCCATCAAAATTCGACTTGGCTTGGTGTGAAGAGCATCGCGAGCCCTCACGGAAAGGATTCCACTGACCAGGCTGGTGCACGGCCCCTGGGAACCCTCAAAACAGAAAGGACGTACTGTACCTTGCCACACCTGAGACACATGCAGTACCGCGCCTCGCACTTTACGCACCAGCTTTGGGAGAAGACCCGAGGGCCTCTCCTTAGAAACACGAGCATCGTCAGTGTTTCCAACATAATTCGATGAGGCGCATATACTGCTGCATCTCGAACTTTGCACCACCAAAGGGAGAGAACCCGAGAACCCAAGGACCTCTCCTTAGAAATACATGCACCACCAGCATTTCTAACATAATTCGATGAGACGCATACAGTACTGCGCCTCGAACTTTACGCACCATAGGTCATTGCTCCCGGCTTGCAAGAACACTTTGGAGAAACCCAAGGGCCTCTCCTTAGAAATACATGCACCATCAGTACTTCTAACATAAATCGATGAGGCATGTGAGCCGCTGCGTCTCGAAATTTGCACCACCAAAGGGAGAGGGCCAAGGGGACAGGGGACCCCAGGGACCTCTCATTTGAAACACATCAGTGTTTCCATAAGACAAACAATGGAGTGTCGCAGAAACACGGCCCTCCAATGAGCAGCCACCGATTAGTTGAGAGAACCCGAGGGCCCCTCCTAGTGTTTCAATATTTGACGAAACACATGCACCACCAGCATTTCGTACCTGTTGGGGGGACAGGAAGCTTACACATCGTTGGAGGAGACCCAAGGACCTATCCTTGGAAATACCAGCATCGCCGGTATCTCCAACAAAATTCGAGTTGAGAAGCTCGCTTGCCCTCACTGAAAAGGAATTCCGCTGTCCATGCTGGTGCATGGCCCATGGGAACCCTTGAGACCATCAACGGGAGACCTCCCCGTTGCTCGCCCGAGGACTGGAAGAGGAAGCTCCCGTTGTAAGATGGCCTCCAAATTCAACAGGAGATTCCGCAGTCCGCTCTGATGAGCGGCTTACGGGAATCTTTGGTAGTAGGGCCCCACCACTGTTTCGTCTCGTCTCTGCCAGAGCAGTGCGAGGGCACACCCTGCTCCGTTGCCCCCCGGCGCCACGTGGAGGCGCGAGGCAGCCACTCCGTCGGAGTAGCTCCGCCGGGGCCCTGGGTAGATGAAGACATAATGTAGGCGTGAAACTGAAAGGTGAAAGTAAGTAGCTCAGAAAATAGCTTTTTCTTTTTTACTGTGCTTTTATCTTATAACTGCGTATAATAGCTCTTACATTTACTAAAAAAGAACAGAAAACAAAATAGCGCCTTTTCTTTACAAGTATACACGCACGCGCACTAACACACACACGCAGACTCACATACATACATACACTCAGGGGCGTAGCCAGAAATTTTTCATGGGGGGTGGGTTACGACTACTACAACTCATATATATGTATACGTGGGTGTGACGTAAAAATTTAGTGAAGAATATACATTTTGTTTGTATGGCAAAAAATTCTTCATGGGGGGGGGGGTTATGACACCCCTAACCCCCCCCCCCTTGGCTACGCCCCTGCATACACTACAACTTATTTGTAAGGATAGATTCCAAAGACCGTCGATGGAAAGTCACGATTTCTTCATTTACACAAAGTAAAATTATTTTTCAGAAATTTTGTTATAAACTTTAGTTATTTTTTTGGCTCCTGTGCACTTTTGGTTTTGTTATATGGAGGGTCTCTAATATATATGCTGTTTATGAGGGCGCACACTAAAACTTGCAATAAATCACCGTACATTCATTGTTCAAATTACTTTGCTTTCACAGTGAATGGAGTGTTAAAAATAATGTTATAGAAGCCACTTATGCCTTTTCTATCGTAAAAATTACTTACACACATTTTTAAAAGCAGGTTTACAAAAACTGTTACTTATTGAAACAATACACTGAACCAAAACTGGCTAAATAGTTCCTTTTATTGCTTTAGTAGCGATTGTCACTTATGCCCCCTTTCAAAATGTGCCCATAGCATACGCCCTACCTGGCATACTGCTCACAGTATGAACGCCCAGGTCGCAACTATGGAGAACAAAAGGGGCACGTGCTCGTGGTAACAAGGTAGCCATAATCAGTTATGGTTTCATGGCAGAGGAGTGCCTTAATTAAGGTTTGCTTCAGGTGACAGAAATTCTCTAGTCGCGAAGTTGTGGACGCCTATTAGCAGGCAAGGGAGGACTCGGGTACGAATACTTAATCTGTCAATATAGTGACCATTTTGACCATGACGTAGATCACGTAGCATCCTGATAGTTTTAATTTTACAACTAAAGTGTTTGAAAGCATGGGATAATGTTCCACCCTCCCTCTTAAAATGCTCGTTTACCAGGAGAGCACAGCTCATGTCATTGAATTGAATGTGTCGTTTAGAGCTACCAGCGTCTTTCCACAGGTCTCCCAAAACAATTTAGATCCTCTTCAGAAGAAGGAGACTTCTGAATATTAGTACCTCTCGGAAACTGGTGACGATCGCCGCGGATACTTTTGGAACCACGGGTTTAACATGTATGTTCACGGTGAGCTACAAAATAAAGTAGTAAAAATAATTTTTGTATAGTGTATTAAGGTATATGTAATGTATTTGTCTTGATTTAAATTTATTTTCTAGAGCTAATAATCATAGATTACAGCTCTGATAATAAAAAAATGAAGAAACGGATAATTCAAACATATTTTTTTCTGCGCACTATTTATAGCGTTACATGTATAGGTACGTACCCTTTTTTAAAACAACTCTGGTGTTTTACGACGAGACCACCTCCGCCCCACCCCCACACACAAAAAAGTTATTATTATTGAAGCTGGTGATGCAGTTACACAAAAACTAATTCTATATTTTAACAACTAAGAATGCGAAAAAACTTTGTTAAAAGTTGTGTATCCATCTACCTACACACATATATGTATGAAAAAGTTGGACTAGGACAGCTTTTCTCAAGTCTAAAATAACTACACGAATGAAGTGCTTCAATTTCTATTTGAATGTATTACAATGTATTTGAATGAATTAGAACGTTTGTTTAAAAAATGACTATATTTTTATGTATAAAAACTATATTCCAGGCTGGGTAAATAAATTATTTTTTGGAAGTATGTAAGTACCAGGTTTTATCTAATAATGTCGCTTATTAGAAAATAAGGCATAACATCTTTCAATTGTGATACAAAACCTGATTCCATAATTTTAAATAATGCTTAAAATCCTCCTTTGTGATATAGGGAAAAAAGAGGCATACCTTTCTCTAATAGAGGAAAAAAAAAAGAATTTCTTGCCTGAAAGTAACGAAAAAAGAACCCGAGAGAAACCGTTTTGTAAGATAGCATGTGAACGGAAATTAACCGTTTTCGCCGACACTGGAAATGGGAAAAAGATTATTTTCCGGCAGCATTACTGCCAGTCTATGACCGTTTATTTCAGGAACTTTTTATAACAGTGTACCAGCATCACACCTTCCCAGATGCTATTCGGGAGTGATCTTCGTCTTCCCGCCGATCTAGTCTTTGTTCGCCCTCCAGATACGCCTTCATCGCCAGAGGAGTACATGGAAAATCTTCGGGCACGGTTTGAAGACGTGCATCCTTTTCCTCAGGAGCGGATCAACTTGAACACGGAGAGGATGAAGACTCGCTACTAAGCGAAGGCTACGGGACACGAGTTGAACGTAGGTGACAAAGTTTGGTTAGTGTGCGTTTTCACATTTTTTCATTACTTGCTTAAATTATGTTCTTAAGCTCTACGGCTGAAGGTATATGGTAAATATTTGATTGACGTCCTAGCTGGTGATTGCACTGCCCAGGACATGCAGTCTTTGGGAAGGGGGCAATGTTACGAATTTTTGGGGCAACCCACTGTTCTGGAGTTTAAAATAGTTTAAAATTCGTATTCTACGAGTTAAACAGTTAAATATAATTTTTGTTGCATCAAAATCGGTCCACTAGAACCGGAGATACGGAGGTTTGGGTTTTCCATTGATTAGTATAGGGCTTCTAGAAATCTCGAGGAATATTGGTCCTAGGCCTTCGGTAACATCACTTTTGGGGACCTATTTTTAGCGCCAAGTTTGGCGACATTTTGGTCATTCGGTGCAATTTTCCTAATGAGGCTTGTAAAGCTAGTTTTCCTGCATTAACATGCATAATAGCCAAATATTACTCTTCTATTACACAATCAAAATCCAGCTTGTTCTAGTACATTCCACGGATGGTTCTCTGTTGAACCTTCCACAGTGTTTGTCGTAGACTATAAAAGCGGCAGTTTTCCCAGTTTGAGTTAGTGTTCATCAAGCTCTCGTTGAGTGTGATTGCGGGGGTGGAATTTTATCTGGGAGGGCAATGCCCATAATTTCATCCGCCCTGGCTACGATTCTGATGTACAATTTGTTTTCCATAAAGTATACATAATGGACTATCACATTTAAAGACGCACCAAATTATTTTAACAATAGCAGGAACTATACTTCACTTCGTATTTCTAAAAATTTAGCTCAATCGAAAAGAAATTTTCAATAACTTTGAAGTAAAAATTAATGAGTTATTATCTTCTAAAATCTCCCTCCTCCAGTTAAAATATTTTTTCATTATTACTTTCCGAACATGTAGTATGTAAGTAAAGCATTGTAATCATGAAAAAATTCGACTTCGAGATTTTCGTGTATTTACACGTTTTGAGGTCTTCTGAATTCATTTATGCTATTTTTACGAGATGTATGCATGTGTGGGTGTGGGTGTGGGTGTATATGTGAGTGAACACGATAGTTCCCAAACGGGGCATTCGATGGAGCTCAAATTGGGTATATATGTTATAAACTACCGTCGCAAGACCGGTATTTATTTTGGTGTGTATAGGGCTTACAGCTTTTCTACAGGGTTACGATAAAGATTTCTTTTATATTATAGCATATGGGCAGAAATTTTTGAAAGTATGCTAGCGTTTATTTAAATGATTGGTAATGACCTTAATCGGAAGTGTTCGGAAAGTGGAGTGGAGTCACTCCAAATTTTTTTTAATTCTATCCCTTCCTGCCTCTTCGCGCTCCTCTATCACGCTGATAAACTAACATTAACAAAGCAGCTTCCGCCTTTTTGATTTGAAACTCAGTGTGTGGATTCCCTAACGCCACTTTTTTCTTGGCGGTTCTAAACGTATGCTAGAATATAAACATTCGGCAGAAAGAATCCACACCTAAAGCTCTATAGTACTGCTGCAGAAAAATATGCTATTCCTGGGTTCGTCGTTCTAAAGTCCAGTTGGAGTAGAAAGTTCTAGCAAAGAGTCCACTTGTCAGGATGGAACACAACTTTATTGCTTCTAGAACTTCGTCCAACAATCAGCTTTACAAGAATCACAAGCACAAACAGTAATGTGCTTCTAACAGTCCGCTTAGATCAGAAGTTCTCACAAATGCTGTATTTCTCACACAAAATAAAACACTTCCACAGGTAAAATTCAGTGCAAATATACGAGATATAACACTAACATTCCCTCAAAACTCAGCAATGAAGAATTTACAAATAGCACTTAAAATCAAAGCTTCATAAGCAAGCGCGAAAACACCGCTTCTATCACACGGTTCACAGAGCAAAACTGCGTGCTCATCGGCAGCTCGATCCACACTTAACTGGGGCCTCTGAATGCTTGTATTTATAGGTGATGCAGAAGATACAAGAAGCTTTCAGAAGAATGTATTTCTCGAAGATTCCACATAAAGCGGGAATTTTGATTACGCCATAGAAGAGAAATATTAGACTATTATGCATGGTAATGCAAGAAAAGTATCTTTACAAGCCCCATTGGGAAAATCGCGCCAGATGTCCAAATATCGCCAAGATTGGCGCCTTTTGATGAAATATCGCCAAATTTGGTGCCAAAAATAAGTCCCCAAAAATGAGGTCGAAGGCCTACGACCAATATTTCTCGAGATTTCTAGAACCGCCATCGAAAATCAATGGAAAACCTAAACCTCCCTATCTCCGGTTCTAGTTGACCGATTTTCTTGCAACAAAAGACAAAATTTAACTATTTGATGCGTAGAGTACGATTTTTAAACTATTTTAAACCCCAGAACAGCGGGTTGCCCCGAAAATTCGTAACAGTACCTTGCAGAATACCAGCATACGTTAGTAGGTTACGGAATGACATCATTTTGATGTCACACATTGGGGCGTTCGGTTAAACGAACGTGGCAGAATAAAGCCCCAAACGCTTTTGTTAAAAACTCGGAACGAATGAAATTTGATATCACTCGACAGTCAATATACGTATACGTCAAAAATATGTGCAGGACTGTGAAATACAGAGAGATCGCCAGACCCCTCCAAGCGCGCAATGAGAAGTTCGTTTTGACGGAAGAGGGAAGATCTTAGAAAGGATCTACAGTTTCCCATCACATTCAAAAATGTATAACATGAAACGCAAAAATAAATTGGGTTTATCTCAATTTGTTGAAATTTTCAGAGATAAGCCTAATTAGTATATCTATTTGTAAGAAATTAGATTTTTGTTTTAGTGTATTTACAAGTTTCTACAGATTTAGCTAAAGGCCACTCAGTGTCAGTTAGACTAACTCAGTTAAAACAATCAGAATTTCTTTTCGTAAAAATGTTAGTATACGTATGGGTTCGATGGAGATATTTTTGGGGAAAAAGTCTTGAAATTAGAATAACAGCAATTTTATTGGATTTAATCCGAAAATATGTTTGTAGTTTAAGTTTCAAAGCTGAGCACGCATTTTTAAAATCCATATCGGTTTTATATAGCAAACAGTTTAATTCGTATACCACTCCCGAAAGAAAATCACTTTTGGTTAGAAATATTCTTTATAAGGAAAAAAAAAACCATTCACTTTCCAAATGAAGCATTCTGGTGATAAAAATGTTTATAAGCTTTGCATTAACTTTATGAAAGCGTTTAATTTCCGGTATTAAGCGTTTGTTTAAAGTTCTGATTTCGACTGCCGGTTTTGAGTCTGTTCATTATAGCAAAGAATTAAAAAATTTCTGTTACGAGACTCGAAATAACTAACGGTCATAGGGGCGTAGCCAAGGGGGGGTTCATAACCCCCCCATGAGGAATTTTTTGCCATACAAAATGTATATTCTTCACTCCCTTATCACACACATGTATGCATATATGTGAGTTGCAGCAGTCGTAACCCCCGCCATGAAAATTTTCTGGCCACGCCACTGGACAGTCATATTTATTTCTCTTTCAGCCTACTGCAGTCGATCATTATTACTACGTCAAATAAACTGATCTCGCGATAATGTAAAATTCGAGGAAATGGTACACATATTTATTTTATAACGAACGTAAAAACGATTTTGAATTGCCTTAGCAAGTTTTTTGTATGAAGAAAAAAAAACTGACACTGAATTTCTAGATTTATCAAAACCCTAAAATAAATGTAATTTTTGATGAATAGATAAATTATTTAGTCCTATCGCTAAAATTTTCAACCAATTGTTTGCGACTTAAACAATGTAACAGTAAAACAAAGAAAATAAATTTTGTTAAATCTCACAACACCAGTTAATAAAAAATTTTTATTAATTCAAACAAATAATTTGGTTGATTTTAACCAAATAAACCATTTAAACAAATAGTTTTGTTAAATTAATAAAAATATAATTTAACCTATATTACTTAACCTATATTACTTAAAATATAATTTAACCTACATTATAACCAAATAAACCATTTAAACAAATAGATTGGTTAAATTAATAAAAATATAATTTAACCTATATTACTTAACCTATATTACTTAAAATATAATTTAACCTATATTATTAACCTAGATAACTTAACCTAGACTAGCGCTAAAATTTTCAACCAATTGTGTGCGACTTAAACAATGTAACAGTAAAACAAAGAAAATACATTTTGTTAAATGTCCCAACACCAGTTAATAAAAAAAGTTTATTAATTCAAACAAATAATTTGGTTGATTTTAACCAAATAAACCATTTAAACAAATAGTTTGGTTAAATTAATAAAACATTTGGCTATTTCAACCAAATTGCTTGGTTAAATTGTTTAAATGGAATTTTTGTTGAAATAATCAAATAATTCTAACAAAACTATTTTGTTAATTCAAAAAAAATTTGTTGGTGCTGTTTCAACCGGATAATTTTATTGATTCAACAAAACATTTTTTTTCAGCGTACAACACTGGTTATGCACAATCTATTACGTGGTTGTAAATATATATGAGGCAGTTGTGTGGTGCATTTATTTAAGTACATGTGCATAACTTAACCTAGATACTCGCCTGTCTCGGAATTCGAAAGGTTGAAGAAAGCGGATACTTAAATCTCCGCAGTTTCCTATTTATAATTCTTTTCGTTTTATTTTGTTTTACTACAAAATATTAAAATTTATTTTCTTATAAACATTTTATGGCACATAATTGCAGAAGTTCACCATAAGTGCGCACATAGGGGGGCGAAAGCCCCCTAGCCATAGGTAACTTAAACATTTTTACACCATACCGAACAAGGATAGATTCAGAAATTTTTTTAAGGGAAGCGCAAAGCTTGAATACTGATTTAGAATTGTCTAAAGTATGTCATAAACAGAAAGCCCATCCGAACTTGATACTCAATCCCTTTCCATCATTTTAGAACTGAAGTTTTAAAAGTCCACGGTGAGTACGGCCGTCGGAGAGAAAGAGTTAAAACAGATTGTATGGGCTCTGATATAATGATTCATTCTACCCTTGAATTCCCCATACGGTGAATGTAAACTAATAAAGAAGCATTTTTTTTTCAGAGAGGGAACTTCAGACTTTTTTCTTTCTAACACTGTGTTCCTCCAGGCTACCCTAGGTTACCCCAAGAGAAACTGCCAGCGGTACAGTAGAATTCGGAGATGTAGTTAATGATAACAAATGATGTGAAGTAGACATGTGTCAGATGAAATAGAAGTCTAAATAACACAGCAAACGAAATGTCTTATTTGAAACTCCGTTGTAGGTACAAAATATTCCACGAAGGGGGTCGCATCTGCCCGTGAGAAGATGATCAGATACTCCAGCCTGGCTCTGATTTTAGTTAACAGAAGCTTTCTAATGGCATGCAGTTAGATTTTAAGACATACTTTTTTATAAAGGGACGTATATTAATAAAAAATTCTGAGTGTGAGCTAAGATCATTATTTTTAAAGTTCAAGCAAATTTGTGAGATTTTAGACAGTCCTGTCCGAGAATAAAAGAGTCCGTAATATTGGCAACAAGTACCGAAATATCGTATCTGGCATTACCAAATGTGATCTCTACTCTTACTTTTCCGCCCACTTCGATCTTGTCACCGGTCATAGTCTGCAGAGTAAGCGAGTGCGGAGTCCAGATAGTCTTCAAATTTAATTCCTTAGCCAGATCTGTTCTTATGATTGTTATATTAGCATCAGTATCAGTGACCATGTGATACGGTGAACCAGTAATATATCCCAGGACAAAGAATCCTTTCCGTCATTCACTGAGGAAATCTGCAAGACTTTTAGGTGGAGCTTTAGAATATCGGGCAACCTCCATCCCGCTGAGATGGCCGCTTCGTAGTTTCCCTCCTGCTTGTTCTGTGAGTACTGTTGCTGGTCATGAGAACTTTGACGACAGTACTTTTGTACATGTCCTACGACGACTCACTTCCAGCTTTTTACTTTTCTTTGGCCTTTCTTTCCATCGGATCTTAATTTTCGTTCCATCAGTTCTAATACTTTCATACTGTTCTCTTTCGTCTCTGTATTAGTACGCACCTCGACTATCACCGCTCTAACAATATGGGGATCTTTTCTTACTGTTCCCGACCTTCGCAACATTCTGCTGTCAGCAAGTGGCGCTCCATTACTTTTCACTTTAAAACTCCACACATTTCGCAAAACAATCGCGTGTTCTGACGGTCGCAACTTTCGGCCTCTCGGCCATCATTTGCATTATGCACCATTATTATTCATTTTCTTCATTTATGTAAATATTTTTTTACTAGCCGCCTTTGGTGAACATTTTTGGCCGTCGATGGCCGCTGCGCGGCCATAATGTCCAACCTACAGCACACGGGCTGCTTCGCTACTGGCTTGTGCAACCTACGGCACACGGGCCTCTTCGCGACCAAAATTTGCAACCTACGGGATGTCTGCCTTCGGCAACCAGCTGGTCCGACAGCTTCACGTCCAGCCTATGCAACGTACGGGCCTCTTTCTACGTTTCAGTGAGCGGCCGCATCCGGTGACCATCTGGTCCACCGACGGCCTCTTCGCGACCAAAAAGTGCAACCTACGAGATACCCGCCTTCGGCGACCAGCTGAATGAAAGCTCAGTAGTTTGTCCGTAATCGTATGTATTTTTTAATTCAATATGCCCGCTCGCGCGGGCCGTGTGCAATGACCGCACCTGATACATGATCCCTTTTACATGTCTGTGTTCTAACAGTCATTTATTGCTAATACCTATGCAGCTACTAAAAACAGAGTCCAGTCGTCAGTATAATAATCAGTCTTCCTGCCGCAACGCGAACACAGAAGAGAAGGAGGGGGATATTAACTGTGTCAGTCTAATAACTACGCATCTATGATTTTATTTTTTCAAAATTGGAGTCCTATTTCAACAACTCAACTCTGAACTCTATAAATTCAACAGAAGGAAATTCTAAGTTCAGAGTAACGCGACTCCAATTTTTAAAAAATAAAATCGTAGACACAGGGGCGTAGCCAGAGGGGGCTGCAGCCCCCCCTCCCCGAAGCGGGACCCTTTACGTAGCCTACAGTTTGATACTTATTTTACAGCTTACAATGCCCAGCCTCCCCCCTCCAAAATTAAAACCTGGCTAGGCTACTGCATAGACGCGTAGTCGTTAGACTGACTGGCACAGTTAACAGAGGCACGAAGTCTACCTTACTGCTCGGCAATTTTTTAAAACGAATTTTCACGGGGCAGCGATGCTGGACGGCTTGTCGCGTAGTAATTATAGATTTACAACAAAAATAAAATAACCGACACCAAATTAACCTAAATAATAGCTATAATCCAACAATGTTGAAATCAAAATCCATTAAAATAAGTTTTCACAAAAATACTACATTTAAACACTTTTAACGTTTAAAAAAACTGCGGTTTTTGAACTGAAGAGAGCCAATAGCAACTTTTTAAGAAGTTTAAAAAAACTTCCCACAACAATGAATTCAAAATTAAACAAATACTTCTGGATTTACGACAAAAACAAAACAAATGTCCCAAAACAATCTAAATAAAAGTTACTATCCAACAACGTTGAAATAAAAATGCATCCGGTTATACGAATGCTTATGACAATGTCCCACAACAATCGAAATAAAAGTTACGACCCAACAATGTTGAAATCAAAATCCACCCGGTTAAACGAATTCAAATAAACTCTTACAACAAAAACAAAATAAACAATCTAAAACACTCAAACTTTTAAAATACGATTTCACAAATGTCACTAAGTTAACATTAAAAAACACTCCGGTGAGAGCAATGAAAAAAAAATATGGTTTTATTTTTTTTAATTGGAGACTTGTTTCAACACTCAGCTCTGAACTCTATAAATTCAACAGAAAGAAATTCTAAGTTCAGAGCAACACGACTCCAATTTTTAAAAAATAAAATCATCCAATTTTTAAAAAATAGACGCAGGGGAGTAGCCAGAGGGCGGGCTCATACCCCCCAGAAATTGAACCCTTTACTTAGCTTACAGTTTGATACTTAGTTTACAATACAACTTTAGCTTAGAATTTGATGCCCAGCACCCCCCCCCGCAAATTAATTCCTGGCTACGCTACTGCACAGACGCGGAGTCATTAGACTGACTGACACAGTTAACAGAGGCCCGAAGCCTACCTTACTGGTAGGCCATTTTTTGACAACAAAAAAAAAGAAAAGTTCCAAAACAATCTAAATAATAGTTACAATCCAACAACGTTGAAATCAAAATCCATTCGGTTAAACGAATTCAAAATGAACGGTTACAAAAAAAAAAAAAAAATAAAAAATAAACAATCTAAAACACTCAAACAATTTTAAAATGCAATTACACAAATGTCACTCCGTTAACATTTAAAAACGCTCCGATGAGAACAATGAAAAAAGAAAAAAAAGTGACTTCCATAAACAATAACAATATACGTTTACGTTGCCAATTTCTAAAAAAGAATTCCTACAAATGGATGTTTAAGTGTTTTTCCAAGGCTAAACTTGTGAAGCATGGTAATCCAGGTGAAGTACAGTTATGCAGTTTAGCCTTGGTTGTGCAAACAAACTTTTACACATTCTAAATAAATTTGCCCAAAGTCTATCAAAATTTTTCAGTTAAGTAGAACTTAAATAAGGAGTATGACGTCTCTATGACGTCATCTAATCGATCTACGCGAGAGATTATGTTCTGTGATTTTTTTTTTCAAAGAATCAAGGAATGACTCGTCTTCACTTCTCTGTTTACTTTTTAAGGCGTAATATCTCGCTAGATATTTAGATTTGAAAGAAGCTACAAGTTATTTTTTGTTTGAGATCTTTCGAACTGTATAAAAAATTTTTGCTTTTAATTAGAGATAAAAATGTCTTTTTTATCAAAATTTCAACATGGCGACAGATGCCCCAGGGCGATGAGTCGAACCCGGCAGCGTTATATACTGGACTTTTATTATTTAGATGTTAATCAAGAGTCATAGCTGATGTAATCGGAGTTTAAAGGATTACTTTCGAATTCATCCACAGATACTTTTGTTTTTAAAGCAACGTTAGCAGTTACACCGCCTATAATGAAAAGGCGAATATTATCAGAATCGGAACGCATACTTGACAGTTTAGGATTACTTCCTGCTTGCACTGTTTCGATAAAAATACCGTAAAATACAGCAAAAGCGCCATCTCTAATAAAAGCTCCCCCGCTTTTCTCATGCATTTCAACTGTGCTTAAAATACCGAATAACGCCCCCTTAAAGTGAATTCATACTGGCCGTTCTGTTCTACTCAGACTCCGCTCTGACCCACCGTTCTTTTCCGTTCCGAAACTTTGGCTGCCCGCGCGCGAGCTTGCGGAGCCGCAGTAAATGCACCAATGAAATCACGCCATATGCCAGCGAAGTGTGACGTCAGAACAAGGCTCTCGGCTTTGCTTCGTTGAGTGACGTGATCGCTCAGCCTTAGCAGTACGGAACGGACAGTATGAATCCAGCTTCACTTGATAGGAATCAGATGCAAAATATTTAAAATTTGTTTAATGAAATCTTCTGTAGGTAGCGGATTCAAATCTAAGCAAAATATTCTGTCTGATAAAATCAATGTTCAAAATTTACGTTCCAAAAACGCAAATCCAAAATTATATTTTTGAGGTCACATACTCAACATGGTACTGCTTGAGGTACTCGTATACCGCCTAATTAACATGGTACCGCTTCGGGTGAACCCTCTTTTCTTCACTACTCATCGGCTTCATAGATAAGTTATTACTGTTCATAAGAAGTGCTCGTGCTGTAAAACGCTTCTCATATTTCTTTTGAGCTGTGTTTTTTAAGACGTTGGGCTTCTGGTTTATATCAAACTGTTTAAAAAAACAACGGCGACAATTGCAGCGTATACATGAACACAACATGTGCAAAGGATCAAGTAAACAATTGCAGAAATGGGGCGACCTCTCTGAATAACCGAAAGTGATCTAAAAGTCAAACATGACCAACATACCAAAAAATTAACCGAACATTGATATAAGCAGGCTTAACTTAACAGACAAAACTACCGGCAACATTTTCAAATGCGCCTATAGAAACACATATGGGGTGTTTGTACAGTGGTGGCCAAAATTAAGGACACTTTTGGAAATTTTTATCTTTTCTAAATTTGCATGCTTATAGAAAATGATACGTTTCACAAAATGCAAACTATTATACATCATTTTAAAGGGAATATAGAGATTTCAGTGCAAAAAACAAAATTCAAGTAATTGCAATGCAAAAAAACGTTATTACTTACTTTAATCTGAGAAACACACGCAGTGTTGAAATTTCTAAATTTTCTGTCCAATCACACTTCTTGTTCTGGGAACTAATGAAATGTTAGTAACTGCCAGAACAATTTGACATCATGTTAAGTTAGAACAAGTCGTTATTTTACTTTGTACGCTAGAAGGAAGACTGCTTTTTGTGTAACCAAATTACGAGTATTTTTATGTAACCAAATTACAAAAATTATTTTACACCTTTTTAATATTTTGTAGGAATTTTTGTAAATATTTTTAATATTTAGTCAAGAAATAAGTTTATTGTGCAACAAGAATGTGGTCTTTCCTATACTGAAAGTGCAAGACACATGGGTGGCTCTGTGACAACATCAGGTGTCCGGAAGTTTTGTTTACGATAGTAGAAGACAAGTTCAATAAAAAACAAAACAGGAAAAGGCCAAAAAAGGTGTATGATATTTTTTAATGACAGAAGAACAAAAAGACTGTGTCTTCAAGATAGGACAATGTCATCAGCTGCCATCAGGAGTGAACTGAATGAAGCTGTGGTATTTATGTAAGTTCAAGAGCAGTCTGGAGAAAATTATCAGATATTGAACTAACAAGGAGGAGGCATGGCTTCAGGGAAATGGATTTCAATGTTCTTTGGCATTGTGGTAGTATACCTTGTGAATATAATAAGTTTAAAATACTAAGACGCAATACTCAAATAAAGTCGAGAAAAATTAATATTTATTTTCGAAATGCTTCACCAAAACTTCAAATGAAAGTTACGCGGGCAATGGTCCAAAACGCTGGTGGCTGAATCGGTAAGTCACGGGCTACCAGTGTGGCGATACGCGTTCGAACCCCGTGCTGCGCAAATATTTTTACGCGCTTTTCTTTAATACGCGAATACTGGTAATTAATTCATTTTTAGTCAAATAAATTTTTATTTATTTATTTATTTTTACTAGGGATGTAACGGATATCCGGCAAGTATCCGGTATCCGGCTGATTTTTCAATATCGAAAATACCATCGGATATCCGAATCATAACTACCGAATATCCGGCTTCTCTGCCGGATATACAGCTATATACTACTAAAGTTCTATCTATAATATGCATGGGACAGGATGAAAAATTACGCTTGAACATTCTTGATAAAGTGATACATAAGACAGATGAGATTTATTTTTTGTTTGATGTCTTATAATGCAATCAAATTGATTTGCAATATCAGGTCTCTATCCAATATTGAATTAGTGGGAGGGGCTGAAAATAACCTGGGTAGGCATTATTTCTGAATAAAATCTATGGCTTTCAAAGAGCTTTAGGCTGAAATAAAAGTAAAGGAAAATTATTGTTTAACTCATCGACTATACCAATAATTCATTGACAAAAAAGTAACCCATTAACTGTAGTTTCAAGGCAACCAAAGGAAAGTAAACTGCAACTATTTTAATTTTTTGAATTCATCTTGCATGCATTAGAGGCAAGTTGGGTACGGAATTCTGAAGTGGGGTGGGTATGTACCTTGTAGGCGCACACGTGACTACAGGTCTGTGCAATATCATTATGACCGACAATTCTGGATAACATACAATTTTATGTCAATTTTAAAAAATCAGTACAACATTAAGAACCTACTAATTGCTGTGAGATTCCAAGTTTTCATTAAATTAGGAAAAGAAATCGACAATATTTTACACAATACAAAAATTAAGTTTTATAGATTCTTATCTCAAATACTATTAATGTGTTTCTTAATAAAACTCTTAAAATTGAGTAATTTACTAAAAATGAAAATTTAAGTAACTTTTTTTACTAGTAAAACATTAGTGAGGATTGTAAATAGCCCATTAAAAAAAAATTTCTTTTTTATGAAAGCAAAACCACAACTACAATTTCAAAAGCAATTAATGAAGATTCCCTTCATCAAAATATATAAGTACATTAGAAAATATTGTTGCGATTCAACTTGTTGAAATATTCTTGCGAAATATAATTGTTGAAAATATTGTTGCGATTCAACTCTGAAGGAAATATAAATTTTTTAATCTATTAATTGCTTTAAAAGGAGAGAATGAAAAAAAAACTTTTTTGTAAAAGTTACTTATTGATATTTTCTTAAATATTATCATGACATACAGTTAAAGTTTTTAAAAATTATATTCCACTGTGATTTTCTTTGGAGCTATACATCACAACCAATGAGAACAGCAGTTTGGTATGAATCTAATGGGAGGGGGGGGGGAATCAGCACTAAAACTATCTCTCCAGTTTCAACCAATCAAAACAGTAGTTTGGTTCCAAATCATAAGTTCATTTCACCAGGAGTTTCAAATGCTTTGCTTTTTTGTTCATGATCAGTTCTAAGATGCGCATAGCCTGATTCATGACGCTTTATAAAAAAAACATTTGTTAATACTAGTGTGAGTTACTACAATATAAATTATAATCTTAAATCACCAATTTGGGATTATTTTAGAGTTAATGAAACAGGCATAAATAAAGCAATATGTCTATTGTGCTCTTCTGAATCAGCACAGAAATCAATTGTTTGTGGGATATCTAAAATGTCAGTCTACCAAATCGTTGTGGAACCATCTACAATTTAAACATCCTGATATCTATGGGAATTTGGAAAATGTTGGACATTCTAGTAAAAGAACAGATGCCGACGAACTACCTAAAATATTACGGAAAGATGGTAAAAAGAATTTTTACAGATAATAGAACTCGTTTGGCTCCACATAATGCTGAAAAACTTTTCTTATTCATACAAAATATGAAACATAATAAGTACTCTTTTCATGAGTAGAAATAAGAATGTTTAAAAACCTCCATGCAATTTTTTGGGGGGAAAACTGTTTTTTCTGAAGGCTTTTTCTTTTGTGTGTGTGCGTCTTATTGTGTTACATTCTTCTATTTTTTTTTAATATATCTATTTTTTTTTTCGTGCTCAGTATGTGTCATGTAAACACAAAATTGGAAAGTATGTACTATAATTAATTTATTTTGACCATGCAACAAAGTATTATTTAATCTGCAATTTAATGCTACTTTCCTCACTAAAAATGAAAAAAATTAGACGCAAAATTATATCAATAATATTTAGTGGCAATGATAAAGTTGAAAATTTAATGTAATGTACAAGATAGTAATAATTGAACTTCCCATGAATAGGGTTCTACCACTAAAACGGGTGAACAGATAGTAACCAAATTTGTTTTATAGACTATACATGAAAAGTGCTTAGGAAATTTTGATTAAAAAAAATTAGGGTTAAAAATGTTCAAGTTGCTAATAAACATGAAAAACAGCAAATTTGACACTGGAAAGGGATCATTCAAAATAAACATACATTTTCAACATTTGTTCAGTAATTTAAATGGTAGTAAGTTGAATGGTATTTTCATAGCAAGCTGTTGAATAGAATTCGAGGTTCTGCAGCGCCACTTACGGCGAGCTAGAGAAAATTGGATAGCATAGAAACCTTCTCCATGACAAAAGACTTAGGTGTACCAAATGTCATCGTGATCGGTCAATCGGTTTTGGAGTTTTTCATCGTCATACACACACGCACACACACACAAACATTCATTTATATATATATAGATAGATAGATAGATAGATACATGAGAAGTGCTTAGGGAATTTTGATTAAAAAGCTCAAGTTAAAAATATTCAAGTTGCTATTAAAAATAAAAAAACAGCAAATTCAACACTCGAAAGGGATTATTCAAAATAAACACGCAATTTCAGCATTTGTTCAGTAGTTTTTGAGCACGTTTATATCTAGTAATGCTCATATTTAGAGCTGATTTCCTGCTGCAAGTATTGCTTAGCGGACATTTTCTGAACTTTAAAAAAAAAAAAAAAAAACTTAAATACATCTCATGTAGTGTCTGTGTGCAAATTTGGAGGTGATCTTTTCATCCTTTTCAGCTATAGACTGCTGTTTATAGGGGAAGTTTAATGACAAGAACTACATATGTAGTATCATTTGAAAAATATGTAGTAATCATGATATGCAGTTTCTCCCATTTTAATACCAAAAATGATGTAATAATGTAATTTTACACTCTCTCCCCATGGAGTTTCTCCAGTATATTTTATTTGCTCCAGAAATCTTATAATTAACAAAAAACTCCGATTATTCTGTCTTGAAATTTATTTACAGTGGGAGGGAGATTTTTTTTTTAATGAATTTGGTGCCATATAAGTTTTATTACTGTGAAAGAATGCTCATATATTTTAGAAGCTAAACAATTAAACAGATCAATTTTTGTTTTTTAACTTTAGTTTTTTTTAAATTATAGAAATCTAATGCATAACCTGAAAAATTCTGTTCCATAAATATTTAAAAGGGATTTACTTTTTATTTATCAATCTCTAAAAGTAATTTAACTTAAAATAAAACTAAAAATCACTTAATGTAAATTAATATTAAAGAATAAAACAGAAAAAAAAGCTTTAAACCCATGTTTGGAAAAAAAAACTCATCTATCAAAGGTATCTTATCAAAATAGATATCATATTCTTAAATAAATAAAAAGAAGTATGCATTTCTTTGTGAAAATAATCTACAATTACAGTTATTTAATAAATGTATCATGGTTAAATTTATTTCCTTCTGCCAGCACTGTATACATAAAAAGAATATTTTAACTGTTTACATTTTAAGTAACATTTTTTATGCACATATATGTAAAGATATTTAGTTTTTATATATTATAAGTCAATTATTGAAAAAATACTTAAATGATGTGTTAAACATGTTTACAATTTATTGTTCTGATGTCATTATATAAAAAAATGAAACACACATACTGAATAACTAAATACACGTTTAGTGCTGGATATCCAGTCGGATATCCCTATCCGGCAACCAAAGGAGCTTCAGGTATCCGGTATCCGGCAAAAAAGGTATTGAAAAACGGTCGGGATTTCGTCAGAGGGTCGTTAATTCGGATGGTCGTAAAATCGGGAGTTAATTGTGTATTTATTTTTTTTTTATTTTATTTCTGCTATTCAAAGAATATTTTTACATTTGATTATGCTTAAAAAGTTAATGCTGTTGCTGTTGCATCACGAACGGGTGAAAATTAGAAAAAAAAAAAGTCTGTCCTACGATTGTGATAAAAATTAATGCACCTTAAAGAAATATTGAGTTTTGTGAGTGTTAAAAGTGATTTATTTGTAATGTTTAAAATTCTGATTGCAAAGTAAAGATTTTACAAATAGAAATAAAATTTAATTAATAATATAAAATCAATAAATAGGTAGTAAAGAAAGCCACTAAATAAATGAATACATGAAAAAGTAAATAAATATTTACTTGACGGAAAAATGAATTAATTACCAGTATTCGCGTATGAAAAAAAAAAAAAAAAAAAAAAAGAGCTGCGGGGAAAATATTGCGCAGCACGGGACTCGAACGCACAGCGTCCTAGTGGAAGTCCCGTCTCTTACCGATTCAGCCACCGAAGTTCAATTACCGATGAGCTCAAAATATGATAGCTGCTACTCAATCACTGATATCTACTTGGCCCAACTGCTATTCGTGATTCGTGTCTCGTCGTAACTGCTATGGTGACTTCTGTGAATTGAGTAATTACTACTACTTCAGTGACTGGGAGTATTTCGGTGAAAAGTGCTACTTTAGTGAAATCGAATATATTCGGTATATTAGTGAAAACCAAGGAAGTTTAGTGAAAACTGCTATTTGATTGAATTCGAGTATTTAGGTGAAAACTGCTATTTCAGTGATTGGAAGTATTTTTGTGAAAACTGCTATTTGAGCAAATGAAGTATTTCAGTGAATTTGTTAGCTTGATATGATATCTGCTACTGGTACTCGTTTAGATTGAATACCATATCTGTTGCTTTGGAATATTTTTACGAAGTGTTTATTTTAAAATTTACTGTCAATCAAATTTTATAGTAAAAATGGACTCCCTTTTCACCTTAGCTAGAACCCTCCCTTAAGAAAGGTATAGCTACGCCAGTGTATCTGGAGTATTTATTGGCGTAACCAAAGATTTGATTTTGCCGCATGCATGCTAGGTATGTATCACAGGGGATGCTAAATTCTTGTTGCTGTTTTTAATAGGGGAAATTGAGGTACAATGAAACAAAATTTACTATTTTCTACCTCTTCACAAATTTGCATGTACAAAAATAAAATTAATGGACACTTTTAACTTACTCTTTTCTCTATCGAAATAAATTTTTATGAATTTGTAAATAGCATTTTCATATTTAAACAATTACAAAAGGTAAATACTGTCAGTGTTACAATGTACCCCATGTCCCAGCGTACAACGAAACACTTAACTCCTTGACACCCAGACCGCTTTTTGCAAGTGCGTACGTATATACCAGCGTTTAATGTAAATTTGTATTTCATATTTCACATGAAAAGAACTGAGACTATTGTTATTTGCTATTTAGCTATAATCGAACTAGAAAAAAGAGAAAAAACTTACAAATTAGTGAAAATTGCAAGTTATCATGGTAACGAAACACTCCACCTCACAAGCGCGCGCAATACCTACGTTCTGACTGGCCACACCCATAGTCGGGTTTGAGCCCAAGACCTATGAGAGGTAGAATAGGTACCCCTTTGGCCGGCCTTCAATTGCCGGGTGTTGTGATCAGGGGTGTAGTGGGGCCGGAACGCACTGGAACGACGTTCCAGTACTTTTCTGCGAGCCGGAACGGCGTTCCGGAATTCAAATTAGATTATTATTATTACTGTAGATTTTAACTTACTTTCTGAAAAAAGAAAAAAAAATTATGTATAGTCAGTTCCACTAGAAATGTACTTACTAGTATCTGTTTCAATTTTATAGATACCGTAGTAGTTGAAATCATCCCAGTGAACTGATAGCAGTCTACTCAACTAGGAATTCAGTCCCCTGCCCCTTTCAACTAATTAAAAACCTGAACACACATTATTGAAATCAGTAGTAAAATTTCAATATTAATTGATGCATCGACCACTCTCAGTTGCAAAACGACTTCCATTATATATTTAAAATGTGAGATGGACAATGATGCGATTGTGAACCAATTCTCACCTTCTTATATGTAGTTGAACTTCTAAGTCAAGACGCTGAGACTATAACGGAAAGCTAAAAATACTTAGAGAAACACTGATTTCATGATAAATATCTGAGTATATATTTTGCCAGATTTGCTATTGATGGCGCAAGTATTATGCCCCGATGTTGTGCAGCGTTTGTTCTAGAAATTTCTACAGTAGTTTGGCATTGCCTAAATGATCGTCTGAAACTTGAGGCTGGAGAAGCAATCAGCAAAGTCCATGGAGTCAGACATTTCCAAATATTCGTGGGAAGAACTTTAAGCTTGTACGGTTGATCTCCGTCCGCAGCTAGCCTCGAAACCGAAAATCAATCGAGTTTTAAAAGTAAGAGGGATTGCGAATTCTCTCAGAATTATTTCAGTAGTCTTTCTCTGGCATATAAGTTTTTTTGAAATTAGTTCAAGTCGACTAGTTGAGACCAAAACTGGACTAATAGAACAATTCATTTTCCTAGGTCTACTAAAGCACATCTCATCAAAACAATTGTTGGCAAATATGGAGTTCATGCACGACGTTTTATTTAAACTTTCTGTTCTCTCTGAGTTCTTGAAAAAAGAAACATCACCATCATGGATGCAAATAAGGAAATAAGTAGAACCAGTAGATTCTTAGAATTAATGTCCACAACAAAAGGAATAAAGATGCTAAACGCAGAGGTAGCAATGCAGGAAATGAAATTTGGAACTGGCCGCCTGACCAACCAGTGGCGGATCCAGGGTAGGGCTAGGGGGTTTTAGCCTTACCAAGACATTGTTAAAGGGTGACAATTCGCATTATTATACACTGTGTGGATAGGTAACATGAATATATTTTTTTAAAATTATTCCCTCCCATAAATATTCACATTGGTTTAGACTAAAAGTTTGCTTTATTGTACATTTTGTTTGAGTCAATTAAGCTTTTTTTCAAAATTATACATAGCCTACTATATTGGTTACTGCCTTAAAAAAGGACGAGGCGTTTTTATCACGGATTGTCATAAGCTTGTCTTCTCACCTTCCAATAACGCCCCCCCCCCTTTCTTCACGAAGTCATGCGTTCCGGGAAAAAAAATTTTCAGCACTACAACACTGGTTGTGATCTTCGTACGAGGGGTATGTTGAAACTCGAGCTCCTTCCACTCCCCGCAGCAGTTGGTTAGGTCCTTCGCTCTGCTGCGTATAGATGTTCCAATTAGTTTTTTTCACTTGCTTGATTGCATGCGATCATGAATGGTGATAAGTTGTTATTCTCTAGCTCTTTTTCGTGTAGCTAAGAATTAAAATATATTGCCCCCCAACCTTTTTCTTGAACTTATTTCCTGTCGTGACAACAGGGTATCTGCCTAGAACGGAGGACACCTTTGTTGGAGGATTTTCGAAGGGGTTCTAACGCGTATTCACGTTACATCTGGAGAAAACTGACCAAAACTCCAGACCGTTAGATTGACAGCCGCGCGATGAGACCCGAACCCGGGACCTTCACATTTCGGCCGTCTACCATTTTCAGTGACATAATCACTGTGCCATGGTGAGGCTGCAGGGATGGTTAATGTCAGATGTGAAGATAAATGTAACACTGACTTAAACCACTTTCCATGGCTCTCGAAGGGAAAAACCGCATTGAATGATTGTATTGCAAGGGTCGTGCAGAAATTAGGCAAGAATCTTTTTTTCCAATCTAGCAATTAGCGTTTACATCCAAATAAGGTGTAGACCTCGATCATCTTTCTTCAAAGATATCTTTGTGACGTTGTATGATGAAAGGCTCAAATTTCATTTATCACCTCAATAAGTGTATGGGGCACGTTTCACTAATTGGTAATGTTTTTGTACCGGGGTCATGTACTAATTTAAAAAGTGTAACATTTTGTAAATGCACGAGAGGATTTTTTTCTTAACGATGTCTTGCTTCCGACCTTATTTTGAATATATTTTCAATTTACACTGCCCACTTATCTCTAATAGTTTCAATCGGGTAATTCAAAGTATATGTTAAAGCGATTATCTTCTAAGCCATATGTGATCGAAATGTACTTTCATATAGAAAAGTCCGTCAAATAAAGAATAGCTTTCAGATATGGCATTTTTTTTACTAGGGGCTGTATACATATTAAAATACGAAATTTATTATAGGGTAAAGGCACCAATTGTTGACACTACCCCATTTCTTGACACTTGTTCCTCCAAAGTTGAAAAATAAGCGTTTGGGGCTTAGAAATTCAAGCTTAGCACCAAGCAAAAGCTCAACTAATCAGCTACAGATTCCCGACGTGATCAAGCTGACGAAAGTCCCGGGAACTTAAACTCTCTTATCAGTGTCTTGCAGCGACTCACAAACTAAAGGTTTTGCGTAAGAGGCAAGTCTCGATTTCGCATACAATAACAATGCAACTTCATGTGTCATTGCTTTCATTTTTGTACGCATACTTAATGAGAATACAGTTCCCAAATTTAAATTTTTAGTTAAAAAACTATTTTTAGGAGTTTCAATAATTAGTACTTCAAAACAGTCAATTTATCCATCGAAACACCTGCAAAAGGGAATTTCACATAAATATACTCATGACATTATTAACATTATTTTTTTTATTTTTAACACAATTATGCTCCCCCCCTTTTAAAAATAACGAAGGGATCCAATTTTTGATAGGGGGTGTCGATAATAGGATCACGTTGTCAATAATTTCAATGTTAAGAACCGATTATTCACAGCTTAAGTATTCAGATATTGACATTTTTGACCTTAGTAGATTGGCACAATGAGAAATGTTAAATTATACATTTAGGACTAAAGCAATATTCTGTATATCTGCGAATAAGACAAAACTTATAACTGTGATTTGCCCTCGTTTTGAGAACACACTTAACCTGTGTGCCCTTGTTCTCGCTTTGTGTAATACAGTTTGCATGCGTATTTGTTCTCGATTTTAATAACGCAGACTGCATTTTCGGATCTATTCTCTTGTAATTTTTAAAGTAGACTTATTATAGTACCACCCAAATCGACAATTTAGCTTTTTTTCATTAACAGAAATTAAAAATTAAGCTTACGTTTCTAATTTTAGGTTGGCCTTATCAAGTTGATTTGTTTTCCATTTTCAGGTTGGGAAAATGGCTCTACAAGCTCTTCTTAATAAAAAAGGAAAGGTCTATTTGAAAAAAAAGTATGAAAAGGGATAAATAGGCGCACCACACAGTATTGTGAAGAGTAGTGTTTCACTTGCAACAGCACTCAGGAATTATGGGGGTTACCTGTATTAATTTAGTTTACAAAGCAATCAGTTCCCATCAGTCAAAAACCCGACTCTAAGTATTACAGCAAAAAAGAAGAAGAATTATGACAGCCAGCTGCGTCAAAAAAGGGTCTCTAGATCTGTGGCACGCGATGAACGTGTCGATCGTCCGCCATCTTGCTGGTAGTTAAGTCGAGCGATGGCAACGGCTGCCCTTTTTTCAGCATTGGGAAAGGGTTGCGCCTCAAAGGGTTAATGCAATGTTTGCTTTCCGTTTAAAGCTATCTCTAAGTTAAATTTTTAACTATATTATGATACGCTATAAGTTTTTATTTAGAAGTTAATGATACATCTCAAAATTGTTGATTAAATTAATTAATGTTTATAAACATTAATAAAATAGAAAATTACTCAAAAAATTATTGTTTATAATTCGTTTTATGTCGCTTTTTAGAAAACTAACTTCATACTATGACTTCATACATCTAACTTCATACTTCATTCATGTTTTTTTTTTTATCAGTTGATAATTTCAATTTTTTAGAGAACTTTTAGATGAACTACCAGTTTAAGAATTTGCGCAAAAAATTATTTATTTAAACAAAAGTTTTAAAATATGAATTAAAATAGAATTACTCTCGAACCCCGTGAAAGAAAAAGAAGTTTAAAATAAAATTTCCTTAAGGCTGTCGGTCTAAAAATCGAATTCTACTTTACATCCCTTGAGTAGAAACCAAAATAAACTAATTTAGTAAAGGTTCACCCCCACCCACCCTCGAAAAAAAAGACCAGTGTCAGAAGAAAGCAGTTGTAACTAAATACATATATGTTTTCTCCAGCATCAGAAGAATTTCGTAATTTCGTATGTCCGCGAGATCGGTAATGCGCATGCTATAGGTGGAAAAGAGACTGGGAGTGCTGACATAACCCGGGCGTATAAAACTCCGTTTTCAGTTGTGTCTTTACTGTCCCTAATTCTCTACTGACTCAAATGTCGTAACGCTAAAGCAGAATTCCGTTTCCACTAGCTTTGTTATCTCTTTCAGAATCGTACGCTTCCTCCAATGGCTATTAGTGATTTCGCGCATGCGTGTTTAAATTTTTATCTGATTACCGTTTTTCTTTTAAATATATCCCCTTTTGTTATTTTTAAATACAGAAGAATTTCTTAAATTTGGACTGCTAATTTACGGAATTTGAATTATCAAGACGAAATTAGACCTTAAAATAATAATAAATCCGTATTAGAACGAAAATGTTTTAGATTTGATTAAAAATGTTTAAAAGAATAGCATCTTTCTAATGAGGAATTTTTCTGATTATAACGATTTTTTTTTTATAGTTCTACAGGATTTTTATAATCTGGAATTTTGTGTTATGCGGAATCGGTAAAGTCCCGTCGATTTTGAATTTGGAAAATTCTACTGTATTTATTTAAGGTACTTTCTTAGCTCATATTATACTTATTTTAGGATGATTTAAAAAAAATAAAAAATAAAAAAAACCTTGGTGTCAATGATTCCCATAAATTAGAGGCTTTGAAATACTAAATTAATTGAGCTGTTTTGATAGATTTAAGAGGCAGCCACATTTTTGATAAATTTACACACTGCATGCTGTCTTTCACCAAGTAAGTAATTAATAGAATATTGATATCTGCTTTTTGTCTGTTTTATAAATTTAAGAAATACATTGTGTTATGAATTTAATTTTAGTTTTTTCTAACATACACTAAAAGCATATAACTATTTCTGAAAAGGTTGTATTGTATTTGTGTTATGGTAAACCTACACGAGGAGTATTTCGTATTGCTTATCTAAGGGGAGGGGGTCTTGCGCGGTTGACTTTCTTAGTGCTTCTGAAGCGTATTTACGTTACATCGTGAGAAAACCCTCCAAAACTCCGAATTTTTAGATTATCAGCCATCCGGTAGACGGGAACCCTCGACATTTATACTTCAGCTATCTACCATCTTCAGTATCTTATCAACTCGGCTCGGGTGGTCACAACATCTTGTTTTAGATGCCATCTCCAGCCTTTAAATGTCTTATACAAAATATAGTGCATGTATAAATTTAGAGTAATTAATCAAATTTCTATCTGAAAAGTATTGAACAAAATTTTAAATCTGGTACTTATAGGAATACAAAATAAAAGTGAGAAAACCTAAGATTTGGAAAAAATATTGGTCTTAAAATTGTAATTCAATAATTTCAATAAATTTTATATATACATGAAGAGTAAAAGAATTATTATTAAAACTAGTTAGTATGTAAAACTACTATTTATTTTCCTTTGAATACTAAATAATTATTATTAATTAATTATGTGAGCTTTCTGAAGAGAAAAAAAATCATTGAAATATTAATTGCATATTGAATTTTCCAAATAGAGTTAATAATATTAGAAAAATAAAGACTTAATTTAATTAGAAATAGCTATCAACATACTACAGAAACGAAATACACTCATGTAAATAAATTAAGGATAATGAAGTTCAGGCAAAGAAAGAGAAAGAAGCAAAACAAATTTGACTTATTTGTAAAGTCTATTTATTAAACAAAAAGTAAAGAGCAAAAGAGATGCTATATGTTTGACATAATTAATAAAAATTGCAAGTTTTACTACCTTGACCAAATTTCAAAAAAGAACCTATTTACAAAAAACAGTATAACATGGTTAGTAGGATGGTTAATAGAGTATGTCTCCCGGACGATGCAATACAGGCCTGACAACGCCTAGGCATGCTGAGTATCAAATGATCAATCGGATCTTGGGGAATATTACACCACTCATCAAGCAATGCACTCCGAAGTTCCGTTAGACAGGTGGGAGGGGGTTGACGGGCTGCAATTCGTCGGCCAAGCATATCCCACACATGCTCTATTGGATTCAAGTCCGGTGAGTATGCTGGCCAATGCATACGGGTGATATCCTCCGATTGAAGGCATTCGTCTACAATGTTTGCACGGTGAGGACGGGCGTTGTCATCCATAAACACAAATTCAGCACCCATGGCGCCCCGAAACAAACGTACATGTTGTTCCAGAATGACATCCCGATAGATGTAGCCTGTCATCGTTACACTCTGAACATGCAGGTCAGTTCTGGAACCAAGAATAATTCCTCCCCAAACGAGCCATCCTGCACTACCGTAACGGTGTCTTTCAATGGTGTTCTCTTGGTGATAACGGGTACCTGGCGCTCTCCAGATGAATGTCCGGCGAGAATCAGACTCCAAACTAAACCTGGACTCGTCGGAAAACATCACACAAGACCACTGTTGCGGTGTCCACAATGCATGCTCTCTACTCCAGGTTAATCGCAGGCGACAGTGAGTTGCGGTAAGTGGAACACATCTGACAGGCCTACGAGCATATAGACCAATGTGCCCTAAGCGTCTGTACACGGTCTGCCTTGAAACTGTCGAACCGGTAGCTGAAGAGAGCTGACGAGACAGGTCTGATGCTGTACTCCGTCTGTTTCTTTTGGCAGTAACTGCCAAATAGCGGTCCTCATTCGGCGTTGTAACTCGGGGGCGACCTGTGCTGTAACGTCTACTCACATTACCATCATCTTGGAATCGTTGCCAAAGCCTGGAGATGACACTCTGGGCGATTCCAAGTTCCTCGGATACTTCCAGCTGGGTACGTCCACATTCCAGTCGTCCGATAATTCTGCCACGTAAAACATCATCCAAATGCCTCCTTTGTGCCATAACTATGCGGTTTTTGCACTGAAAGACTTTCACAGTGCTTGTGAACAATTTTACTTCTTTGCCACCCTTCCTTATATACCCCTCTCTTACACTCTCGTCATTGTGACGTACCATCCACGCCATCTGGTGGTTTCCTGTAATTTGCATATTCTTCTTCAAGATGTGTGTGATCATTCCACAGGTGAAATTTTTATTTTAGAGATCAATTTCTGTGTGATTCTGAATTATCCTTAATTTATGGACATGAGTGTACTTAAAGAAAAAGTGAGGAAGGAGTTTTACCAAAAATACTTAAATTAATTATTTTTTAGTTCAAAGTCTTAACTATTTTTTATTATTAATTTTAGGAAAATAAATTACAGTAAAAATTAGTAAAGTATATAATAATCTGTTATTATTTTTTAAAATGAAATAAAACAAAAACGACAGTAACACAAAGCTCATCTCGCAAAAGTGCGATGTCGGGGATAGAACTCAAGTCATCTGGTCTCAATGTGGAAGCGAAGCGCTCTAGCTGTCTCGGACCAAACTGGTTTACGATATAAGGTAACTTGTACAAATCTTGTCACGCATCTACAACACTGTATTCATACTCCCTGCCTTGTTTACCGCCTCCCAAACAAGATCATTTTCCGTAGTTTCTTACGCGGGTTAAATAGTTCCCTCTTTGAACTGGATTAAATTAAAAAAACAAGTTTTTCTAGCTTAACCGGCGACGTCACTCATCGAATTTGCACCGATTAAAATAATATATTAATTGTATACAACTGTTTCAAAGAAAAATCCCAAAAAGTATCTCCCTATTTCGACATTCCACTGGCACGCATGGGGGCATTTCGGCGTTACTTTTAGAAATTTAATCGACTATAGCAATATTGAAAATTAACTTATTCTGCATGTATCACAAATAGTTCTTTTAACGGTTCACTCATAAGAATTACATCATGCTGTATGTGGATCTCTGTAAGTACAGAGCCGATTCGAAATTTTTTTTCACTGGTTGAAAGCTTATCTTTTCATGAGTATTATAGGCTACCTTTCAGCATGCAGCATAACTAGCTCTTTTACAGGGACACTCCAAAGAATTCTAATACATTGCACTATATGGATATCTCTGTAACTACTGAACCATTTCTAAAGATCGTTTCACTGAAAGCTACACTATTCCTGAGTACCATCGGCTAAAACTCATGCATGCAGCATAATTTATGGGAAAACTCAAAATAATTCGTAAACATTACCGTAACTGTCTCGATTCGCCAAATGAAAAATTAGAAAAAAAACTATCTAAATTAGTTAACTTTACATATGCCATGTCTTATACTTCATTTAAAATAAACAAAAAGTAAATAATATTGTGAATAAAAGAAATTGTCGAAATTCTACATCATTTATTTCTGAGTTGTGTCTCTTTTACAACAAAATTCTCAGGTTATTTACTTAATTTTATTAATTATTGTAGAGTCTGTTGTATTGTTTATTGTGTGCTGCGTTGATACTTTTTATATTAGCAATCGTAAATGGAGTAACAGATCAAATGCATTTGGACAAAAAAATATCCTGTCTGTAGTGACTGTTTTTCTGTCATCTCTTCATGGCAATTAAGTGAATGAGAGTCAGGTATTGTGTGCAAATATTTCATTGTAGCAGTCCCATCTACTTCTGATAAAGCGATGAGTCTTCTACTGTAAAATAACTTTTCCTATTCAACTGCCTAAGAAGAGTTCAGCTCAATATTAGTAACTTCCTACTTTTTTTCAGTAATCTACAAAGAAAATTATATTTAAAACAGAAATAATGTAAAATGTTGTATAATAAAAAATCATTATTTATAGAACATGCACAAATTTTTTATTCTTTGAAGTATTTTGAGTGGGCCTGTAAATTATGCTACATGCATGAATTTTAGCCTATGTTACTCAGGTCAAATGTAGCTGTCAGTGAAAAGATCTTTAGAATCGGTTCAGTAGTTACAGAGATGTCCATATAGCGTAATGTATTAGATTTCTTTTGAGTGTCCCTGTAAAAGAACTAGTTACGCTGCATGCTGAAAGGTAGCCTATAATACTCAGGAATAGTGAAGCTTTCTATCAGTGAAAAAAATTTTCGAATCGGTTCTATAGTTACAGAGATCCACATACAGCGTGATGTAATTCTTATGAATGCCCCTGTAAAAGAACTATTTGTGATATATGGAGGATATATTTGTGATATATGCAAAATAAGTTAATTTTCAATATTGCTACAGTCTATTAAACTTCTAAAAGTGACGACGAAATGCCCCATGCGTGTCAGAGGAATGCCCCAAATAGGGAGGTACCTTTTGGGATTTTTCTTGGAAACAGTTGTATCTTCAAAAAATGTTTTTTCATAATATAAAACAACTATGTTGATACTACATCTCCATGCCAATAATTCTCCTGTAGGAAGTCGGCTTTAGCTGTACCAATGCTTCGAAATCGCATAAATTAGCGTTAAGGACTGTTACCGCTTGCATGCACTACTGCCGCGCCACCTATAATGAAGTGGTTTTGTGCAAACGCCAGTGAGTGTTGTGTATGTGACACAGGGAAACGTGGGAGGCGAAGTGGTTGCTCTCCAATCCCAATAAAGTAAAAATTGTGTTTACAATCTTGTGTTGGAAATTTATTTTAATCGGCGATAACAAGGACCATGTTTGGGGCCCCGTACTGAGGGGCCTTGGGGGCCTTCAATAATTTTTAACATTGGATTCACTTTATATGAACAGAGCCACGATTTAAAGCATTCTTAAAACTGTATTTTTTATGAAATTGACTATTTTCGAATGAATTTTCAATTTCAGATGTTAATATCCAAGGTATATTATAGGTTAAAATGAAAAAATTCTCTGAAGCACCTCTGAGGCAGCCGCAGTCGAGACAATAAAGTGGCAAAAATGGCCCTAAATTATTTCTACGTCACTCGTCTGAGAAACTTAACTCCAAAACTAAAAGAGGTAAATCAAAAATCTTTCAGATTTGTTCTTCCTTTGGATAAGGCAACACAAGAAAAAAAATTCATGAAATTCTGAGATGGTGATGGAAACTTTTTCTTTTTTTTTTGCCCGATTTGCTCTTGCAATGCCTCTTAGTTACATTGTTTTACATGTATTTTTTAAATTTTAATCAGGAACAATACATATTGAAGATTTCTTTCTTTTCATAGTTTAGAAAAGATGAGAGGATGTTCCATGGAGGTAATTAATTAAGACCCTTCTGAAACTTCCGGAGAAGAATTAAGTAACTAGGTGTTTATCAATGGTAACAACTTATCACGAGCAGAACGACACCTAATGGTATGTGCCTATGAAACTGAAAACATTAGTCCCAATTCTCTGGAGAAAAAGTACTTCTGTCATATCATGTCCTAAGCATCATCAGTCTCCTTCCTGCTGGTAATTCCAAATGAGTTCGATCTGAACCAAATAGATGTAAAATACATAACACATGCTCAATATAATGCCTAGTGTAGTGTCTTCACCGGATTATAAAAATTGCCCGAAAAGGAAGATAAATAAGAAAACAGAAGAGCAAGACAACAAAAAATCACAAATATTAGAGCGAGCTGAATAAACAGCAGATTAAATTACAGAAAATAGTGAGGGGGAGAAAAGGAAAAAAGCAATGATGCAGTGAATGTAGAAAAATACAAGAGCCAAGAAACCAAGGAAAGCAAAAGAAATCTCTAGCGATGATGAAAAACAAGAAAAATAGGAACCAGAAGATCAGATGAAAATAGTGAAAATTTAGTTGAAAATATATCAACCTAACTTCACACTTTTATTTTATTTATTCATTTATTTTTTGTAATATTACCTTTTTTAATCAAAATAATGTTGTTCAAAATTTTATTACGGTATCAATGTCTTGTTTCTTTTAACTGCCAATAAGTGAAAATGCATGTCAATAATTGATTCTTATCCATGTCTATAACTGGTTCATTCATGTCAATAATATGGAAAAAAAATTCTGGTGAATCTCCGCTCTAAAACGGAAATTTTTATTAATTTGACCGAAGTAATGAATGGAATCGGTTGTGCAGACCTTGGCCATAAAGAAAATCTTTGAAACATAAGTATTCGTTCATAAATAATAAAGTTATTAAGAAAATAACACGAAAATTACCTTAAAGTGCCAATAACCGGTGCCTTTATCCTATATACAGGGTGGCCATAATTAAACTGCAAGTGTTCAAGGGGTGCTGGAGAGAAAACTACCGAGAATATTCCAGTGAAATTTGGTCCAGTGAAATTCCAGTGAAATTCAGAACATGCGCAAGTCAGATATGAAAAATAAAAAATCGTTATTTTCACCCGATAGATGGCGCTGTACCGTATTTCAAAGGTCACCGGTGGCATATGCAATTTCCAAAACCGATAGACAGAGCATAGTGACATTCTAAGAGGCATATAAACAATATAAAACATCATTTACAGTTTATCAAAATTCCATACAATTCGCTTCAGTAATTAAATTTTTACAGTAACATGTAATCAAAAATTAACGTAATTAACGTAAGATCACAAATTAAAAAATTCATAAAGACGTTTTGGAAAATAATAAAACCATTATTTATTCTCATTGACACTCATTGGACCTCTTCTTAATCGTTTCATACGCCGGTATTCTTTCAGAGTAGCCGAATAATGGCTACCATTCTGATAGAATATCTTCACTAACAATGCACGTTCTTTCTTATTCAGAGTCATGATTGACCTTACTCAATGTGGTTTTGTTTTTACACTGTTGGATGGGCTTAAAATTTGCATATATGACTTCCATAAGCATTGAAACACGATATAGCGCCATCTATCGGGTGAAAATGGCGATTTTTTTAAATTGCATATTTGACTTGCGCATGTTCTGAAACGTGTAGATACCAAGTTTCACTGGAATATTCCTGGTAGTTTTCTCTCCAGCACACCTTGAAAACTTGCAGTTTAATTATGGCCACCCTGTATATGTATAATATATTTATTAGGGAAGAAATAAATATACATGTATGATTTTTCCATATGAGCAACTATGTCTTACAACATTTTGGCAATGTTGCATAAGCAATTTTACTTTGCAAATTCAAACCATTCTGGAAACATTTTCTCTACATTTGTCACCGTAACAAGCTGGAATTTCAGTCCAAAGACACTTGTGAATACAGTGTATAAGTGTACTATTTTTCAGAGCTTTAGATAGGTTACAATAACGAAAAGAAATCGACGATGCTTTCATATTTGCAACTATTTTGCTGCATTTTAAATAACTATGTTTAAACAGTTTTTTTAATGTCTAACAAATCATGAACGATTTTTTTATAAATTTAAGTAGTCATAATATTTTTTCTAATTCAAAACTTTGCTTGATTTTTTTCTTTGAAAAAGTACCCACTCTCCCTCCATCTCGCAATAAAAATGGTTGATTACTTACTAAAATTATATAGGTATATAAAGTGCTTAGTCTATATTATATATTTATATAAATACCCCCGCTTCCATGTTGGAATATTTTTTTGACTTTAATCAACTATTTTTGGGAAGGGAGGAGTACTTTTTGAAAGAAAAAATAGTTTTGATTTAGAAAAAATATCTCTTAAAGTTCTAATTTACTATGAGGACATAAGCTTAAAAAAAGTTCACGATTTGTTACAAATTACAAAATAAAACTGTTTATGCATAGTATCTAAAATGTGGTAAAATAGCTGCAAATATGATAGCATCATCGATTTCCTTTCGTTATTGCAACCTATCTAAAGCGCTGAAAAATGGTGGTGAAACAGGTGCATTATCTTTATTTAAACGAATTTAAAGCACTAAAAAATGATTGGTAAATAGGAAAATGATCTTTCTGCAAAGGTTTTAAAACGTAAAATGCTATCTTAGTACGTCCGTTTTAACGGTTTTAAAACGTTTGAAAATGGTGGCTAAATAGATGCATTATCGATTTTTTTTCATTTCGGCAAACTTTTATAAAACGTGGTAAAGAATGGGTGTTAACCCTAAATGCCTAATGTACTATCATTTTAGTTTATTAAAAACGCAACACAGAGCTTTAAAGAGAGAAAATTGTTGATAAAATTCTGTAAAATTAAACACATATGAATTTTAAAGACTTTGCAATTAAAGTTTTTATTTTATTTGCTTTATGTTTATTCAACTAAATTGGGTTTGTTGCCAAAAGGCAATATAAGTCATTTAAGGGTTAAATGGGTGGAAAGCCATGACACATTTGCGATTTTATTGAGTTGCAGGTTGACGTTTCTGCAACGAAAGGCGATTCCGTGTATGCAACATTTTAAAAACGAAAACGTACTACTCGGGATACACCTTTTTTGTTCACTTTTGGCACAAGGCGATTTTGACAATTAAAGTTTCATGCCAGTTAAAGTGGTGGATAACTTGTGGCCATTATTTTACCATAATTTAAAAAGAAACTATTTTCCCTTATGATATTGTAAAAGCGAACAAAGTTCTTTTAATACAATTGAGATAATTAATTAATGTAATTAATCACAAAGATTGTAATTTACTTTCGAAAAGCTTCATTTCCGATTTTTGTTAACCCTCACATCCCCAAGAGAATCAGAACCAGAACAGTAACTTAAAAAGTTTTCTTTAATACTATATAAACAAAATAAAATGACGACAGCCTTACTTTGTTGTTGCTGCCTCTTTTCTTAACAGCTGAGAATTCTGCATACCATGGTGTGGAGGGGTGTCCCATGGTGCACCAGAAATTAACCTTGAAAATCAATGTATTAAACACATTTAATCATATTTATAAAGTATTTAAATATCATTTGACTAATTATAACCAAAAGTGATTTACTTTATGTATTCTTTCTCTCTTCATAAAATAAAATCATGAAAAGCCCTTATCAAGAAATTTAACCTTTCTGTAGCAGGAGTCGCACTGGCTTTTAAAATTTGCTGCTCCCATTAATTTACACGATTGACTGTTTGGGATCTTTCTGAATTTTTTTGGATCTCTTTTTAAAAACATTAAAAAATATTGAAAACATTGATGAGTTTAACACTGAACATAAAATTGGGTTCTAAAGTATACCTAAGTTCCTGAAAAAGCGGATCCCACGGACTCAGTTATTTGTAAGAAAAAGGGTCCTTTTGAAAAAAAATTCCAAAGAAAACGTGTATAGTAAACAAGCACTTAGTAAGATCACAGAAACAATATTAAAATAAGTGCATATGATAATGGTCATAGCAAATAAACACTGTAAAGAACGCGGCAACAATATTAAAATACGGGCGTATGCTTTGAACGGTAAATTGAAACATCTTTTCACTGAACATGTTTACGTGCAAATTTTAAGACTTCTTTTAGGGAATCGTGCATCTTTTGAACAGCTTTTAAAAGAATTCAAGTGCATTAGACTAAAAAAAAATTTGAAATGTCTCTATGCAAGTTGTACTGTGAAGTATTACAAACGTTGAACCTATAGGAGTTACGAAACACTCAGGAAAAAATGCTAAACGTACGGAATTTTGCAATATTTCACTAAACAGATAGCATTTCAGCCCATTTTTAAAGGCAATTTTTTCACTTAGGATTGTTTTAAAAGTAGCACAAGACATATAGGTTGCCTGCAATATTACTTTATAGTAGCAACATGGCTGACATGATGGAGGACGACTTTTTTGGTGCTCTTGATTTATGCTATGTAAAAGAGGATACTGCAATTAATTTTAAGTGTTATATGAACCAAAAGGTTCGGTACGATGCAAGGAACGCTATGTGTGAGTTGAAGGTCTTTAATTAAAAAGAAATTTGAGTGTATTACATCATTTATTTACCATGAAGCCTCTCAAGAAGTTTGATTTAATTTGATTTGATTTGATTTGAAGACACCACCACAGGAGGGGCGAGATTTTCGGAGATTTATGGCTGAGAGCCGTTATCTCACTTGATCTGGTGTAACAGACCCCCTGTTTCTAAGCTCTTGGTATTTCAGAGGGACGAGATGACAAACGACGCAGCAAAGAGAGGCGATAGCCAGGCCGGAAGCCGTCAGAAGGAGCCAGGTGGGGGGGTAACGCAGCGAAAGCAATGGAGGGTCCAAAAGAGAGACTTTAAGCTGTGTAGAGAGCGAGCAGATGCAGGAATTTCATAACAGCTCGGAACGTAGACATAGAGGCAGTAGCATGTCTAATAGGGTGAATCGCAAAAAATATTTTTTTTTTTCGAAATCGTTATCTCCTGAGGTCTCAAAAGTTGTAAATTGATATAAATAAGACATGTGTAAAATTTGAATGTTCTACGGCAACGTCTTGGGGTTGCGCATCGAGCTTGAAGTTTAGAAAATTTTGAAAAATATGATTTTTTTTTAAAAATCGACCAAAAAAATTATTTTCCGAATTATTAGGATCCCGAGGTTTTCGAAGTATACAAAGTCTAAAGGGGCTGTGACAATTTCTAGGAGTTGCACATCGAGCTTAGAATCTATAAATATCTGAAAAATATGCGTTTTTTGACAAAAATATGTAGAAAGCAAAAATTATGTTTTTAATGGATTAGTCCTATTGAAAAATAGTCAGTAACATTCGCAGCTCTTCTCTAGTACAACCAAAATCGTAACTACATCACCCACCTCGTTGATTTGCCTGCGATCCGAGTGCTATCCGTGCCAGCCCAAGCATCCAATTATTGGACCATGCGTTTTAATGAATAATGTAAAGCCCCACTTCAGATCAAACTGTGGCATTTTATGTCAAGGGTAATAATCTAGATGGTAAGAAACCATCATCTGATAGATGGATAGACAGCAAATTTTGGAGTGGCCGTTTGCTATGGTGTGAAGTTGGCAAACACAACATTACAGAGATTTAGTTAGATTTAGTCAGAGAACTGCGTTTCTAGATTTCGGATGACGCTTTTGTTCTTTAAAGAATTCGATTTTTCGCCACCACCGAGAATGCATCTGAGGGTCCCAAGATCAATGGATTTCGTGTCAAACTCTTCCAAATTTCCAGTGAAATTCTTAAAATCAGATCGTGACATATGGCCAAAGTATGTTGAGCTAGGTTCCATTATCAGCGAGATATGTTCTTTGTAACAAACACTTGGTTGTAATTTGCCGTCAACAAATCTTTCTATTAGTCTTAGAGCTAGCGACCGCCAGACCTTCGTCATAGTATAAAAGCTGAAACTTTCTCTGCGCATACCCCCCAACAGAGGTAGGAACAATCGGCCACTATAAAGTTTGGATGATTGTGGCTTTGGCAGGTAACAGGGGGCAAAGGTGTATAAAATTGCAGAAAATTTTCGTCATTTCATAAAGCTTAATTTTTTTATATGTTCTTCTTCGCAGTACTAGAAATCACTTTATCCTTTGCCAGACACTTTTCCATCGTGGCAAACCCCCGCCAGACAATCTCAAAGTCAACGGGAATCATGGAAAACTGTTGTGTTCGTAAACTCCCGCGACGAAGTACGTCAAGCTGTCACAAAGTACCAAGCCCATTTTATACTGCTACTTCTGAACTTTCTTATGATGCTGCAGCGCGCTCGTAATAGAATTACGTTTTTCAAGACTTTGAGATTGTCTGGCGGGGGTTTGCCACGATGGAAAAGTGTCTGGCAAGGGATAAAGTGATTTCTAGTACTGCGAAGAAGAACATATAAAAAAATGAAGATTTATGAAATGACGAAAATTTTCTGCAATTTTATACACCTTTGCCACCTGTTACCTGCCAAAGCCACGATCATCCAAACTTTATAGTGGATTGTTCCTACCTCTGTTGGGGGGTATGCGCAGAGAAAGTTTCAGATTTTATACAATGACGAAGGTCTGGCGGCCGCTGGCTCTTGCTCTATATGTATCTGGTTTTGTTCTTCCTCCTATCAAAACACAATCCAAAGAAAACTTTAAAGCCTTCTTCCGTTCTTTCACTGCGTGTCATCTCAGCCTTCCTCTAACTTTATATAGGTCGAGAATCAATTGAGAAGGTTTCTCTCCATCTGCATTCTTTCCGCTTTCTAGATTGTAAAATAAAGTTGATGCGAGAGTTGCTGTTGGCTAGTCCGTAATTACTTTGTGTCGCAGGCTTGTGAAAGCACTGAGATTTTTATTTTAACTTGGTCATTTTTTGAACGCATCTCCCAAAGTGGCAGTAGATAGGCATTCAGCGTTTTCTTCACTCTTTCGTACTTCTGAATTATTTTCACTTTCCAAATCAATGACTAAGGTTTGAAACTGGATATTGGAACTCTCTTTCACCTCTTTCTCCACCAATCTCGGAATTTCTCTTTTCAACCTTTCAACTTTTCTCTCGTTCTCCTTAACTTCTCTTCTGTACAATTCCATCGATTGTCACATATCTAGCTCTCCTCTGGTCTGCTAATGACTCCCGTTCTGTCTGAGGTATGTGAGGCTCTGAGTCACACCTGCTCCTGGAAAAGTCAGTATATTTGCAAGTGCGATAATCAATAGCTCGGTAAGGGAGAGTTTTTCCCGCTTTCTTCATAAACAATTCCTTATGTACGTTTCTAATGTACGATTTATTTAGCTGCTGAGCTTGCTCATGACCTTTACTAACTATCTCTTGAATTCCTTGGATTGACACAGGGATACTAGATACTGGCCTTGATCCAAATTTCCTGTATTTTCATCGCTACAACTAAGGTTACTTCTCCTTTCGGTGGATCCTGCCATTTATTCAGAAATGTTTCTTCTTAAGTAGAAAACAGTAATATAGAAGTCTTCTCGTGTTGGTAACTTGGTACAAGGTAATTCTTTCGATATTCCCAGCTCTTCTACGAATACCAAATTTTGCTCCATGTCCTGTTGCAGACAGTTTCACTCTATTCAGAATCGTAGCAGTGCAAGGCAACCACCTTTTAGCATTTTTGAGAGTAAACTGAAAGCACCATCTATCTGAAACATTAAACTAAATTCCTGTTTCAACGAAATATCTCGTCCCTGGTTTACCGAACACATGTGCATCGCCATCACTCGGCAGGCAAACGAGCGCTTGTTGTCTTAAGCACAGCTTGCGTACTGCGCCTAAGACGAAACGACCGCATAATGTGTGCATTGCATCAAACTATTCGTAAAGCCATTTTTTGTGATTTACTGAGCTTCTCTGAACATTTTTAACATATAAAAGGACCAAATTATTTTTAACACATAAAGTTTGCTTTCTAGATAATTTTTTCAAAAAACACATAATTTTCAGATATTTATAGATTTCAAGCTCGATGTGCAATCCCTATAATTTGTCGTAGCCCCTCCAGATTTTGCATACGTGTTATTCATAACAATATATAACTCCTAAAACCTCGGGGTCCTAATAATTCGGAAAAGAAATTTTTTTGGTCGATTTTTAAAAAAGTCATATTTTTCAAAAATTTCTAAATTTTAAGCTCGATGCGCAACCCCAAGACGCTGTCGTAGACCTTTCAAATTTTACACATGTCTTATTTATATCAATATACAACTTTTAAGACCTCAGGAGATAAAGATTTCGGAAATTTGTGTTTTCGATCCACCCTAATGTCTAATGAAAGCGGGGAAAGGGCCGGCGAAGGAAGGCGGCAGCTCCAAAGTACGAAGTAGGTGACAACGGAAGGTGCTATATTTCTTGCCGGAAAAGAGAATGTGCTCGATAGTTTCGGGGGTGCGGCAAGTGTCGCAGAGGCAGCTTGGGGAGATGTTGAACCGATGATATAGTACTTTGTGGGGTAGCATGCGGCAGACCAGCCGCGTGAAAAGCACGTCTTCGTCTCTGTTGTGGAACCATGAGAAAGTGTTGCGGGCACTCGGAATCTCTCTATGGGTTGCTAAGTATTTCCTGGTACTGTAGAGAGTCACGGTTTTTTGACGAAAAGTCCTCGTTATGGTTGCGGTGACGTCTTCGGGAGCCACTTACTTTAGATGTATGTTAGAGGGCAGGGACTCTCTAGCGGCAGAATCCGCTCGTTCATTTAAGAAAATGCACCGGTGACCAGGGGTCCAGTAGATTTGAAGACTGGGAACCATCTGAGAAGCCACAGTAAGCTCTTTGTATAGTCGCTGGATCACGTGAGGGGATTTTTGGTTGCATGAAGACAGAGCTGTAAGAACCGACAGACTGTCGGTGACGGTGATCGTGGGGATGTTGCAGCATAGGAGGTCATCCAGCGCAGTGCAGAGAGCTAAGACTTCCGCAGTGAAGATGGAGTTGACGTTGTTGAGGATGTAATGGAAGTTCCGGTAAAGGGTAGAACCACCAATGGCGGTGATATCGTGTGTTTTACTTGCATCAGTCGCTATAAATTTGTGGGTAGGCCGGATCGGTTCGAAAAAAGCTTTAAAAAGGTTCGAAACAGCAGGGTTGCAGAGCTTTTTGTTTTGGGAGGCCATGCCTTCCTGTGACCACGGACCAAGGGGCCAGAGAGAAGAAGAAGGAGGGGGCAACCGGGATGAGATGATCGACGTTGCATTCGTAGTCGGCCAAGAGACTATTTAGGTCGGGGAGAAGGGGGAAACGAAACATCGGAGATTGATAACCATTCCTAGAAAGGAATGACCACAGGGGCGACAAAGTTTCTAAGGATAAGTGCTTGATCCAAAATTTGGTCGTAAGAACACTGATCTTGTCGTTGACACTTAGGGTGTTGGCGTGTTTTGTCAAGAAAAGGTTGGGGACCCACCTAGAGAGACCAAGAGCAATTCGTAGGGACGTATTTTGTATAACTTCCAGACTCTTAATGAGAGAGGGACACTGAGAGAATAGAGCCAGGGCATCGTAGTCCAAGCGGCTTCGAATAGTGCTGTTGGCTAGTTTCATTAGGTGCGCCGAGCGAGCCCCGTAGTGGCGAGAACTGAGCACTTTTAGGATATTAATACGCTTGAGCGCTTTTTTCTTTATATGGTTGGTGTGAGTACGGAGACCCCCCCCCCCGTCTCGAGAAATGGAAGCTGAGATATTTTATACAGTTCGACCATTCAATGAGAACCCCCCCTGTAGAGAAAAATTTACATTGCTTTCCCCGTACCTTCGGGATAGGTAACAGCACGACATTTTTCAGGGCTAACAGAGCGTTTCCAATATCGGCACCACTGGCCGATCCGCAACAGAGTCTGCTGGAGTTTCCGTTCACAGGTACCGAGTGAAACAATTGTTATACAGTATTTCTTTCGAATTTCAGTTCTGATAAAGTAATACAGTTCATAAAAAAAGAGATCTAGCCTACCTGCCCTGGTAGCTTTTCTTTTGATTTCCTGTTTCCTGCTACTATCTCAGTGAATCAAGTGAGTGTCTAAAGGACGAATACTATTTATTTCTGGATTAAATAAACACATCTTACACTACACAACATTTACAAAAGACATGGGAAAACCCCTTTTTCACGTCAGTTTTCATCGAAGCCTTCGCTGCATCTGAAAGGCAAAAAAAAGATTAGAGTTCAAAAGCGCCCTCTTCTGGCGCAGGGGAAAGTCATTCTGCTTCATCCTCCGGCCCCAAAGGACCTTTGGACAAACAGTCACTAGGTCCTTTTCCATCTACATTAAGTTCAACAGGATACAAAAGTTGAATGGGTCGTTTCAGTATAGTTCCATTGGGAAGTTTGATAGTGCATGCACGAGTCTTTCCATCACGTCCGGGATGAACACTGATGACTATACCCATCTTCCACATAAGTCGAGGAAGCTTTTCGTCATACACTAAGACAGTCGAATTTTTCGTCTGTTCAACATTTGATTTGGACCGCATTGACTGGTGGGCAGATCTCAGTTCTAACAAATACGATGATTGCCATTTTCTCCATATTCTTTCCAAAATGGCTCTTTTATGTTTCCACCTACCCTTTAGATCAGACTTGGTGGAGGTTGGCGCTACCGATGAGTGTGGAGGGAGAGCAACAAGTCTTCTACCTATGAGGAAGTGTCCAGGAGTAAGTGGCTCAGGTTCCTCGAACTCACTGTAGACAAATGTCAAAGGTCTGGAATTTATAATAGCCTCAACTTCTATGACTATAGTCTGTAGTTCTGGAAACGTCAAAGATGATTTTCCTAGTATTCTTCTTAGGCAATTTTTTGTGGATCTTATAAGTCTTTCCCAAAATCCTCCCCACCATGCTGCTCTCTCTACGATAAAATTCCACTCGACGTTTTTATTTGCAAAGTAGTTCTGTATTTCTTCTTCCTTCAAAAGTTTCCACAGCAAATTTATTTCGGTTTTAGCTCTTTTGAATGTACTCGCGTTGTCCGAGTATACTTTTCTGCATAGTCCTCTTCTGGATACAAATTTTCTAAACGCGAGTAAGAATGTTTTGGTTGTCAGATCTTCGGTGAGCTCAAGATGGACAGCTCTGGTGACGGAACACGTAAAAAGCAGAATGTTGCCTTTTTTTGTTCCGTCTGTACTTTTTACGTAAAGGGGACCAGCATAATCGATACCCGTTACTTCAAATGGATGAGTCTGCTTAATACGATCTGGGGGAAGAGGAGCTTCGTCTTGGGTAAAAGGCTTAACTCGAAATTTTTTGCAAAGATTGCAGTTGAACACAATGCTCTTGATTCGCTGTCGTCCTTTTAGGATCCAAAATTTTTCTCTAACGTCTGTTAAGGTGTCCGCAATTCCTGCATGCCCTAACCGCAAATGGCTGCGGCGAATCACGAGATTGGTAAGTGACTTCTGTCGGGTAACAACATCGGGTACACTTCGTTATGAGTAATGTCAGCATACTGAAGTCTGCTTCGAAGGCGAATAATATTATTTTCATCTAACCCAACGGAAAAATTTTTCAATTTGGAATTTGGAGATATTTCACGCCCGCACTTTAGTGCTTCCAATTCTTCCCTGAAGTGTTCTTCTTGAGTTTTTCTTATCCAGTATTCTTCTGCTGACTGTAACTCGTCGCTACTAAGAGTTCCAGATCTTCTGTTTTCTTTATTCTTAAGGTTAAAGATAAATCTTTTTACCCAGGCAGTGATGCGTAAGAGTTTCTTTAAGTACCCAAATTTTTCAATATCAATAATTTTTTCGGTCTCGACATATATAGTGCAAACGGTTGACTCATTCACTTCGTCACAATTACCAATGTCCGCAATTTTTTGGCTTTCTTTTGGCCAATAATCTTCACTTTCTCTCAACCACTTTGGTCCTTTCCACCACAGTTCTTTATCAAGCAGATTTCGTAAAGATTCCACTCGAGTCAGCACATCAGCTGGATTTTGATCTCCAGGGCAGTGCGACCAAAATGAAGCATCAGTCCTTGAACGAATCTCACTCCAACGATTTTGGATAAACGTTTTCAGTTTCTTAGAATTTCCACGAATCCAATGAAGCACAATCATCGAATCTGTCCAGAATCTAATTCGTGCATTTGTTATATTTGAAAGGCTGTTTCTTACGTACTCATATAGTCGACTTCCAACTACAGCTGATAGCAATTCAAGTCTTGGAAGAGTTAATTTTTGAAGTGGTGTAACTCTGGATTTGGAGCAAATTAACGATGTCCGAAACTGTCCGTTATAATCTGTATACCGAATATACAGGACTGCACCGTAGGCTCGCTTGCTCGAGTCGACGAAACAATGAAATTCAAAATCTTCATTTTCGTTAGCGTCCTTGAGGTAAAATCTGGGTATTTCAAATTCCTTTAAATCTTCTAATGCATCACACCATTTGTTCCATTCTTTCATTATATCAAATGGTAGAGGATCATCCCATTTAAATTTTTGATCCCAAATATCCTGAAGAAGAATTTTTGGTCTCAGCGTAAAGGGAGTAATAAAGCCAATGGGGTCATATAATTTTGAGGCAATTTTTAAAAGTAATCGTTTAGTTAACGGATTAAATTTGTTATTAAATTTAAGAAATTCACATGCTAATTTTAACGTATCATCGTCTGAATTCCAGAGGTAACCTAAAACTTTCAAAGTTTCCCTCAAAGATTCGTTACAGTTTTCAGCCTGATCTAGCTTTATCTGAAGACATTCCGAATTGGTTTTCCATTTACGCATACTAAATCCACCTTCGTGTAAAATTTCTTTTATTTGTCGGTAAATTTCAAAACACTGATTTTTATTTTGTAATCCAGAAATTAAATCGTCAACGTATAATTGGGAATTTAAAATACGATATGCTAACGGATATTTATGTTCGTACTTTCTTATGTGATGTTTGAGAGTTGCAGCCAATAAAAAGGGACTTGGAGTAGCTCCAAATAAAACACGAGTCATTCGAAAAATGGTAGGTTTCAAACTCGCATTCCCTTCATAATCATTCTCAAGCCATAAAAACCTAACCGCATCTCTATCATTTTCATCTAACAATATCTGTAAGAACGCTTGCTCTATATCGGCAGTTAACGCGATTGGTTTGTTTCTAAAATCTATAAGTAATTTTAGTGAGTCAGGATTCAAATTCGGTCCGGAATGTAAACAATCATTTAACGATAATTTATTTTGCGAGTGTGATGAGGCGTCAAAAACTACTCTTAGCTTCGTTGTAATTTTATCATCACGAATAACGGCCTGATGAGGCATATAATATTCTCTATCGATATTCATTTTCTCCTTTTCTTTAAATTCTACAGGTTCGATTATACCCTCGCAAATCTGTTTCGATAATACATCCCTATACCGCTGGTAAAATTCCTTATCTCTATCAAATCTCTTAACCAGTTTTCCTAAGCGACATTTTGCGATTTCATAATTATTTTCTAATTTATCCGCATTCTCATTCCACGGTAGTTTAACCTTGTATCTGTTGTTCTGAAATTTTATATTTTTCTCAAAATCCTTTAAAACAACTTCTCCGTCATTATTGGATAAATCCCTTTTTTCGTTTTCAATGCCCATTATATACAATTTCCAAAAATTTTGTAAAATCAGATCGGAATTTTCTTCTCGCGAAGAATCGACAACTACCTTCATCATTTTCGCACTCCTCTCAGTGTCAATTTTATTTTCTAAATCACAAGAACCGCTCAAAACCCATCCGAAAAGACTATCCATTGCAACAACAGAAGAATTCGGTATCCTGCGTATTTCACTGGAGACGATACTCCAATAATGTTCGGCGCCTATCAGAATTCTGACTGGGGGGAAATCAAGGAGTTGGGAATGCTCATTTCCACTTCGAAACAGCTGATCCGATGATTCATCTGCCAGTGAAAATTTGTTTATGCCACAATGTTCTTTTATTTCTCGCTCTGGCCGATAAATTACTGCACTGCTTATCTTGTCAGTAGCTAAAGCTTCTAATTGTATCTTTTTCGTGGGATCACGAACGTTTCTCAAATTTACTTGAACGCGATTTATAATTTCTTTCTGGGGTTCTTTCGAACCGAAGGGGTATATTTTTATAGTTTCTTTTCCTATTATTTTTAATTTTAATTCATTAACGAGTTCCGATTCAATAAATGATCTTAGACTTCCCAAATCTAATAATAACCCGTATTTCGGCTGGTTTAACCTTATTTTCTACAAATACTGTTGCAGTTTGAAGTAAAATATCTGTGTTCGAATTTCTATCTCCCGTAACGGAGGACACGATCGTTTCACTCTGGGGAACTTCTACTTTTTGTTCGAAACGTTTTTCGCAAATATTTTGATTATGTTTTTGGAAACAGAAATTACATGCGGGTTTCTTAAAACATCGATTTACAACGTGAAATTTTTGTAAACAATTAAAGCACCTTCCTTGACGTAATAGACTTTGTTTTTTATCAGAAATACTTAATTTACATTCATTACTTTCATGACGATCATCGCTACAGAATATACACTTATTTTCATTACTAACTACATTAAAAGCAGCAGCACTCGGATTCTTGGCGTATTTTGGTTTCGAAAAATTATTTTGTCCCAATCTAGTTAAATCTCTTTCATTTCTATTTTTAGAATTATGCTGAAAGTAATCAGACTCCTTCTTCTGAAACGAAAATGTACGTTCTCTAATTTCGATTTCGGTTCTTAAATATTCTAACAATTGCGTTACATTCCAAGAGTCTGTTTCGTTTTTATATTCGCGGTTGTAGTTCAAAATTAAGCTATCAGGAATTAATTTAGTTATGATAGGAAAAAGTAAATTACCATAACTGTCTAGCTCAATACCAAGCGATTCTAAACTACGTATTTGAATTTCACATGTATCGTACAATTCGCGCAGGTCTTTTATATTTGATGCCTTACGAATAGGTGACAAATTTAATAAATTATTTATGTGAGACCTAATCAAAATTTCCCTTTTGCCATGTCGGTCTTCAAGAATTTTAACAGCAATATCATAATTTTTGTCTGACAACGATAATCCCTGCATCGCGATTTGAGCTTTTGATTTTAATAAGCTTTTTAAGTATGTAAATTTGTCTATTTTACTGAGATTTTGATTTTCGTGTATCGCGTTTTTGAACTGAGACCAAAATTCTTGGAAATTCTCAGGATTGCCGTGAAACTTTTCGATGTTTATTTTGGGTAATTTAATCTTAATTGGAACATTTGAATTTTGGGATGGGCCGCTAATAATTGTATTTGAAATATCGGAACTAGAATTTTTTGTTTCTTGATTCTTGCATTTTTTTTAGAACCTTTTCAATTTTAATTTTATACATAATGATTTTATCTCGATATTCTTGAGCTGCTTCAATTTCGGCTGGGATTTGTTTAGTCTTCGATTTCGTCTATGATTAACTTATCGAGCTCAATTATTTGTTTTTCCTTTTCTGACAACTGAGCGAGAGCAATTTCTAAATATTCCTCATCTAATTTTGCCAAGGCTTCGTCGATTTTAGGAGTCAGTTTCGTGAAGCTTGTTCTCAAGCCACCTGTTTGTGTTTTCAATTTATTCGTCACTTCTGACGTCATTTTTTTTTCACTTAACAATTACAAACAATCAGCAGGAAAAATCCCGGGTTTCGGCACCAAATGAAACAATTGTTATACTGTATTTCTTTCGACCCAAGCAGCACGATTGTTTGGCAAACGATTGGCCAAACATCGATTTGATTGGGATTTGTTCGGTCATATTATAAGAATATCATAATAACAGTGGCCCATCATCGCTTCCGATATTAAAATTTTGTCCTCAGAACGCGACATCGTCATCTGTTTGGCAGGAGATCGCCTTGCGATGCTAAATTTCCGACATCATAAGCAGATTTCGGAATTTGTTTGGGGCGAAATCGACCGGCGATCACTTAAAAACTCGTCACAGATGTTCCAAGGTTTGACATCGGCCCAAATTCGCTTTGAAATTACTTAACAGATGGCGCTGCGGAATCTGGGACATTTTACTTCTTTTCAGTGGCAACGGGCGGAAGACCAGCGATTCGGCCGGTGTTTGTTTACTTACTTCGATTTCGATTTAGGGTAAGTTATTTCTTTTACTATTTTCTGATCTTTTTGTTGTTGAATGCTTTAATAATCCTTTTGAAACAACTTATAAAGTATCATTTGTTAGATCGAATGTAAATATCGGTACAGCTTTATAATGAAGTGAGGTTGATGCTGTGAGTACGCATTGTACCGCTATTTTAAGTAATTCAACGTTATGGTAAATATTTCTATTTTAACAATGTTCGTCCGTCATTAGAGCATTACACGTAACGTAAAATTCTGAGGGGGGAAGTACAGTAGAGTATCTTTAGCGTAAAGGAATTTACTTTCGAAGTTGTACGATGAGGATGCTTCATTAAAGCTGATCTTAGTAATAGTTTTAAATATACAAATGAACCCTTTCTAGTGTTATGGTAGCGTTTGTGATGTCAGCTAAAAAAAATGCATCCTAAAATCATAAAATATGTTTGTTTATATTTTGGTTTAGTTAGCATGTAACAAGACTGTTTTAGTAGTAAAGTTATTTATTTTCCACCACCATCAACCACTCTTTTCATTTAAAAAAATAAGAGGGTGGTCTATCCATATTCTGTAACTAACTTTACAAGTTTTACATAATTGTATGCAGTGGCGTATACAGGGGGGGATGTTCAACACCCCTCTTGTCAAAATTTTTTTGACAAAATGCCCTTATGTTTTGACTTCTTAACTTAAATATTATGCACTTTAACACAAGGTTATGTCTATAACCCCCCGCCCCCCCCCCTTGAAGACGCCACTGATTGTGTGCTACTTTGATTCCAAACTACCAATAAATAAAGAAGAGAATGCTTAAACACAATGATTTCTTTACAAAGTGGCTGTTCGGGCAGACGGCTCAATCAGGACACAGGCTATTCCCATTCTTCAGTGCGGGGCCCTACCCAGAAAAAAGTTTGGGGGGGGGGACCAAATGGTGAAAAAGGCCGAATTTTTCACAAAAAAACTTCATCATTATTATTTTGTTAACAAAATTTTTAATTTCAGGGGGGGGGACCAAACTCCCTGGTCCCCCCACCCTGGGTACGGCCTTGCTTCAGTGTATATTTAAATTATTAAAATACTAATAACGTACTAATTATGCATTTAAAATTGTATGTTTAATTAAAGATCTAAAAACATGAAAACAAATTTAGGTATTACGTATTATCGTGGTGGTCTGCCAAAGCGAGCGATTTTTTTTTTTTGCCAAGAGAAATGCTGGGCATATGAAATTATTAATGGTTTTGAATACGATTGGCAACTCATTTGACGGAAAAATAGTTTGGCGGGAATGACTGCCGGGATAATACATAAGTACCCAAATTTAATCCAAAACATCAATTTTTAAACGTTTATATTGTGTATTCTTTATCTTGTGTAGAAATATTTCATTCTTGTTTTTAATTTTTACTTTCCGAACATGTTCCATGTAAGGAGAGTATTGTAATCATTAAAAAATTCGACTTTGAGATTTTTATTTATTTACTCATTTTGAGGTTCTCTGAATTCATTTGTGCAATTTTTAAGATATATTTTTTATGCATGGCTGTGTGTGTGTTAGAGATAAGTTCGGGCTCATTTTTCAAAGCCCAAGCCCGAGACTTTTAATTCTAGCCCACCTGAGTCCTAATGATGTGTTTTAAGTCGTAGCCCGAGCCAAATATTTCAGCTAATATATAAATAAAAGTCAATTACTTCATTGATAGAATATCATAAATTTTGCTGTTTGTGAAAATCAAACTAAATTGTTGTACAAATTAATTTTTTTTAGAGGTATGTTTTTCCTCTCATGAATCACTGTTTAAAAATCTGTTTACAAGCTGTATCTTTAATATAGGAAAAATTTCTGGCAAGCCCGAATCCGAAGACAATCTTGCGTTACAGAGCGAGAGCCTGGGTGAGGTTCGGACTTGGGCTGAGCCTGTCTCATCTCCAGCAGGGCTCGAAAATTATATTGCCCAACATGCCCGGGGCATGTAAAAATTGAAATCGGGCATGCATTTTTTTCCCCTTACATGCCTGACCCGGCATGTAAAAATAACCTAATGAGTAACACGCAAAATTAACACATATTCAACTACTTATAGAAATAATGCTCTGTGCATCTTCCTGATTGACAGTATCAAGGGCGGTTCTAGAGTTGCAGTGTGGGAGGGGTAATGATATTTAATACTTTTATATAAACTCAGTGCCACAGAGAATTGGTGACTATCGGGGGGGGGCGCACATTGGAAAGGGGATCTCTTTGACTGCACAACACGTTTCATATATGCGGATAAAATGAATAAATCATTAAATGTGAAATAAACGTTTTATTAATCATATAATTAATGAAGTATGTAAATACCGAAAATAACAACATTGCATCTTTGACCTCATTGATTAAAATTATTGTTCTCCCCCCACTACAGATGAGACGGGCTCCGGCTCTGTAATTTGCGATTGTGAATTTCCTATGCAGAATTATTTTTCACTTCCGTTTTCAAAATCCTGGGAGGGGTAATTACCCCCAGGTGTTCTACAGGAATGCTTTTAAGATTTTCCAATCTGTATACTGCCTGCTCAAGATGAACTTTAGTTTGACTAAGCTAACAGTTTGATCTCTGGAAAAACAGAGAGAGTTGTTTGAAAATCATTAAGTAGTCACACAAAAAGTGTATGGTTATTAAAAGTCTAAAATCTTTAAGCTTTTTAAGCAGACCTTTAGCTGAATTGCCATCTGCATTCTTTGCTTTTTCAGAGACAAACATCTGACATTTCTGATGACATTTTTGACATCTTTTTTCATTACTGTATTTGTCAGAGTCTGTTATGTCCAATTTAGATAGCAACATCAGTAACTCTTTGAAATCACTAAATGGTCAGTTGTTCTTTAGTAAGTAGTATGATGTATTGAATAATGGGTAAAATCATACAAGACGGTGCACACTCATGTAAACACAGTGAGAGTCGCTGGAGCTTGGCGGTTGCCAAGCCCCAGCGACTGTCACCAACCATCTGGCATGATCAGCAGTGTTTTAACATGCACATATATTCTACTAACAAAAACATTAAAACAAAACACACCATCCATATTTAATCAAAAAAAAGTCTGCAAATTCAGTAACAGGCAATTTGAAATGTGCAAACAGTGGACCGTTTTTAACTAAAAAAACTACAGTGGATTAAGCAACCTAGTTGTACAGCTAATGTAAACTGGGCAAACACTGCCCCTTTTTCTACTCAAAAAAACATCAGTGGATTGAACAACCTAGTTGTACACCTCATAAGAAGTCAGTATGATTAGAATAGCACTTACGAAAGCATAAAAACATCAAATATCAATTTAAAATTCACATTAAAAACCTTAAACATTGCAAGGTTTCGTTAAGAAAAAGCACTTACCTTTATTTTTTTTAATTAACCGCTCAGAAATGTCCCTAATACACACCGGCTTATAACGTAAAACCAGCATGCTTTCTTTTATTTAGTTTTATATTGACACTACATTTCTAACAAATACACACACCGGCTGATAATGTAAAACCAACATGCTTTCTTTTAGCTTTATATTCACACCCTATTTCTAACAAACACACACACACACACATTCTTTTCATACAATAATATAACATATTTTATTCCTTTCCATCCATAACATGAAACAATTTCAAATTCCCAAACTGACAAGACGATTCTCGTTTCTTTATGGTTGCCAGTCAGAACTACCACCGGCAGGTTACTTCACTCACGCTGTGCATCGCCCACGACTGCGCCAGAACAATCACCAATTGAAACATGTAAACAATCAATCATCCATATGTAAACAGCACCGGATACGGAATATAGCCCGGAAGTGATCAAATGTTTTTTTATTCATAGCTTTTAGGCATTTAGCTATCGGCATGTCACATGGCTTTTCTTTTCAATTTTTTGCTTCCTCACAACGAAGATGGCAATCAGAAACACTATGTTTTTTTTAAGTTTCCAATTTAAAATTGGACAAGTAGCCTTGTACTACTCTTGAGGTAGTGTCACTTAATTTGGGAAATAAGTTGCAAACCTTGCATAATGCTGTTCCATCTTCATATTCTAACCAATCAAAATCTTACAACCAAGACAGTTGAAATTTCCTTTTTCCTAAATTTTTACGCCTAGTTTCAGTTTTATTTTTGTTTGTGCTCATTTTAAAATTTTTATGCACCTCCATCCTATTTTGTCTTTGTTGTATTCCCGAAGCTTCTGCCTTTTCATGATCAAGTTTATCTGAAATAAAAAATCCCTCTATTTTCTTTTGCTTACACAGCAGTGAATTCTGTTTGATACTTCTCTTCATTTTAATTTTCTTGATTATAAGAGTTCAGAGAAAAATTGTAACTAAAGCCGCTTGCTTAACTGAAAAAAAAAAAAAAAAAAAACATAATGCTCGCAACACAGTGAACTGCACATGTTTATAAGCTAATCTCCGTTAACCATGCTGTCAACTAAAAATGTGAGTGGAAGTAGAAGTATTTCTGAAGAAATTACAACCTCTGCAAATCGCCATGCAGCGAAACACCCAAAAGAACTAGATGAAAATGCAAGTGAACAAATTAGCGATGAACGCACCAGTTAAGGAATTTGAACACAATTATTAAAACTACATTAATTGGCAACCCAAAATAAATGAATAAGTAATGGAATGCTGTACTTACATGTTGTTCCAAATTGCCATTTAATTCAAAATTATGGTTACCACATAAATAGAAAAAAAAATGGCTGTGATAATTGCATATGTTTAATTATCGTCACCTTGGCGAGAGTTCAGGGGTTAATGTAGAAATCAACCCAAGAAAGACAAACATGGCACAATCATGGATTATGATGCCCATTCCAAAGAGTATTTAAAATGGTGATGTACAGTTGGAATATGCTTGGCGGAAATTTTAAAACAGTTTTAGTCGGCGATTTTTAGACGAATTTCGATTCGAAAGATGTGTTTTATGGAATATGGGAGAAAAATACGGCACTATCATGAATAATGATACATTTTCCAACTTAATGGAATAAGGAACAAAAATAGGGACGACCCATAAATAACATATGATGCGCTTTTAATATATAGCACTTTAATGTGTATTTAAAATCTGAAAGTGTTTCAGATTTTCCTTCTTTTTTTCTTTTTTGTTTTAACCAGAATTTTGCTGAACTGACTTATCTCCAAATCTATTTTTATGCAGGTTAAGATGAAGTCTTCTATAATAATTAGTTTCACACTTGTACATATGTTTTTGCATTTGCTTTCATTATTTTTCCATGGTGCTTAATTTTTGTTTTAATTGTTTTTATGGGTGAAGCTCAGCCTGTTATGGTTTGGTAGATGTTGTGAAAGATGATTGCCACCCCTCCCCCCACCACCCTTCTGATAAAAATGGAAAGAAAAAATTAAGAAGGTAAGTGCTTTTGTTTATCAAGTCATGTACAAATCTTGTAGTTGACGTGAGATTATGTCTAAGTAACAAGTGATTTTACCATTGGAGCAACACATTGAGTCACACGAAAAGAGAACTTCAGAGGAGAAGTAGGCTGTAGAGCTTTTTGTTCTGGGAAAACACAAAAAGAAAATTTTAAAGCAAATAGATTTTATTATGGAATAATCAGGGGGTTTCACTGTACTATACTAGTGCTAATTTAGAACTTAGAACTTTTTTTTTTTAAGATAAAAAAATCCTTAATCATTTTAATTCAAATGATTGGCACAAAAAGCCCCCATTTGAAAAAAAGAAATTTTCCCTCGCGCTGGGCAAAATTATAACAACCCTGCCTCCTATCCACTACCTAAGCCCTATTAGGATGCCCCTGGCATCCTAAGCCCTACCAAAATTCAGTCACTGAAATTAAAATATAGGCAAAATCTTATGCATGTATATTAATAAATCTAGTATCCCCGATTTGCATTGTGCTTAAATTTTACTTGATAACTTAATCACCCTACATCATTTCTTCAAAGTAAGTCAAGCTTATTGATGGTTGAAGTTTTATTCATCATAACATGCATGGTGTTCAAATACCGTATTTACGCATGTATAATGCGCACCCTATACTTAACAAGAAAAAATCGCAAAATTTTGTTATCTCGTATATAGCGCGCACCATAAATTTGACATTCAAAAGACTTTGTAGATTCGTAACCTAAGCACACCATTCAAAATTGTTCGTCCAGCTCTCCAAATACCTGAACAACCAGCATTTCCTTTCTCCTTTTGTCAGTTTTGGACTGGGCGTTACGCTTATCCGTTAGCTCAAAGAAAAAGATAGAGGAATGATCCTGGCTTTTCTTCCCCCATTCAAAAATGGACCAACCCAACCCAGTCTCCATGGGTTATGGAACAAATCACAGCGGTTGGTGGGTCACGTGTTGGTTGCAAAATGACGTCACACAAATATCGTCCATTCCTTCATTATTTGTGAGAGTCTTTTGACAACGTGGGAGTAAGATGGAAAAGCGAACTAGTTATATACTGCAGCATTTAAGTTGAAAGTAGTTCAGTATGCTAAAGAAAGTGGTAACCATGCTTCAAGTCAGAAATTCGGTGTTGGCCGAAATATGGAAGAAAAACTGAAGAAATCACCATCTAAAAAACGTGCTTTTGGGAGGAAGTCATGTAAATATCCGCAAGTGGAGCAGCAGCTTTTGAATTATGTAATGGATTTGCGGTGTTCGGATACTCAGTCTCGGTGGAAATGTTGATGTTCGAGACCTGTAAAATAGCTAAGAAAATGAATATTCCAAGAGAAGACATCAAGGGGAGCTATGGCTGAGTGCAACGCTTTATGATCTGTAACAGTCTCTCTATCAGGAGAAGAATGATGCTGTCACAACAGCTGCTGGAAGAATACGAAGAACAGCATACCAAATTCTTCCAATACATTATAAGGCTGCGAAAACAAAAGGGATATCAGATGTCACAAATTGGCAATGCAGATCGGACTCCATTGTGGTTTGACATGCCAGAAGCCACAACTGTTCATCCTGTTGGAGACAGAAGCATTCAAATGCGCACGAAAGGAGCAGACAAGCAATGATGCACCATTATGCTGTCCATTACGGCTGACACCGTATGTGATTTTTAAAAGAAAAACTATCCCTAAGGAATCTTTTCCAGTCGGGATAATTGTAAGAGTCCAGGAAAAAGGGGTGGATGACAGAGGAGCTCATGAAAGACTGTATTAAAGTTGTGTGGGAACGTTGGGCCGTTGCTTTACGTCGGCCATCGATGCTGATTCTGGACAGCTTCCGTGGACACAGGACCTGTGAAGTAAAAGTGCAAATTCGTCACTCAAGTGATTTAGTCATGATACCTGGTGAGATGACAAAAGTGCTGCAGTCCTTAGATGCTGTCATCTACCAACCATTTAAGGTTGTATTTCGGCATGCCTACAATCAGTGGATGACAACAACAGATCACAAATTCACTCCAAACTGGAGAATGAAGCGTGCTTCTCTCGCAACCGTATGTGAATGGATATTTGAAGCTTGGAATTCCATCTCAGCCGATAAGAAAGAGCTTCAAAGTGACTGGAATTCCCAATCGGATGAATGGAACTGAACACGATATGATATACGAGGACATTGACTGTGCCAGTGTTGACGAGGACTGTGACGAGAGCAGCGGTAGCACCAATAAGGATTGCTAATTATATTAATGTAATGTTTCTAGCACTGTTGTATGAAAGAAGTGTTAGGAGAGAAAAATATATGTAGCAAAAAATGACTTCTATTAAGTAAGATTTTTCCAGTTTTATTTTCTTCTTTGAGTACTTTTCTTGATTCAAACCTATATCATGTGATTATATGCAGCAGTGAAAAATTATTCCAAATATGACGCGCACCTAGAGTTTTTGCCCTCAATTTTGGAGAAAAAAAAGTGCGCGTTATACACGAGTAAATACGGTAACAAGAAAAATATCATTTTATTATACAAAGGTAAACTGTTTGTTTAACATAAGCTTAGGTTTCTCGCGTGTTAATAAGAAATTTGTTTTCCAAGTTTTCTTCACTAAACACAACGTGGATCAATTGTCATTACTATCAAATAGATAAAACTGATAGAGCATTTAATTTTAAATAATTTTTTATAAAAAAATTAACTTCCTTAAATACTTATTATTTTTGTTAAGAAATTAAAGAATTTATTTTTGTTATTTTATGAACTACTTGTGTGCACTTGGTGTTAATGGATTATTTCATGTAATTTGATTAATGTTCTAAAATTACTAGTTTTTTGTGGGGGGGGGGAACTAAGTTATGTCTGATTGCCGGCTGGAGTTTTTGCAATTTGACTGAAATTATATACCTCCTTTTGACTGAAACCTTTTAAGATACTACTGCATCTGAAAGTACTTAATTTTTATTCTTGTTTATCTTAAATGTGACATTTCTGAAATTCTAATGTTTTATAAATTCTAAATTGTACATTGTTTTTTTTTTTCTTCCCAGTTTCTGGTTATCAACTTTAATCCAGAGAACGACGAACAAGTAGTTGATGGAAAGAGGGAAAACAACATTTACATATATATTTATTTATTTCATGAAATACTGATTTATTTTGTATGTAATAAAGAATGTTAATAAACTTTTTTATTTTTTATTATTTTTTACCTTGAATATCATTAAAATCTGTGTCATTAATCTTTTTTATTGAGAAAACTATGAATGGGGTTTTAAAGCATGTTTTGTGATTAGCAACAGTTCATAAAAATTTAATGATAAATGCTTTTGAAGAAGATGGTAAGTATAAATTTTTGATTGGAGGGTACTTTATAATCAAGTCTTTAGCCACTACAAATGCCTGAACTACTGGCCATTTAATAATGGGGGCACCAGTTTAAGTGTAAAAATTTTGGAGGGGGGGGGCGCTGTAACGATGGTGATATATTTTTCATAGGTTTAATAAGCATTCGTTCGACAAAATGAAAACCTACTGCAGGAGAAGCTGCCATTTTAAAGGTTCCAAGAAAAAAAGTACAATAAAACTTTATAATATGAAGTAACTGATCAACTCTTAACTTTGTATAAGTTAACCTGGGTCAAATGCAAATATGTCAGTTCAGAGTATAAAAATAGTACTTAGTGCATGAAAAAAAAAGGAACCCTCTACTTGGAGAATAATTATTTAATTAAATCTTTTTTCATATGGTACTGACTCAGGGGCGTAGCCTAGGGGGGGTCATAACCCCCCCCCATGAGGAACTTTTTGCCATACAAAATGTATATTCTTCACTCCCTTATCGCACACATGTATGCATATATGTGAGTTGCAGTAGTCGTAACCCCCCCCATGAAAAATTTCTGGCTACGCCCCTGTACTGACTCCACCTTTTTTACCTAATTTAAGTTACATACATTTTTATTTTTTAGACTTGATCAGCTTAAAATTAATGTGAGTGTAGGAAGAGTTTTATATAGGAGCTGTTTTCAAACCTACTATGTAACAGTATGCAGAAAGGGGGATGAATATCAGTGATGCCATTTTCTATACATTTTTGTGTTTATGCCCACATGTAATACAAGTAATTAATAAAAGTAACATTTTTAATGTTTGTTTTAAAGTATGAGGATGTTACTTCATTATACACAGGTATAGCCATAATTTATTGTTTTTTGGAGGGGGGGGGATTAATATTGCATTTTCAAAGAATAATTTAACTAATAGCAAATCTTAAGGTTGTTTCTAATTTAGCAAAATCTTAAGGTAATATAGCAAATTACATTATTGAAATCGTAAACCAAAGTTATTTAGTAAATAAAAAAGGCGAATTGATGCGATTTGAAAATTGCTTAAGTCGGGATACTACTGTATATACACACACATTTATATATTTTATTTATTTATTTCTTGAGTGTGTTTTAAACTGGGTATTTATATATATATATATATATATATATATATATATATACAAAATCAAAATAGGAAATTTGGCCTTGCACTCAAATACTTTTTTTAAGTGAGTGTAAATATCTGAGAGCTCATACTAAGTAAAGTGAAAATATGAAAGGGGGGGGCAGAAATACATATCCTGATATTTTAACTGCCCCCTCCCCTTCTGGCAGTGCCACTTTTTATTAAAGGTGACACTATATGCATATATATAAAGTACTATTTGTAAGATTGAAAAAAAAAATACCTGGGATAATAAAATTACCTTTAGAGCGAATAATTTATATATATAAAATATAAACTGGGGTATAAAGGCTGGAATTGCTTGGGTTAACATTTGGCGATTGGTCGGCCGTCGATAATAATCGTTTGGCGACTGGTCGATCGTCGATTAAAACGTTTGGCAACTGATCGACGGTCGATAATAACTCTTTGGCGATTGGTCGACCGACGATGAAAGCCATTGGTATCTATTTGGCAACTGTTCGACCGGCGATGAAAGTCATTGGTATCTGTTTGGCGACAGTTCGACCGACGATGAAAGCCATTGGTATCTGTTTGGCGACTGTTCGACCGGCGATGAAAGCATTGGTATCTGTTTGGCGACTGTTCGACCGGCGATGAAAGCATTGGTATCTGTTTGGCGACTGTTCGACCGACGATGAAAGTCATTGGTATCTGTTTGGCGACTGTTCGACCGACGATCAAATCCCTTTGGCGCCAGAAGATTGGCCAATCTTCACCCGATGAGACATCCCCAATCAATCGCCCATATCGCCGGCGATGTTGGCCCCATGTCAACTTCCTCGGTGAGCGATGTTTGGCCAAAGTTTGGCCACTGATGAATTGCTGCTTGGGGAATTTCAGTTCTGATATAGATAAAGTAATACAGTTCATAAAAATAGAGATCTAGCCTACCTGCCCTGGTAGCTTTTCTTTTGATTTCCTGTTTCCTGCTACTATCTCAGTGAATCAAGTGAGTGTCTAAAGGACGAATACAATTTATTTCTGGATTAAATAAACACATCTTACACTACACAACATTTACAAAAGACATGGGAAAACCCCTTTTTCACGTCAGTTTTCATCGAAGCCTTCGCTGCATCTGAAAGGCAAAAAAAAGATTAGAGTTCAAAAGCGCCCTCTTCTGGCGCAGGGGAAAGTCATTCTGCTTCACCGAGGTTGTGGTCTGAACAGTATAAGAAAATGTCGTCTGCGTACAAAATACAGTTTACTCCCTGTTCCAGGACATCGAAAAAGTCATGCATATATATCGTAAACAGGCGGGGGAGATGACGCTACCCTGAGGAAGACCCTTT
>JAWZYV010011722.1:0-216693 GCA_038373885.1 Cheiracanthium punctorium
CGCCACAGTTTTAATTATATAAAAGTGGAGTAAATGCAGAATTTAGTAAATCAGACTATTGACAAGATTTGGTATTCTAAATATTCATATTATACACCTTCTGATTTTTAAAAAAATTCTCAACATTTTAATGAATGAAGAAAGGAAAAAAAATAATAATAAAAGCAAAAGAAAACTAGTTCTCGGGAAGGATGTCTTCATAAAACAAATTGTGTCATATGTTAATAGCTAGGTTATTCATAAAACAAACTGTCATCAATTTAAGCTTATTTTCAATTGAAAAAAAAAAAAGAAAAGAAATAATTCTGGAAGGTTTATTAATAGATAATTTGTTTAAGTACTTTTGGCAACAGATGTTGATTATTTTAATTATATTAAGCTGATTAAAAACATTTGATAGTTAAAATAAACTATTGATTACTTTTTTATTTAAAAAAGATTAAAGCAAGGTTTAAGAAAAAAAAATTGTGTTTTTAAAGAGACCTTTTTAAGTATGTTACAAGAAATTAAAAATAAAGCTTTATGAAAAATAAATTATTGAAAATATTTTAAACTTTATTTCATACTTTTGGACAATTCTGTGAGTTAAAAAAATGTTAATTTTATACCTGCTAAAAAACTTACATGTAGTAATTATTTTTATTTATTTTAAAGAAATAGTACTTTTTAAAAAACTTATATTCACTTTTCATGAATGAGCAAGCATTAAATTAGAAGTGAAAGAGGAATAACAAATATATTTCAGTAATTTGATTTGATATGGTGTTGTACATTCCAACCATTGGATGTATTACAATATTTGCATGACTATGTCATTTTTTCCAGCAATTTCAATTTCCCCAATTTCTGTAGTTATCAACTGATGTATGAGTTAAATTGTTTGATGCAATTTTAAATAATGTCTAATAGTAATAAGGGTAACTTTGAAAATCTTTACTTGGTACTCATTCAATAATTATTGCAAACAAAAGAATTTAAATAAAATTCTGATTTATATAATTAAATTTTATACATCCTGCATTGCAGAAATTTTATTTTTATTACATGCTAAATGCATCTACCCTAATCCACTTACACTGACAGTCCTTTTCTGTTTAAAAGTTTGTACCAATATAGGTGAAATATTGTATATGAATGAGATCCAGTAATTGTGGTCCAGTAGTGATAGTGTAATAAAATGGAGGAACAAAAATTAACAGTCCCTCTGCCTTCCCCTACTGCCTAACAAATCATGTCTGGCTAAATATTTCTGAAACCTTCTTCAATAAATGTACTATTCTTATAAATAATAAACATGTACGTCACGTAATTTTGAGAAAAAAAATTAAGCAGAAAATTCAGCATTACTTATATTAAAATTTCTTTTTCTTTCTTTTTTTTAAATCAAAACTTCTAGTTAAGTAGATTTAATTCACATATTTATGTCATGTTTAGACCAAAATATTATCAACAAATTATTTTTCCTATTTCGCTTACATTTACTTCTACTGGATATTTTCTCCAAAAGAAGGGGGATAAAACTAAGACAAATTGGAAAAAATCTAACTATGCATTGTAAGTAAGAACACATATTAAAACTCTACATGTTAAAGTTTGGGGATCAGATCGTTTCAAAAACAGTTTCTATATGTTATCTACCTGTACATTCTCGTGGAACCCCAAAGTGCCCTTTTTGAGAACAAGATGCCCCTTTTGAAATTCCCCTCCCCCCCGATGGCCCTTATTTTCTAGAGCCAACACTACAGGCCTTACACTCATTTTCAACTATCTCTAAATTATGTATCACATGTGAAAAGTTAATAAGTGTTTAAAATAAATAACTTCTTTTCGAAAATTTAAATAAGGTTTGTAAATATTTCTCATTTTCAAATATGTTAGAAATTTAACAAGGACATTTGTATTTTGTAAAGTAATTTTTTTTTAAATAATTACCCTTAATGTTTCATTCAATAAAATGCAATACTAAATTTAAATCTGTAATAGAAACAGATTTACTTTTAATTTCTCACTTATTTTAAAATGCTTTTTTTTTTAGAAAATTCCACAGCATAATTTTTCCCTTCATTTTTCAGGAAATTCTACTCACTCCGTGCTTTAATTTTGAGCGGAAAAACTCAAGGTTTATTGTCGAATATAAGACCCAGGACTTCAGGGAAAATCGATGAAATTATTGGAAAATCCGAAGCAGTTACAAATGAATTAGTTAGAGATCTTTTTTTTAAAGCAAAAAAAGAACTTGAAAAAATGGTTTGTTTCAGTGAAAAGTACAAAACTTAAAACAGACACAAACTGTATCCTTTTTCCAAAAACTGTAAGAAAGCATTAAATGAAATACTATTTTCTCTTTAAATAAGTTTTAAATTTCATTTTAAATAAGAAATATGTGCCAGACTTGTTTATATTACACATGATAGCAATTATCTTATAATAGTAAATAAAACCCTTCAGAGCAGCCAAATATTCTCGGTACAGTGGGGTGGTCGCTCAGAGAGGTTTCACTGTAAATAGATTTTTAAAAAAATTTTAAATCATGTAAGTAAAAATAGATCAGTAAGCACATTTCGGGCAGTACTAAGGGTTCATCCTTCTTCAGCTGCAAAATTATCAACTGATACACAGGTAGGTAGACAGCGAAGGAAAACAATGTACTGTATTTGTTTTCCCTTCAGTGAATTACGAAATTTGTAAGTAATGTATCTCGTACAAAAAGAGAGTATTAGTTTTCACTTCTCTGCCTGCTACCTGTGTGTCGGATGGTACTTTTGGAGCTCAAAAAGGGTGGGCCATTTGTTCTACCCAAAATGTACAAACAAATCTATTTTTATTCATGTGTACTTTTAATGCAGTTTTTAATTATATTTTGTTCTTAACAATTAGCCTTTTTGAATGCTTTTTAATATTGAAGTATTTGACATATTTTCAAGCATGGTTTGAGGAAAATTAATTAATCAATCTTTCACAATCATTGCTCAACTAACTTATAATTGATGCTTCAGCATTGACTTTAATAATACAATGTTCAAATTTCTCTTATAATACAATAATATTCTCTTTTTTAATACAATATTCAGCAGTCAAATCCATTGTTTACAAAACACACTTAAGGAATTTGACTAGCAGCTGAAAATGTTTTTTTAGGGATTATTAATTGATGCACAAGATGCTAGTGATTCCATTACTAAGTGATTCAGAGTCGTCAAAGTGTATCCTGTTCTTCGTAGAAATAAATGGTAAATACATCTGATACTGAGAAAGTCGGTATATATATCTACATATTTTCATGACTGAAATAACTTTAAATATTTTTATGTGTACTTATATTGGTAAAATTACATAATTTAAATTTATGGATTTTTATAAATGTCCTTCATCGTGCATATCTGCCTAATGTAAGCAAGATAATAATTTTTTTTTTAATGTTACTTTAAAAATTCATTTTATAAAAAATAGTAATTATCATAGCAATAAACAACTTCCATAAAAGAAAGGGCAGGAGCCTCAGGACCTCCACAGAGTAGGGGGCTTCTATTAGGTTTAATCTATCCCTGAGCATTTGGTAAGTCATGATAATCCCAGGGCCGGCCCAAGGGGCGTGCGGGGCCTCTTATCTATCATGTCTTATGTAAGTTACTACTAGTACTGCTAGTACATATTAGCTTTATTTCTTGGCTTTTTTCGAGATATATCACAACCATCTACCAAGCTTGGTCTAATGTGATAGCAAAAAATTGGCCCAGGAGCGGGGCCTCAGGCGATCGCCTACATTCGCACCCCCCTTGGGCCGGCCCTGATAATCCAATCCAAACCTTTTCTTGATATTGAAAACAGCATTTGATAACATGTTCATAATATTTCCCCAAACTTCTCTGTGGTCAGTTGTGGAACATGCTCTCTTACAATTCCAGATAACTGACAACGATGGCCATCATGTTAAACTTGTTTTGTGGTAGTAATATTTGTAAACTGTCAATCATAAATGTGTGCCAAATGTGTAATTCATTTAAAATTTCCCCCGATGATGAATATTTGAACTATTTTTATTCGCTCAAACAAATTCCCTCAAAAAATTTAATTACTTCCTACACAAAATTTCATAGCTTTCTTAAAAATAGTTTCAACTTTAAAATAGGATCATTTAATTTTGGACGCCCTGTATGTTTTTCAAACTGCAAAGATTTTAAACTCAATATATGAATTTCTTTTTTGATTTGCATTTTTTTTTTAATTCATTTTTACATGCAAACATTTATATGAAAATAAAAGGGGCCCATTCTCCCTCTTAATGAAAAGATGTGTTATATCAATTTTTATAAGTTATAATGAATTTCTATTTTTTAGTTTTCAGCCACTCCTGAGAAAAAAATCCTGGCTATGCTACTAATGCAAAATATGGACCTTGCCTTGGGAGTTCATTTAGAGGTAATTTATAATTTTCTTTCCAAGTCAAATAAAGATATAGAAACTGTGACGTTATATATTGAGATTGTAAAACTTTGATATTCTAATACTTATCAGTAAAATGTAGAGGTGTGACAAATCGTTAAAAATCTAGATGGATAAGAATATTAGTGCGTCTAAGTGCAAAGAAAACATTAAAAAAATCTGGTATACGTAGGGGTACAGATATATATAGATAGATAGATAGATTTATTTTGCAGTGTAATATATATATATACACTGCAGATACACTGCAATCATAATTCTGTGGACAATTTCTTTAACCGTTCTGAAGTATACTGGGCTGCGAGAGGGAAATTGTGGTCTACAGACTTTTCCTAGGTGTATAAGAAAAAAAAATACACTGCAAATGAAATCTTACAACTTACAAACAGGATTTTATGGAAAAGAATGTAAACAGGACAAACTCTCGCCGAAAATATCGACTTGACCGTTGATGCATTAGCATGACAGATTCACGAAAAATTAAAATCTAATAAAAGACAATATAAAAATAAGGCATGAAATAAAATTATCTTTTATGATGCTCTGTAACTTACCGAAGACATTTTGCATCCACTTGTACAAATGGATCGTGATTCAAACTTCAGTTGGATGCTTAATAGATCTTTCGCTCGGCGAGCAACCCTCCTCAAAGGACCGCTAGATAATCTTATGAAAGACATGATTTTGAAATTTCTTCCACTATCTGAAATTATCTTCTATGACTAACTTTGTGAATTAATCTTCGCTTCACAGGAAAATAGAGGGGCAATAAACAATCTTAACCCCTCTACGTGATCCCGTATACCGTTTAGAATGCGATTTTCGAGTAAGCAGACGACATAAAGGATCCTTCGTCCTTCCATGTATCCAAAAATTTTGTACCAAAATACTTTTTTAACTCTTTGGGGACAAGTATGGATGGCAATAGAGCATTTCGACGGACCCCTCCTCACTGCGATCGGTCGTCGTCTTGCGTGACAGCTTGGGGTTCTCGTAATGTATTTCAATGGGAAAAACCCGATTTTCAACATTCAAAAAAAGTATTAAATTTAATTTTTTGGATGATTGTAATGGATGGAATTTGTTAATCAGACATTCGACTTTTGTGTCCCAGGTGGCGTTTAATATTTTAAAAAGCTTAACATATAATATTTTAATGATATTTCAAGCAACTTTTTCCGCTGGTACTGCGTTCGGAAAGACAACATTATGTACGGGAATGAACACAACGTTTGTTTTAAGATTCGGCAGGTTATTCGGATTACTGTTTGTTTACAAATATCATTGTTGTGCATGCGAAATTTTCTTACGTTGTGAGATTTATGCAAGAATAAAGTTTTGTTTTTGAATTATAATTCATCGGATATTCTGTATGCCCTAGAAAACATCAAATTCCATTAATATTTATAATAAAGAAGTGTTTATTTAAATTCCTATTACGATATATTCAAATTGTTTTTTTTTTCTTTTATAAAAAATAAATGTACTGCTTGTTATTATTTATCATAGTGTTCTTTTAAATATGTAAATGCCTGTAAAATAAGGCCAGTTATCCCATTAATAAAAAAGTGTAACATATGCATCGCATAACATATTTGTACATGTAATTAATCTAATACGTCTGAATATGAATTAAAAAAATAATCCAATAAATCAACTGAATTAAAGACGTAGACCAATTAATGTAATCTTTACTTAGTTGCATAATTATTTAAATTGACAGTAAACATGAGTGCAAAATGTAAATGTATAATTCCATAAAGCTTCTGCCTTTTTATTATAAGATGGAAAACATTTCTGTTTCGCAATGTTAGCTCATAAAACTGTACTAAACAATTCTACAATTACATTTTTGAATTTTGTTTCTAGTTAGAATCAGAACAGAAATCAAAAGCTGGAACTCTGACCCTGTATTTCTTTTTTCTGGGTGAATTTTTACATATTAGGCAAAACCCAGCAAAGCTCATGAATACTTTGCTCCAAAGCCCAACACTAGTACATTAATTCATAAATTTTCCCCTTTTCAAGCACAAACTGATTTTAGCAGACAAGACAAATCATATTCGCTTCACCTCGACCAGATTTGAGAGTCCTAAGACCATCAGAATTTGGGTGTTTTCTGTATAATGTTTATATTTCTTCCTGCTAATTTCCGACTATTTAGTTTTATATCACTGTTCTGTGAAATAATTATTATATGGGAAAATCTTTAAATTATCGTTATTTTAGTTAAATGTGCTACCAACCCCATATTGCAGGGGTTTGCAGTTCGCTACTGAGTATTAACATAAGAATATTAAGGCTCCGGCACCTTTTTTTGCTAGAAATTGCCGCTAGCCCTGGAGAATTACATGTTTTCTCATTGAAAAATTTCTTTCGTTAATTCCCAAAATGTTACACTTTTTGTATATAACCCACATACAAAAATATCCCCAATCAGTAAAATGTGCTTCATATTCTAATGAAGTGATGTACAAAATTTGAGAATTATATCCAGAAAAGTGTCAAATGTATGAAGATAATACGTACTGACTTAAACCACTTTTCAGTAGCTCTGTAAGGGAAAAAAATCACATTTTAAGGGTCATATGGATAATTTGAAAGAATATGTTACATTCAAATTCAAGTATAGACCCCAATCATCTTTGTTTATAGATATCTCTTAAGACCTTTTATGATGAAAGGCTGAAATTTTGTACATAATCTCATTTGTGCATGGGGTACATTTTACTTATTGGGAATTTTTTTGTATGGTAGTTGTAAGCAAATTTAAAAAGTGTTAACTCTTTGAAAATTAACAAGAGGAATTTTTTCGTACCTTATTAGCACTTAGGTGCTATTTCTTTCTAGCACGGTGTGGCAAGTAGACACTTTTCAAGTTTCTTGGTTTATGGCACATTTTCAATATTCTTGGCAAAATTTTCAATGTTCTTGGGACTTGGTGTAATCACTTTTAGTGATTACATCGTGCAACCATGTTTTTCGGTTCAATCACAACTAGTGTGTCGGTAAAAGATTTTGCAATATGCACTAATCCAAAACATTTCACCACTAGGGGCTAAACTACAATATATGAAATTTTCAGTAACAGAAGTATGCGAACAGGAGTCTATAGGAGCACTTACAGTTATCATTATCCTCTCTATATCGCAGAATTGATTGAATAGATTAAGAGAAACTGAAATTTATCCAGATTTCATATACCCGAGTGCATAAATAAAATCTGGAAGAATTTCAGTTTCCATTTTTTCGATTCGCATTGCCTAATTATCTTTAATAGATAAAGAATTAAAGCATGTTATCACTTTTTGGGCACTATGCGTGTGTCTGTGTGTGTCTATACAATTTACAAACACTAATATTTTTATTTCCGTGTATAATGTACAAAGAAGTATGTGATCGCAAAAAAATTGGGTATCCAGATTTTGACTACCTCTAAATATACTTTTAAGAGTTTTTGAGAGACATCTCATTATACGCATGTATGTATGTCCCTATAAATTCATGTACAAACATTATGACTGACAGCTTCATCATTTTGATCAGTGTTTCCCTGGCATCTGTACGTATGTATGCAACTCGCATATCTCAAAAACTATGAGCCGTACAATGTTGAAATTTTCTATTTAGGATTGTAACATCTACATCCATACATTTTGCTGTATGGACAGAAATTCCTTAAAGTGTAATTTAGAGATATTAAGTTATTTCAAATGAATCAAAAGTGATATATGTTGTTAAGGATTACAAAATGAATCTTGCCATCAAAAATGGTACCTTTATCATTTACAATTCTACTGCAGCACTCAAAAAAATTCCAACACATTACAGTCAATGGCAATTTTAGAGACATTCATCCATTTTAAGCAGAATAACATCTTACCATATGGTTAGATAATGGTCCGGTGACGATCAGCCACCTCCCTCAAAAACTGCATCAGTCTCCAAACTTGGCAACTTTTGGTGTATATATGTATATATTTCATTCGCATATCTCAAAAACTATTAGTCGTAGATTGCTGAGATTTTATATACAAGATTGTTGTAACATCTTGTTGTACACCTAGATTTTTTATTCCAATCTTTTGGAGAGTTTGCAGGACAACCCAAAAGAATTTTGGTACTTGCATGTTATCCAAGCGGTCTGCTAAGACGAGCGATTTTTCGCTTAGATAAATGCAGGTTGCTTGAAATCATGATGGTTCTGAATACAACTGGCAGCAGTTTGCCAGCACATTTTCAAAAAAAAAAAATAATTTGGCGGGAATGTCTACCGGGATAATATGCAACTACCAGAATTCCAATACATTAATGTCTGGAGTCAGTTATTGTTTAGTCCATGCACAAAATCTCACTATTTGCCATCACCTTGTCAAGTTTTGCCGAAATATTGCCAATTTAACGCCAAAAATAATTACGCATTTTGCATGACTAAAACCACCATTTTAACCATAGAATGTTAAAATTTTGTATTTAGAACTATTGTAACATGTAACTGTGCTTTTGAGTGCTGTCGACTGAGTAATTTATTTACAGGGTCACCCAAAAGATTTAAAATACATTAAGGGTCTATAGATATGTTCGTTTCATTAAAAATCTGTGATGAATAACTATTTCAGCTGTGACTGAAATCTCGCTAACTATCTCAAGCTTGTTGGCTTTTGTCAAAATATTGCCCAATTAAGTAAAACAAATCTTTAAAATTGAACTCAGCTTGGCGGTAAACTTTAGAATTGCAGTATTTTGTCTCTTTCAAACGAAATATGTTTAGATGAAGTGCACTGAAAATATTTCTGATTTAATAGAGGTACAAGAAAGTCATGTGGTGTCCGTATCAGATTTATTAGTTGAAGGATGTGAAAAAAAAAAAAAAAAAAGCAATCATAATAAAAGGAGTTATATATAAATTTTTGCAATTACTTTCTTCCATAATGATTGTATGCAAGAGAATTTTTTTTCAACACTATCATAAATTACAATGTTACTTGAAAATATGTATTCACATAATTTATACAGTAACCAGACTATGTGCAAGCAAGTGATAGATAGAAAAAAATTTGAGATGCCAGTCAGACGATTTAAATTACTTAAGTTATTTACAAAAAAAGTTTCATGTTTGACGATATTTGGCTGCATAAAATGATTTAGGTTCTTGAATGTAAACAGCAGATAAAAACAGTATTCTTCAAGAAAAATTGGTACTTGCGTATTATCCCGGCAGTCAAACAAGACGAGTGATTTTTCGCCAAGTTAAATGCTGAATGCATGAAATTATTAATGGTTTAGATACGATTAATAGTATAGTTTGCCAGCACATTTGATGAAAAACTAGTTTGTTGGAAATGACCAACGGGATAATATGCAAGTACCGAAAAATCTAAGAATCTTCAGAATAATTTCTAATCCTAATATTAGCTACACGCAGAACAGAGTGGAAATAGATTTAGGTGAAAGAATAAGGATTTATTTTAACGAAGTACAGTGTAACCATTTAATCATCTGTCCATGGACACAAGAAGAGTAGAACCTTGATTTCATGAAGTCGAAGAAACAACAGAAAAAATCAAGACAGCAAGGTGAAATAAAAGAGGAAGTTCCACTGCATACCTAATTTAGAATACCGCAAAAGAATAAAAAGGCTGGTAGCCAAGTTTAGTGATTATAAACGAGTAGATTCTAGAAGTTTTTTTTTTTTAGGGTAAGCAACAATAAGTAATTGTACATAAACACATCATATGGCAGTTTCAACATAAGAAACTACCTGTTTTATTTTTTTAATAAACCAACCACTGGTACAATACTAGTTCTATAAACAATGTATAAATTGATTTTTAATCAAAATATGTTTTTAAAAAAATAATTAACAAACCAATTCTTTAATATTTTTTATTCATTTATTCTAATAAATTTTATATGCCCATTTAACAACAGAAACCACACCAGAAAGTGTTATCCATAGAAAGCATGCACTAAAATTCATGTCAATCTAAGGATAAACCTATCTAGTCAAAGCATCAAACTATAATGAAAAAAAATATCACAATCCTAAACTAGAAAGAATATCTAATTTTGCAATGAGAGTTTAATTGTTTGCGTACAGCTTTAAAAATTTTACGACAATTCTAAATAAATAATGTACATTCTTTCATGCACACTGAAAAAAATATTTACAATAAAATGGGGAGGGTGAATTTTTTTGGGGGAGGCGAGGGATAAAGATACATGTTAAATTGCATGGATTGCTATCTGAACTCCAACGCCTGTTGCTTGCTACAGTTTGTTTACATACTTCACAGAGGGGAGGGTTCGCAATCCGAAAACCCAGTGAACCTCGTCAGATTACACGTCGTTTTTACGGATTACCGAGATTGCTAAATAATACGTTTAGGTAAAGAAATAGCATGCGCAGAACGATGCGCGAAGCTGTCACTCAGCTGACGTCACAGGTACGTCACGTCGAAATGCTCTATAGTTACTTTAAACTCCCATATAAAAGTCTTTTTTTTATAATTTTCTTTTACTTATAACTTCGATTTGATATGGTTTTGTGTGGACGTTGAAAAACTATCAAAGATTCATATATACACATAGAGAATCGTATTACATATTTGACTGAGTGTCCCCAATTTTAGGGGTCAGTCCCTAATTTCAGGACTTTTCTCAGTTTGTCCCCGAAATGTATTACAATAATTGGGGTCGAAATTTTGATTAAAATAATTATTTCTTTTCAATTTAAAAAATAACAATCATATTTCATTCATTTTATTAATGATAATAAATTTGAGAAAGCCGGAGAAAAATGTCTTGGGAAACTGGCAATACCAAAGTATATTGGCCGCATTCGTAAACGGCAAACGAGTTGCAATCCTGCAAAGAGTTTCTATCTAAGGTGTTCGTAAAGGAAACTGAGTGCTTTCAGTTTTTGCTTAGAAATGGCGTCCGTTGTTATGGAATTGTATGTTGTAATGAAAAGTATTTTACGTTTGCTGAAGCTGCAAATAGTAGTTTTTCGAGGAGGAAATTGAAGCACACGTTACAAACTGCTACGAAGGTACATACTTTTTCGAAGGTAATCATTTTCTTGTGTTTTTCATTTTACTAAATTTAAAAATGCATGTTTTAGTGTCGAGATTGAAGTTGATTTAAACCGTTATTTGCGAAATTTTAATTTCTATTGCTAAATACTTTTGAAAGAATGAAGTTTAAGTTGAAATTTCTAAATTTTAATCTGTACACTTCAATGATGGCCATTCTTTCTTTTAAAAATCCTGTTGATTTTATATTGAGTATGTGCTAAAAACTTTCCTCAGCAAAGTTAACGTATTTGCGAATTGTAAACAAACACGTCTCCTAGGCGACGAAACTCAATAAACTGAAGTTGTTCGTAAAGACAAAAGAAACTGATATACCACTGACAGCACTCAACACACGCATTCCAGTTTTCTAAAGCCGGATTCATACTGACCGTGCCGCACTGCTAAGACGCCGCAATGACGTCACGTGGCGGAGCAACGCGGCGAGCGCCGAGGGTTTGCGCATTATCTGGCGAGAACAATTATCCGCAGCGACCGCAAAGCTATAGCCAATTACAGAAGAGCTTTTACAGCTACAGCCAATTACAGAAGAGCATTGGTGTATTTACTTGCGCCACCACAAGCTCGCCGCGCGGACAGCCAACGGTCCTAAACGGCGAAACAGTACGGCATGGTTGCGGTGCGGCGCGGCAGATATGAATCCACCTTTACGAAAACTCGTGCAACGAGTTTCTCGTTTACGAACGCAGCCTTTGTAAATCGGAAATGAAGCCATGGACTCAAATTGGAAAGGAACTACATCGGCAATTGGCGATCTCAGAACTTGAATACGCCATCTAGCGGTCTAACTGCTAACTCCTTTATTACGGGGGTTCAAGTCAATATTCATTCTTTCCCATTGCAAACGTGTAGTGAGGATTGAAGTTATCTGAGGTATTTTTTTGGAGATTTTATTTTGTGAAATTTATCACGATGGTGAATAAGGTGAATTGTTGTGCTTCTCAATGCAATTCAAAAGGAAATGATGTTCCTCCACCCAGATTTCATAAATTTCCAGTTGTTAGAAAATCTGATGACAATGCATCTGAAGCAACCACGAGGAAACGTAGAAAACAGTGGATACATGTGCTGAGAATTGGTAAACCTGTATTCAATCGGATGGTTGTTTGTGGAAAGCATTTTAAAAAAAGTGATTTTATTCCGAGAAGTATGTAAAAGATTTATTTTGTCATTCTTTTACAAGTTAAAAAGTTTCGTAGCTAATGTAACGTAAATAATGTTCTAAACGCAATTAATGTTTCGTGTGAACGAACTTCCTTGTTAAAAACTAGCTGACTCAACTGAGTTAAAATTAAAAGAAATATGTACGCTTCCTATTATCTTGTTAGTCATTACGTATTTAATATCCGATTGTGTTAAAAAGGTAAAAAACTCTGATGTTAGATTATCGAAAATACCAAGTTTCATGATTGTTGTATTTAGCACTAACAGCTATCTACTTTATTTAAAAGATGTTAAATCAGTTAAGTTCCGATCTGAAAACAGCTTCTAGAACGTGCGTGAAATATAATTTTATCACACTGTGTTTGCATAAGTTTTATGCACTGTTGATTTGATAAACAACACCTTGGTAATGTCCCTTACTTACAGGAGGTTTCACTGTATATGTTAATGTTTGTAAATGCTTAATGAAAGGAATTGAGAGCCTCCCCATTTTGTTGAGCAGTGAGAGTAGCTTTGTTTTAACAGGTTATTTTCCAGATTGCCATTTTTTAATTTCCTTTTATGTGAAATTTGCAAATTTTACAAATAAATGTGCATGGTAAATCTGCCTTCATTAATTGATTCTGACGCTAGTTTACTTAATATATTTTAGAGTATCAGCATTCTTATAATGATTTTCGCTTTTAATTTATTAACTTTTTTTTTCAGTTTCATCTTTAAAACATAAATGCACACACTTATAAAGATTGTATGAATATTTATCTACCTTGGCAATTAGAAGATCTTCATTTTCTAATTATGTATTAAATGGTTTATATATTTTATTTATAAACTGCACAGTTTTCCAAAGGTTTTATTGAGAGATATGTTATATAGTTCTAACTTAATGTACTTGGTTATGCATCGAATTTTATTTGTTATTAATTTTGTTTGTTCGATTTTTTAAATGCCTAATGAGTGCTCATACAATTCTGCTGTGCATTTGAAAGCAGCAGTATCTGTATTTGTACTTTTTTGGCTAGTAAAATAGGGTCAGATGCTGAAAGTTTACTGAAATATAGATGCTGTGGCTACACCGAACATCTGCACAAGTGAACAAGCTACGAGAGAGGGTATTCCTTCCTATAGGAAAGTGCCGGACTAAGATATAAACCATGATCACTGCATGCTAAAGTATGTGCATGATAATTCATTAAATCAAGTTTGTAAATATATTGTTATGAATTTTCGGGGCAACCCGCTGCTCTGGGGCTTAAAATGGTTTAAAATTCGTATTCTACGCTTCAAATAGATAAATTTTGCTTTTTGTTGCATCAAAATCGGCCAATTAGAACCGGAGATACGGAGGTTTCGCTTTCCCATATGTTTTTCTATGGGCTTCTAGAAATCTCGAGAAATATTAGTCCTAGAGCTTAGATCTCTTCACTTTTGAGGACTTATTTTTGGCGCCAAATTTGGCGATATTTCGCCAAAAGTCGCCAAGCTTGGCGACTTTTTGGTCATTTGGCGCGATTTTCCCAATGGGGCCTGGAAGTTGTTTTTCCTGCATTAAAAACGCATAATAACCTAACATTTCTCTTCTATGACGTAATCAAAATTCACGCTTTATGTAGAACCCTCCAGAAATTGACTTTTCTGGAAACCTCTTGTACCTCCTGCGTCGGCTATTTATAGAAGCGCGCATCGCCCCGAAGAGTCAGTTGCGAGTGGAACATTCAATGTGTGAAGAGCTCTCAGTACGCTTGTTTTGTGTGAACTGATAGTGCTATAGAAGCTGTGTTTTAGCTTGCTTTGTGAAGCTGTTTTTAAAGTGCTGTGTGTAAATTCTTCATTGCTGTGTCTTAAGGGATAGTGTACTATATCCCTTGAATATTTCCACGGAATTTTAGCCTGTAAAAGTGACTTTTTTACTTGAAGCCTTTTTACACACCAACTGGGACTTTTAGAATCGACTGAACGAACCCCAGGAGTAGCAGAGTAATTCCGCAACATTTGGTGTCAGAATCGGGGTTCTAAAGAAAGACTTTAATTTTCCAGTTTATGGTTTTGACTAGACAAAAAAATGGAAGAACAACTTCAAAAGCTCATGAATATGATGCAAGAAATGAAAGCCGGACAAGACGAGATGAAAGCCGAACAAGACGAGATGAAAGCCGGACAAGACGAGATGAAAGCCGCACAAGAACAGATGAAAGCCGGACAAGACGAGATGAAAGCTGGACAAGAACAGATGAAGGCGGATTTAGAGAAGAAAATTGAAGCAGGACAGACCGATTTAGAAAAGAAAATTGAAGCCGGACAAGAACAGATGAAAGCGGATTTAGAGAAGAAAATTGAAGCCGGACAAGAAGGAATGAAATTGGGATTGGAGAAAATGGAGACTGCTTTGAAAAATTAGAGAAATTCGAAAAGAGTGTGCAGGAAAATCAAGAGATAATGGAGAAAAGAATGTCGCTCATAGAAGAAACTCAAACGAAATATGAACAAAGAATTGAAGGAAAAATAGAAGAAAATGTTAAAGAATTGCAGCAAGATATTTGCAGAATGCGGGAAGAATTTAAGAATAAAATTGAGGAGAAACTAGACTGGAAAGAAAATATAGTTTCGAAAATACATGAAGAATGTGAAGCTAAAATTGAAGGAAAATTGGACTCTCTCGTAAAGCTGGGAAAGTTACCCGAAAACACCAGGTTATCTTCACACCGCCCAGCAGTGAAACTTACTGCCTATGACGGAAAGACTCCCTGGGAAGCTTACAAGACCCAATTTTCGATCGTCGCCAGAGCCAATGGTTGGAGCGAGTCCGAGAAAGCTAATCAACTGGCCGCTTCCCTTAGCGGAGATGCAATTAATGTATTGCAAACTATCGGAGCGACGAAGATAGGAGATTTTGACGCCCTTGCCAGTGCCTTGGAGATGAAATTCGGAGAGAAGTGCCAGAAAGAATATAGTAGAATCCAACTTAAGACAAGGATGCAGAGACCTGGCGAGACCCTCCAAGAGCTGGCTTCCGACATAGATAGGCTGTGTCATCTAGCCTATGGCAGTTATCCTGATAATGTTCGAGAAGAAGTTGCTGTGCAACATTTTATTGAAGGCCTCGTGGACTCTGAAATTGAGAAAGCATTGATCTTGGCGGATTATAAAGATCTCAGGTCTGCCCTCGTATTCGCCATGAAGCTAGGGGCAGCTGAGCTGGCCGTAAGAAAAGAGCGGCATAATGTTAGAGCTGTGTCATTCCAGGAGCCTACGGATGGAGAAATGGAGAGATTAGAGAATAAATTAAAGACCCTGGAAAATCTGGTGGAACGACAAGAAAAAGTGAAATGTTGGAGGTGCAACAGCGAGGGGCATTTACGAAAATACTGCGACGCACAAAAGAACTCTCGTCGTAAAGATCGCAGTTATCAATGCACCAGAGAAGCCTATGAAGGAAGACAGAAAAGAGACGACTTTCAGGAACAGAGGCTGAGGGATATTCAAAAGCCCCGTTTGAAAGTCTTACAGATTTCATCAGTGAATGGCGGCAGTGATGGACTATTCGTACAGGGATACGTTAATGGTTCCCCATGCCACATGGTGATTGATACTGGAGCGAACGTAACCATCATAAGGACGGATCTGGCCAAGAAATTGAACTTGAAGATTATCTGGACTCCGCCCTCGCTGACCCTCCAGACTGTGACAGGTGACAAGATCGAAGTGGGCGGAAAAGCGCAAGTAGAAATCACGTTTGGAAATGCCAGATACGACCATGTGGTATATGTCGCTAATATTACAGACTCTTTTATTCTCGGACTGGACTTTTTAAAATCGCACAAATTTAACTTGGACTTTAAGAATAATGAGCTTCGTTCAGACTCAGAAGAAATAGCTGCGTTCGATATTAAAAATGAAACTATTTTACCTGTTCAGCAAATAATAGCCCAGACTGAAATCACTCTACCTCCAAGAACTGATTCAATAATTTCTGGAACAGTAAAAGAAAACAATAAATTCCGCTTTGGATTAATCGAACACCCTAACAATAGTGATTCCGTCAGAGGAGTACTGGTAGGAGCAACACTTGTGGACTTGTCGAGAACAGAAATTCCAGTTAGAGTAGTAAATGTGACGGACAAGTCGAAGGTGATAAAGAAAAATGAAGTGTTGGCGACATGCACTCCTGTTACCTGCATTAATAAGAACATCAGCCAAACGACAGCTAAATCTTCCGAGTGTCTGACGAGGGAATTAATACAAGACGTGGAGTTAACGGCAGAACAGAGAAGCGCTGCGGAGAAAGTAATAGCTGAATTTGAAGACCTCTTCTCCCGAACTTCGGGTGACTTTGGCCGTACGAGCTTAACTCAACATAGGATAGATACAGGCAGCTATTCTCCCATCAAGCAACATCCTAGGCGGCTGCCGTTTGCTAAGCAAGAAGAGGTGAGCAGACTTTTAGAGGAGATGCAGCGTGATGACGTCATCGAGCCGTCGACTAGTCCCTGGGCCTCGCCAATTGTTTTGGTCCGAAAGAAGAATGGTTCCACCCGGTTCTGTGTTGACTACAGACGTCTGAATGACATTACCAAGAAAGACAGCTACCCTCTTCCCAGGATAGACGACACTTTGGACACTTTATCGGGAAACGAATGGTTTTCCACTCTGGATCTGAAAAGTGGTTACTGGCAAGTGGAAATTCATCCCGACGACCGTGAAAAGACTGCGTTCACCATGGGACAAGGATTATGGCAGTTCAAAGTTATGCCTTTTGGACTCTGCAACGCACCTGCTACATTCGAGCGACTAATGGAGACAGTGTTGAGAGGACTTTCCTACGAAGCATGTCTCGTTTATTTGGACGATATCATCATCGTCGGAAGGACTTTCGAAGAGCATCTCGAGAACATTCGAAAGGTACTGCAGAAATTAAAGGAGGCGAACTTGAAACTGAGTCCACCTAAGTGCAACCTGTTCCGTCGGGAAGTACGTTACCTCGGGCACATAATATCCGCCCACGGAGTCCGAACCGATCCCGATAAGACGTCCGCAGTCCAGAACTGGAGTCGTCCCGAGAATATCCACGACTTAAGAAGTTTTCTCGGTCTGTGTACTTACTATCGAAAATTCGTGAAGGGCTTTTCTCAAATTGCAAGACCCCTTCACAAATTGACCGAGACTGGACAGAAATTTCTATGGACTGAGGAATGTGAGGACGCATTCAACGAACTGAAGACGGCTTTAACATCTTCGCCGTCAACCCGCGGTTTGACGGTCTGTCGACAATCGGACGCGTTTTTATGGAGCTCTAATTTTACCTTATTTTTTGTGATATAAAGTGAGTAGATGGTAATGATTTTGATATGTGTGTAATGTACAAGTAATAAGGAATCAACGGATATATTATTTGTGTGTGTTTCATCAAATTTAAGTGGATATATGAAGTGTTGGAAAAATCTTTGCTCATCAGCGGGAAAATTCTTCGTCGAAGTTGGATAATTGCTCTAATATGTGATATTGTGCTGTTATATTGAAAGTAAATTGGTACCGGAGGATTCTCTGCATCGTAGGGATTGAATTGATGTAAGTGGTGTGCTTATAACTTTATTAGATCGTGAATTATAGATATGTTTATGTGAAGTGATTACGTTTCTCTGGATTGCGCGCCAAAAAGTGTCCCGCCAGAACAGTTTCCCGCCAGCAGAGGAGACCCGGAATGAGTCTTTGACTGAAAAGTGAACGGCGAAGAACAAGGAATAGGGGTAAGTCCAGCACTGACGTATATATTAAGATATAATCAGGCACGAGCATATCGTAGTAATTTAGTGTAACTATAAAGTGCTTATATACTGACTGCCCTGTGATATAAATTGATATGGATTATAAATAAACTGTCTAGGATATAAAGGAGAAGAAAATTAAATATATAGTGTTGAATAAAAATAGAAAATATTAAAGAAATTGCGAATATTAATATTCATAATTTAAAAAAATTTTAGAATTTCAATAAATCAATTATATATTCGGGGAGGTGGACAGACACACATATAGGATTTAAAAAGACTGGTTGCCAAAAATTAATTTTTGATATAGATATCGGGGTCGGCAAGATCCCTACCAGTCATTATTTTTTCGACTAGGGACAATAAACTAATGGATTTCGGTCATACCCCAGATAATTAGGGTTGGAGTCCACGTGTGCCCCTACAGGCAATTGGGTACGATTCCAAGGTACACCCTTAATATTGCTCTGTTTTCAAGCATTATTGGGTACGTTTCCCGGGTATCCCATGTTATCTAAAACAAGTTGATGTGTTGTGGATATATTGTAAATAGTGTATATCTTTAGTGGTATTATCTCAATCATATGTGTTAGTATTTTGGACAATTAATTGGTTAATAGTAAATAATTGTGTATATGTTGTACTAATTGCATAAATCTGACATAGAGAGCAATAAGCATATGGTATATGTAAATTGTACTATTATATTGTTTAGAATATTGTATTGTATAGAATATTCAAACTATTGACATTGACCTACCTTATTACTGTAAATAATATTAAATATACTGATACTGATTTGTGTCGCGACGATCTTTGGAAGAAATAGTTAAAATGCCAAAAACAGCGGATGAGGAATCATCGAAATTATTTGAGTCACAAAAAGCCTCAAACGCAGCTGGCCATTCAGCGTCGGGTTCAGGCCAGGAAGCAGCAACATCAAGGATCCCTACGCCACTCTCAAAATCTATTCTACGCCCGATTCCATTCGATAAAGAAATAGAAGACAAAATTGAGGCAAGAGGAATAATGGGAGTAATGAATTCAATGAGGGCAAGTATTAAGAAAAAAATGTTGGAGTATGTACAAAACAAGAAATGTTTCTGTAAAGAAACTGTCTCAGAATTAGAGAACATGATATACGACATCTGTAGAGTGGGGGCAGTGGCAGCATTTAAATATAATGAGGCAATAAAGCAATTAGAGCAAACAACGAAAGACATGACGTACGCTGATGTGGTGGCCGGAGAGGTAGTCGAGAAGATCGATAAACTTCAAGATAAAGTAGCAGAATTGAAGATGCATAAAGCGATAGAGGACAAGGGGCAGGCCGCAACAACAAATGGACATAAAGAAGGCAAAAAAGAATACAATATAAGTGTAACTAGCAAAAGTGGAAAGGATGACCCGATAGACATAAGAAATACCATAAGAGAAGAATTGACAAAAAATAACATAAATGCAAAACCACAAGACATTATATTTGTAGATAGGGCCAAGAAAATAGTACTAAAAATGAAAACAAAAGCAGAAGCGGAGCATCTTAGCACAGCTATGGCGAGAATAGAAAATGTCACAAACTTATATAACATAAAACAAGAAAAGCATACTACCCATAAGCTGATGCTGTTAGGGATCCCAAAGGAGACAACAGCAGAAATGATAGAGGAAGATATAAGGCTTATTGATGAAAATTATGAGATAGAGGCAATACGTCCTCTAGGCTCTAAGAACATCGTATCATGGATCATAGGCGTGGATGGTTATACTAAAGATGAGCTACTAAAAAGGGACAAGTTTTGTATACACATGAATAGGGTAAAGGTTGTTCTATTTGTGGATGCCCCCCGTTGTGTGAAGTGTCAGGGATTAGGACACCGAATATACAACTGCACCTCAGAAAGACAGTTCTGTGCCAGATGCTCTTTGGATCATGACACTAGAAAATGTAACGTAGATGATTATGTATGCAGGAATTGCTATGAGGTACACGACGACCACCGGGGGAAATAGATTTACAAAACATAGACCTGATTCCCCCGCAGTGGTCCCCTGTTATAGAAACATACAAAGATAACTTAATATTACAGAGACGAAGAATAAAGGGCAAACCAATAAAAATATAAAAACAAATTAAACAAACACACACACACACACCACACACACACACACGAAGAAAAAAAAAATGCATGAAATAGATTTTTTTTTTCGTTACTCCTTACATTAATAAGAAAAAACTACTGTAAAAATTATATGAGCCTACCACTACTCCACTTGTTTTTTTACTTTTTTCGTTTATTTTTTATGACTACTAAACAATTCTATTGCAAACCTCTATAGAAAAAAATAAATATATTACAAAATCAATTTGAATCACTGCAAAAAATGCTAATTTTACAGTTAATAAATTTCCTAAATGAAGTAAATAATATATACAAGTCCATAGATAAAAATACATATTGTTTGCATACCAAGATCCGGCCCTTAAAGGATGAGAAAATTATATGGTTTGCCCTATGGGGCTACACGGGACTTCAGATCAAAAAGCTAATACATGTGGGAATTCTTCTAATAGACCAAAAATATACAGGGCCCTGGCTATAGAAAATTAGTGAAAAATAACGTATTTATTAAGATTTATAATGACAAAAAAGTATCTAATAGTAGCCTCTCACTATACTCCCCCGAGAGATGATCTTGTCCCAGGACTGTTCCAACTGGAAAAAACATAACAGACAAAATTAGAAAAACATAATAATATGCGGGGATTTTTAATGCTCATAATACCCTGTGGGGCTATGGGAATAGGAATGAAAGAGGGAAGATTTTTTACAACAGTTTAGTATGTGAAATTGGGACTTGGTAGTTATAAAACGACCCCCATGGCCCCCTGCTACTTTCACACACACATAGGTGATAAAAGGACACCCCTGATCTAAACAATAGTTTTTCCCATAATATCAGTAAATAACATAGCACAATGGCAGGTACTACTAGACGAAAAACGGCCTCTGACCATCGATATATACACACACAATTAGATTTTTAAGTTAAAGATAAAAAAATGGACTACAAATACAAAAGCAAAATTCAGTAATTTTTAAAAAAATTCAATACTCCTCTGGAAACAGTTTATATGAAAACCCTTAATACAAGACCTGGAAACACAATAACAATAGAAACAGAATTTCAAAACAATTTTCAATAAACTACACAAAAACTTGGATCAATATAAATGAAAAGATCATTTAATAAAAAAGAAAAGAGAATATAAAAAATTAAAATAAGTTGGTGGAACCAAGAGCTAGCAATAAAAAAGAAAACAAAACTCAAGGCATTATATAAAAGGAAAAATAAACAATCCAGAAGATAGCAACCTGAAAAATAACTTACAATAGGGTCCAGAGCCGAGTATAGAAAAATCAATAAATATAGCTAAGGAAACAGTCCCTGGAAAAAACATTCCGTATAGAGCAGAGTAAAAACCTATGGCTCGTGCTTCAAAAATTGCTAAGGGGCCTGTATAAACTCCTGCTTTCCTCGAAAACTGTTTTTTGATAATAATACCATAACGGATGACTTTGAGACTATTATGAATTCTTTGGTAAACACACATTTTCAGACATCTAACACAGATAATAGCCCGATTGCCTCTGATGTCCATCTGCAGCTCCCTGATCCTATTCCTCTCGACTACAACAATGAACCTTTGACTGATACTGAACTTTTAAGAGCAATAGCTGCACAAAATCCCAAAAAGGCATCCGGACTGGACAAAATAGACATGAATATCATTAAAAATTTGAAAATCAATCAACAGCCTGATTTATTAAATATATATGATAATTGTCTCAAATTTGGTTCCTTTCCGGATGCCTGGAAAATAGCCCTGGTTATATTTTTCAAGAAAAATAATAAAGACCCAAAACAACCGAAATCCTACAGACCAATTAGCCTATTAAGTACTGCCGCGAAAATATTGGAAAGACTGATCAAAGGAAGAGTCATGACCATTCTAGAAAGCAAAAACTACTTCCATGATAACCAGTACGGTTTTCGAGAGGGCAGGGGAACGGTGGACCTGTTGTACTTGGTGGTTGGCCGGTTAAAAGAACTGAAATCCATACATAAATATGCTGTCCTGGTGTCTTTTGACATCCAGGGCGCATTTGATAACATAGAATGGAATATAATCAAAAAAGAAATAGATGACTCACCCCTCCCACAATATTTAAAAATGATTTTAAAAGATTATTTAAATAACAGGAAAATAATAGTCAAAAATTGTACAGGTCAAACAACGTCAAACTAAAACAAACCAAAAATTACTGAAATTAAATAATATCTGTAACGAACTAAAATTAAATATATCTGTACAAAAAACTCAGGCGATCACCATAGGAATTAAATCAAGAACAAAAGCTCGATATAAACTAAATAGTCAAAAGATAAAATCGGTAAATGAACTAAAATACTTAGGAGTTATAATAGACGATAAGTTAACTTTTACACCCCATATAAAGTACCTCAACGAAAAAGTAACAACCTTTATCAATAATATGTCCCTGGTTAATGGGGTGTCCTGGGGGGTCTGTGACGAAGTTCACATATTTTTCGCGTCTTAAAATAATGTTCCTATGTTTCGTCTTTCTAAATCAAAATTACGTATTCCGTATTAATCTCTCTCCACTCTGTTTTTCGGCTCGATAAAATATTCTTTCCTTTTGCGCGACGCTATGTCTGGGATTTTTCGGGGTTTCCCTTCTAAATTAATTTCGCTTTAGCATATGCTGTGTTAGTTCATAGCGTCTCCCGGTCTTCCGTCGGTGTTTTCTCACGGGGTTGTAGCCTTACGTATTGGCATCCGCCAAATTCTGGCACTTCTGTCTTGGCATAAATCATTTAATCCGTTTGTTTCAAATTTTTATATTGTTTACGCCTACCGGACGGTGGTTATCACGTGGGGCAGTGGCTTATGAGTGCTCATATTTTACTCGCCAACCTGTAGAGAGCTGGCAGTTTTGTAGGAAGATTTGAAAGACTTCTCGATTGCTCTCCGTCAGAGGAGGTTGTGTTCATTTTTTATGGAACTCCGGCATGCCGTGTGGCCGGAACAATTAGATATGTTCCTGGTGTTCTTTTTATGAAGCAATGTACGGTGCGTAATTGAACTTGTTTCTTTAATAACTGTTTTGTGAAGATACCTACAATAAAGTGCAGCTTCTTTGTGTATTCCAGTTGTCCGTCAGTTTTTTCTCAAATACCTTTTGTACACTATACGTCATGTGAGCGGCCGAGGGAACGTTTCTCTTAATCGTCCTCCGACAACTCCCTCATAGGGTCCGTCCTAAAATGTTAAAAGTTTGGTATGAAACAGTTACTGAGAAACAAATTTCGTACGCTGCCCCCGCTTGGGCCTCCAATCTCACCAGGGATTCGGTATACAAACTGTGGGCAATCCAAAAATTAGCATTAATTAAAATATCTAAGGCCAATGCCAATACCGCCCATTCCGCTTTATGTGCCATCCTGGAAATACCTCCCATCGAACTGGTACTAAAAAGGGAGATAGAAAAATATAAAGCACTAAAATTAAATAACCATATACAACATGCAGATCTCCCCGAAAACTACACTATAGAGAAAACTATCCCCTCTTTTCAATATCCGGAATGTAATATAATAAACAAACAAATAACTTTTATAGACTCAATAGAAAATGACACAATAGACAACAAATACATAAAAATATACACAGATGGCTCGAAAATGATCAACGGAACTGCCTTGGGCTATATCGCATGTGCAGAGAATAACAAAATTATAAAAGAATATTCAGAAAGAATAAACATATATAACAGCGTATACCAAGCCGAACAACTCGCAATAGTTACAGCTTTGGAATGGGCGGTGTCGAATAACTTCAAATCTATTAAGATCTACACTGACAACAGGTCCACGGTGGAGAAATTGAAGTCTCTGTGTCCCTATACTGAAATCTTAATCAAATTATATAATCTATTAAAAAACAATAGTGATCTACGGATAATTATGATATGGATCAAGGCTCATGTGGGACACTGGGGGAATGAAAAGGCAGACCAACTGGCCAAATTACCTTTGACAAATAACCATCCTATAAGCAATAGAACACTATCGGTTCCACGTTCAAAAATAGTACATTTAATAAACCAACAAATAGATTCTGAATGGCAAATTTGGTGGAATAACAGTGAAACAGGCAGATATACATATAACTTCATACCTAAAATTAAACATAATATTGATATCAACAATACAATAGCAATTAAGTTCATTACTGGTGGGGGCAGCTTCCCAAAATATTTAAAAAGGATTAATAAGAGGAACACCGAAAATTGTAACTGCGGGTCCCTGGGTGACCCGCTGCATTTTGTGTTTGGAGGCTGTCCCCTAATGCCACATAACATACGCAGAAACAATAATGTAACGGAATATCAAAATTTTATACAAATAATACAGATACACAGAATAATGAACTTAATAAAAGATAACTACAATAGATTAATAGAACTGTACAGTAATATAAAATTTAGATATACTTAGCTTTCCCCCGGTGTTGTAATTAATAATAATAATAATAATAATAATGGCAGTGATAATGGCCTAAATCTTGGCGCAGTGAAAAAAAAAAAGATAAGGTGACATTATAAAAGAATCGTTGCTCGTGCCTGGTAGATATGGTAGACAGTGCTGGTGAAGCCATTGTGGAGGTTGCTCATTTTGTTCTGCCGCAGGCTTCTGAGTTCTGCCTGCGGCATAGTTTGTATTTTTATGATTATAAATAAATGTTTCCCCAGAGGGATTAAAGCCGTAAACCCTTGAGGGGGTCGGCCCCTCTGGTGGATTCCTTACACCTTACATCTTCGCCGATCTTGTCGTATCCTCACCCTGACAAGCCATTTATCCTGGACACAGACGCAAGTAAGGAGAGTGTCGGAGCAGTTTTGTCCCAGGAGATAGATGGCCAAGAACACGTCATTGCTTACTGGAGCAAATGCCTTTCAAAGGCAGAACGTAACTATTGTGTTACGAGAAAGGAACTCCTTGCTATCATTAAGGCCGTGGAGCACTTCCATCATTACCGTACGGCCGAAAGTTCCTGCTCCGAACGGACCATGCCTCTTTAACCTGGCTTCTAAATTTCAAGAATCCAGAGGGCCAAATAGCCAGGTGGATACAGCGATTACAAGAATATGACATCGAGATACGTCATCGGAAAGGGTCATCTCATGGAAATGCAGATGCTTTGTCGAGAAGGCCCTGCTTAGACAGTTGTCGCTATTGCTCCAGGGCAGAGAAAAATTACGATCTGAAACATCCTGTTGTCCGCCAAGTTACATCATCGGCATCATCTCAAGATCCCTGGAGTGACGAAAATGTTCGGGCGGACCAATTAGCAGACAGCGACATCAAACCTATTGTGGAATTTATGGAAAAATCCAGCGATAAGCCCAGTTGGCAAGAAATATCATCTTACTTTCCGGCGACAAAACAGTACTGGGCTTTATGGGATTCGCTTCGCCTGAGGAATGGAGTCCTGTATCGTAAATGGGAGTCGGACGACGGCAAGATGCTCCGATGGCAGTTAGTACTCCCTCGCTCGAGGATTCCGAAGGTTCTAGAAGAACTTCATAATGGCTTAACTGGAGGCCATTTTGGCGTAATGAAGACCCTGCAGAAAGTTCGCGAGCGCTTCTACTGGGTTAGGGCTCGAGGCGACGTCGAAAAGTGGTGTCAAGCTTGTGACGCCTGTGCCGCCCGTAAAGGCCCGAAGAAACGAAGCCGTGGAAGACTACATCGTTATAATGTAGGAGCGCCTTTTGAGAGGATTGCACTCAACATCCTGGGACCTCTTCCGCGAACTTCGGATGGCAACAAATACATCCTAGTTGTCATTGACTATTTCTCTAAATGGCCCGAAGCGTTTCCTATACCAGATCAAGAAGCTACGACCGTAGCAGAGGTACTGGTGCAAGAATGGATTTCCAGATATGGAACCCCTCTGCAACTTCATTCCGACCAAGGAACGAACTTTACCTCTGCAGTCTTTAACCCTTTCAGGGGCGGTGGTTTCACAGTGAAACCGAATTTTCAAAAACAATTTCTGGTTAGAAAATTCAATTCAATTTTCTCAATAAAGTTTTTTAAGTAAAGTTCCTTTCAAAAACTAACAATAGATGGCAGCACCATGCCATTTTCTCTCTCCATTGTAGCACACTAAACCTTTAATCATAGTCTGTTTCACACACAATTCTGTTTTAATTATTTTAAAAATAAAACCTCCCAAATTTTCTAAATATTTCACATTATATTTTATAAAGGGGGATCAATGATTATGGAGATGCCAATAGTTCACAAAAAATTAGAGCAGAACCTTTGTAATTTGTAATGTTTATCGAATGGTTTCACTGTGAAACCAGTGCCCCTCTAGAACATTAGATTGGCAGATCAGCTGACTAGTAAACAACAGCTCGTAATTTCTCAGCTGTGTTTCAATCTCGCTAATTACTTAATGTTTTAGCAATATTTAGACTAATTAGCTCCCCCACCCAAAAAGGGTATTGCTGCATTCAATTAATAATTCATGATTTTTTTCAATGTAATCTGAAATTGACGCTAATTTTTGCGTAAATATAATATTTTTAAGAATAACAAATATTTTGAATGTAAAAAAATTCCTCCTTAGTTAAATTCAAAGAAAGAAAAATTTTTGCCTTTGTACACACAACAGACATTCTGCTGATGAACGTGTTACCATTTTCAACATGTAACGCTTGGCGCACATCGTCCATTTCGGTTGGCGAGAAATTCTTCCACAATTTTATGGCAACCTGGTTGCTGCTCCTTGTGCAATCCATTTTGTCCCTTACACGTGCAGCTAGACTTGGATATTTATTTTACTACAGGTATGTTGATTTTTAATTAATTACGCATTTATTTTAACCTTGTTTTACATATTAATTATTAATGGGTTATTTATTAAATCGTGAATTTCTATTTTCATTTTCGAAGTTATTTTAAAAATGTTCTTTCTGTTATTTTAATAATGAGCTAAGTGCGTATCCGGAACAATTAATTATAATTCCTTAGAATCGCTGAGTGCATTTATTGTTTTTAATGCGTACTTTCTGCTCGAGAAACTTCAAATAAACTAACATTATTTTGTGTAAAAGTTGCTTAAGTGATTCATTTTTAAACATCGCGTATTTTCGATGTTTTCGGCTTGCGTGCCCGTGGTCTGAAAATTGCTGGGTGTTTTTTATTTGCTTACTAGCTGAAGTACCCGTTCTTCGCACGGGAATGAATGGACTTTTTGATATTACGATTTGTGGTGATTACTATTCATTGTAATAAACAGATATAGCAAAGTGGATATCGCGTTATATTGTGTCCAATAATCATGCATACCGAATTGCAAGGCAATCGTTTGTACGGTGCAGAAGGCCATGCGGCGTAGCGCAATCTAGTGGCGAGTTTTAGCAAAACAGATACGTCAAAAATATTTTTCGCATTCAGATATCGATGTATACGAATTTTCATGACTATCGGCTGGACAGTCCTGAAGTTCATGTGTTGACGCGACATCTAGTGGCAAGTTATAGGAAAATGGATAGCGCCAAACTCTTCCCCGTGTTCAAATATCTATGTATACCTATTTTTATAGCGATTATTTGCACAGTCAAGAAGTGATACACTGCAGGGCCATCTAGTAGTTAATTAAAGTAATGATTTGCTACAGCGCCATCAAGTGGCGAGTTATAGCAAAATGGATAACGCCAAAATATTCTCATTGTTCAAATAGCTATGTATACTGATTTTCATAGCGACCGTTTGAATGGTCAAGAATTTGGCCTGATGCAGCGTCATCTAGTGGCGAGTTAAAATAATAATGCATTGCAGTGTCATCTAGTGGTGAGTAACATCAAAAGGAACGCAGTTAGAATATATTCTTCGTGTTCAAATGTGTAAGTATAAAAAATTTTATGCCGATCGGTCGAACGGTATAGAAGTTGATGCTTTGCAGCGCCATTTAGCGGCAAGTTACAGCAAAATGGATAGTGAAAAATATTCTCCGTGTTCTAATATTCGCGTGTACCAAATTTCATCGAAATCGGTTGGACGATATTCGCATAGCAAACGGCTAAACGGAATAGAATTCAACGTTGTGCTGCGGCACCAAGTGGCAAGTTAAGGAAAACGGATAGCATAAAAACCTTCTCCATCATAAAAGACATAGGTGAACCAAATTTCATCGTGCAACGGTGCTCAACGGTTCTGGAGTTTTTCAACCTCATAAACACATACCAACATTCATTTTTATCTATAACCAGTGTTATTATATATACCAGTCTCAAATAAAATCCAGTTTCAAATCTAAGCCTCGCCAAAGTGCCAACATACGCCATTTTGCAAGAGTTTTTTCAGGGAATCATTCGAAGCATTGACTTAGCAGCAATCAATATGGGAAATGGTTCGACCGCCAAAGAGTAGCCAAAGAGAGTTATTTGAAAATTGGAATCCCTTAATACAGCCGATTTTTTTTTTTAAATTATCAACTATAATGTGTTTTATTCATCGTTACTCCGATGTACTAAATGAGAAGATTTCAATTTTCTGAAATTTGGCGGAATTCCCCCAACTTAAATCAATGTACTCAATTGGCGAGAATTCTGAAGTTAGATCGCTTGAAATCCCTTAATAACTGCATTATTTCTTCACGGATCATTAAAATTTAACGCTGTATTCTAATAAAACCTTTGCACTTGTTTCCAAAAATCTATTTCCTTAAGCTCTCAATAAATTGCGCAAAGCCGAAAACTGTGCAAACCGCTAGAACTCACTTACTCAAAATCCATATTTCAGCCATTTTATTTTTTCGCCAAACTAAAAGAATTTACACATTAGCCTCGGAAATCTTCAATTCTTATTGTTTTGCGTGTAAAGCATTACATTCCTGCTCTGATTTCCCATGCACACGATATTATAATTTAAAAAAAAAATAACCTGACGAATATAAACTAACAAAAAAAAAAATCATTATTATTCTTTTATTTTTACTTTGAGAATTTAAAACATTTTATTCGGCAAAATCGCCACACATGGCAACCACGATCCTTATTTCACACTTTTTTCACTACAGGGGTTACAATTACGGAAAGCTTTTTGCGTGAAGAGCATAAAAATTCTCTTAAATTCCGGGAACGGGTGGACTTTCAAAGTTTTAAAGTGGACTGTGATTTATTCTATATTATTTTACATATCTGTGCTAAATTTCAGGCCGATAGGTCCATTTTTGTGGATTTGTATAAGAATCAAATCCACAAACAAACAAACAAACAGAATTTCATTTTTATTTATAAGATTATTCCTTAAAAATTTAAATTTTTCTAGTGTTTGATTAATTGAATATTTCTTAAAATCGCATATTTTTAAGGCTTTTGTTTGTGTGCCAATTTTCCAAACACAGGAATTTTTTTTTTTTTTCAGGAATTTTTTTCTAAGTTATTTCTATCTTTAATGCGATTTTCAATTTATTCCTGTAAAATATTTCTAAGTGTTATTTTTTTAGTGCCGTATTTTTGGTGTCTCAAGTTAGTTTCGCATTTTCAGAACACGGGCAAACCGCGGCGAAAAAGGGGGCGTGGCACTTTTTTAGAAGATGGGGGTACATCGGAGGAAAAGGGGGCGTGGCAAAAACCAAGATGGCGGAGCGGGTCCCTGAACCTTACTCGTCCCCTTTACTGAATGAAATGAAGTAGTCTGGAGACAATAACAAACCACATAACAACACAATAGACAATAACAACCACATACTTCAATGATGCTGTCAGTGTCTACGCATGATATGAAATGGCTGGATCTTAAAAGCTTGTCGTCTTCAATAAATAAGCCAATCTTGTTATTACAGTCTACACAATTGGAGATATTAGCTAAATCTAAATTCAAATCCATCACAATTATGCAAAAAATCGACGTCAAATAGAGAAATTAATCAGAAAAGCAACACTCTGTCAGGCGGTCAATGCTATTGCTAATGCAATAATGTAAACACGTGGAAATCTACCCGTTCTACAGCCAATTTGTTGACGTTTTAAGCGCCACCTCTAGGTCGTTGAGATCGCGAATGGGATTCCTTCCCTGAAATGGCTAACTGGGATATTCCCCGGCTTTCCAAACGGGTCTAAAAGCCCGTATTCGCGGTAGTTGGCATTCCTTCCACCGTGGCGTAGTTATATGTCCTGAACAGAGCGTTTTAAAGGGCCAGTCCATATGATTAAAAGGTCATTAAAACTGTCAAAAATGCTTGATTTAAACATTTTTTTTTTGTTTACACAGAATGGATCTTTATCTATAAATATTATGAAACGTTTCTTCATCCATGCACATATTGAAAAAAAAATTTAAGAAATTGTTAGTTGGTTAATGCTTTTAGGAGCTTCTTCGACATGTAATAAATTAATAATAAATAAATATATTAATATATGTTTTATTTGAATCTTCAACAGACTGTAATACTTTATAAAGACTTGTTTTCGTAACTCTTACATATTTTAATGTATTAATACAGCATTCTTCCTATACGTAAAAAACACTCAACATTCTGGGGTTAAACGATAAAATAAATAAAAACTTTGTGAAAAAAACACACATAAAATGTAACTTATAATAGTTACAATCGTTTCGACCAAAAAATTCTTTCGGTCTTCATCAGACAAAGTCCGAGACGCAGGGGCGTAGCCAGAGGGGGAGCTGCTGTCCCCCGAAATGGGACCCTTTACTTAGCTTACAATTTGATATTTAGCTTACAATGAACTTTTAGCTTTATATTTAATACACAGACCACCCAGAAATAAAATCCTCGCTACGCCACTGCGCGAGACGAACGTCTTAGTCTGATGAAGACCGAAAGAATTTTTTGGTCGAAACGATCGTAACGTATTATAAGTTACATTTTTATGTGTGTTTTTTCACAAAGTTTTTATTTATTTTATTCTCCCTATACTTCCGTGTATATGTATGTTCGTGTCAGTGGCGTAGCCAAGGGGGCATAGGGGGTCACCAACCCCCCCCTCTCCGACGAGGAATTTTTTGCCATACAAAATGCATATTCTTCGCTCCCTTATCCCGCACCAGAGTGGCTATTCGGACCGGCCGGTGCGGATAGCTTACAGGCTATTCGGCCCGTTCTGTAGTGCTGCCATCTATATTTAAATGTTCGTACTAATAATTCACCAATAATTTATTTAAAATTGTATGTTTACTTAGACTAAAGAAAACGAATTTCGTCCGCAATTTCTATTTTTAAAATTTACATTTAAGCTTTGGTCTGAAATGAGTAAGCTTTTAATATGAGGTATAAAACTACAAAAATTTAAATTCCCGTTAATGAAATTCAGTGTAAGCTTTACAATAAAGGCAATCGTAAGTTTCCGAAAGGTTTGACGACTGGAAATAGAATTGCATGAAAATTCTTTTATACATATTTAATGTATTCATGACGTTATTTTATACGTATGTAAAATTATCAAATGAAACAAACAATTTTGCAAATTTTTATACAATTCCAATTTTAACGATCATTAAATTCATCGGAAATAATCCTCGCTTGTTAACTTTGCTTATTATTTTTTTAATGAATTTTACATATATTTTTATGTAAACTATTATTTTTTTAAACATACTTCAAGTTTGCAATATATATAAAGCTTTGGTTTAATAAAATTTAATTAACTTTTACATAAGGGATGAGGGCTCCTCACGTCGTGTTCGTTTTCTTAAAATAAATTTAATGCGGCAAACAAATACAATTCTAAAGATGTAGTATCTCACTAAAGCAGGACCCGATTATGAGCATCAGGGGCCTGGGGCATTGATGGATTTGGGAGCCCCATCTATGAAATTTGTTTTACTTTACATAAAATTTTGATATAAAAAAGAATATTTCAGAACAACATTTGAAATTGGGGCCCTGGGCAAAGTCCCTATTTGCCCATTCGATAATAAAGCCCTGCACGAAAGTAACATAAATATAATAAAGTCAATAAAAAACACAGAAATATTATATTCTGCTCCATATATTCAACTTTTTAAACCAATCATGCAATTAAACAGGTTTAGCTTTTCGAAGAATAATTCTTTTATTTTATTTATTATTTCCCCTCCCCCTTCTTTACGCGAAACATTGGAAAGAGAAATTCTAAAATGAAGGCAATATAAATTAGTTTATTTATTAATAGGTATTTCATTTAATTTTTTGTAACCATGTCCATGGTGTGCTGTAACATAGCTCAAATATAATTTTCACAGTGACCTTTTGTGTGCTAAGCAGATAATATTTTTGCACTTATTTAATTGAACAAACTAGTGTCAGGTTTAACAATATAAAAAAATCTGGAGTGACTCCACTCGACTTTCCAAACACTTACGATTAAGATCATTACCAAGCATTTTTATAAATTTTAATCGATGAATAATTCAAACATATATACCAAATTGAAGCTCAATGGAATGCGCCGTTTAAACGCTAGCGCACTTTCAAGAATTTCCCTCCATAGGCCATAATGTAAAAGAAATCTTCGTCGTAGCCCTGTAGAAAAACTGTAAGTCCTATGCGTACCAAACTCAATACCGGTCTTGCGACGGTGGTTTGCAACATATATACCCAATTAGAGCTCAATCCAATGCCCCGTTTAGGAGCTATCGTGTTCACTCACATACACACACACATACATACATACACCTCGTAAAAATAGCATAAATGAATTCAGAAGACCTCAAAACGTGTCACCAAAATCTCGAAGTCGAATTTTTACTTTCCGAACATGTACCCCTCCAAAAAAAGTATTCGAGCAAGAGAGAAATTTCCTACGTTGGTTTCGTATATTAAAAATTATTTATCATAGAATATGAATTAGGCTATGTATAAATGCGCCATTTCGTATTTCCGTAAAGTTGTGCATTTTTCAAAAACTCAATTATTATTCGTAAATCTAATATAGGAAATTTCTCTCTTGCTCGAATACCTTTTTTGGAGGGTGTACCATGTAAGGAAAGTATTGTAATCATGAAAAAAATCGAATTCGAGATTTTGGTGTATTTACACGTTTTGAGGTCTTCTGAATTCATTTATGCTATTTTTACGAGATGTGTGTGTGTGTGTGTGTGTGGGAGACTACTCCAGGGGGAAGCAAAGACTACTAAAGGGGGGGGGGTAAAGACTACTTCAACGTATGGTTACCATGTTGGAAAGAGCAAAACGCAGGGGAAAACACTGCATACAAAAATCCAGGGGGGGGGCATTTACCCCCCTTGCCCTATGCTGCCGGCGCCCTGTTTGTGTGTATGTGAGTGAACACGATAGCTCCTGAACGGGGTATTCGATTGAGCTCAAATTCGGTGTATATGTTATAAACCACCGTCGCAAGACCGGTATTGATTTTGGCGTGTATAGGACTTTCAGTTTTTCTACTGGACTACGACAAAGATTTCTTTTACATTATAGGAGGAAATTCTTGAAAGTGCGCTAGCGTTTAAACGGTACATTCGATTGAGCTCAAATTGGGATACATGTTATAAACCACTATCGTAAGACCGGTATTGATTTTGGTGTGTATAGGACTTAGTTTTTCTACAGGGCTACGACAAAGATTTCTTTTACATTATGGCCTATGGGGAGAAATTCTTGAAAGCGCGCTTAGCGTTTAAACGGTGCATTCGATTGAGCTTCCATTTGGTATGTATGTTTGAATTACTCATCAATTAAAATTTATTTAAATGCTTGGTAATGAACCTAATCATAAGTGTTCGGAAAATTGAGTGGAGTCACTCCAGATTTTTTCATAATTACAATACTTTCCTTATATGGTACATGTTCGGAAAGTAAAAACTCTCAGGTCATAAAATGAATGATTTTTAATTTTAAATAGTTATAAGCATAGTACATTTAAGATTTTAAATTTTCACTTTGCATTGCGCTAGTTACAAGTACAGTTGCACACATTTAAGTAAATTTTTAAAATGTTTCCCCTAATACAACACATTCTCATAAAAAAAATTTATTTTTTAAGTTTTATGAGCACTTTGTCCTATGGCGTGAAATGGTAAAATGATTAAGTATTCTTATAGATAAATTGTCATATTTAAAGAATATTAAGCAAAATACTAAATAAACCATGACGTTATTTTATATATTTTGCAGCACTTATATTTAAGTAATTAGCATTTCATTGGTTCTATTCATACATTTAAAACATCGAAAATTGGTTCTCAGAATTCAGTATCATCAGTATTGTCACCAGTCATTCAAGGATTCTGACATACCGTGCGGCTGTCGATCTGGAGCTTTGGTCGGTTTTCTCTAGATGTCACGTGAATAAGCGTTTGAACCCCTTAGAAAGTTTGCCGCCTGATACATCCCTTAGACAGATTATCCCAAGTGTAGTGTTTGCCTTAAATACACAATGCAATACAATGTATCCATTCATTTTACTATCAAATGACCAAAGAGAATATGGCACTGCGAAATATTCATAAAAGTACTGTATGATCTGTTTTGCATAAATGTTATCGGTTATGTACTAGTAGAGTTCAGCCATTATAAGAACGGACTATCCTCCTCCATTTTTCCAAGCACATATATGGTAGAAAAAAAAGGTACTAAACTATATTGTTTTACTAAACAAGAACAAGGGTCGCTGATCATACTGCAATACAATAAAATAAAAGGCAAGTCGTTTCGAAATAGTACCCTACACTTTTGAGTACCATCTCTTATCTTCCATATGACAGTAAATCAACATTAAATGAGTACTAATGAATTGAAAGTTTAAATTTTATTAAAATGTAAATATGTAACCATAGGAAGTCGGGAAAAAACGCACAATATTGAAGGGGTTATTTTTTTAGATGAGCAGGGGGGGGGCGTGAAATAAAAAAAATGTAAGGCAGGAGTGGGCACACGAAAGGGCGCAAACAGAAGTACTTTCATGTATTTTGTATTTATCTCCATTGAAAATTGGCATTCAGGTAATTTTCCAAGGACAGTTGTCTGATTTATAAGTGCACAGTATGCACAGTAGCCCCATTGCCCCCTAGGTTTTGGTGAAGTGAAATTTTTTTAAGCATTTGAATTTTTTTGTATCCGTTTTGCAGTAAAATGTTTCATACTCTGAAAGCCCCCCCCCAGTAGAAACATTAGTATTTTCACTTAAATCCTGGTTTCAAATCAAATTTGTAGAAGAGTGGGGTGAAGGCGCTTTTTCCAGCTTCACATTAAAAACATAAAGAATGTAGGAAAAACTCTAACGGAAAAAACGCCAACCAGAGAAAAAAACTAATCCTCCCTTCACCCCCCCCCTTTAAACCAATAATTTTTACTTAAATATTGTACATGAACTTATTTCGTTGTTCAGTAAATATTGTTGCGGAATTACTCTGCTACTCCTGGGGTTCGTCGTTCTAAATTCCAGTGGTGTAAAAAGTTCAAGTAAAAAGTCACTTGTCAGGATGGAACACAAACTTTATTTCTTCTAGAACTTCGTAGAACAATCAGCTGCACACAATTCACAAGCACAATCTAGCAGTAACGTGCTTTTAACAATCCGATTGGATCAGAAGCTCTCACAAATGCTGTATTTCTCACACAAAATAAGTCACTTTTACAGGCAAAGATTCCGTGGAAATATTCAAGGGATATAGTACACTATCCCTTAAGACACAGCAATGAAGAAATTACACGCAGCACTTTAAAAACAGCTTCACAAAGCAAGCTAAAACACAGCTTCTATAGCACTATCAGTTCACACAAAACAAGCGTACTCAGAGCTCTTCACACATTGAATGTTCAACTCGCAACTGATTGACTTCGGGGCGATGCCCGCTTCTATAAATAGCCGACGCAGGAGGTACAAGAGGTTTCCAGAAAAGTCAATTTCTCGAGGGTTCTACATAAAGCGTGAATTTTGATTACGTCATAGAAGAGAAATGTTAGGTTATTATGCGTTTTTAATGCAGGAAAAACAACTTCCAGGCCCCATTGGGAAAATCGCGCCAAATGACCCAAAAGTCGCCAAGCTTGGCGACTTTTGGCGAAATATCGCCAAATTTGGCGCCAAAAATAAGTCCTCAAAAGTGAAGAGATCTAAGCTCTAGGACTAATATTTCTCGAGATTTCTAGAAGCCCATAGAAAAACATATGGGAAAGAGAAACCTCCGTATCTCCGGTTCTAATTGGCCGATTTTGATGCAACAAAAAGCAAAATTTATCTATTTGAAGCGTAGAATACGAATTTTAAACCATTTTAAGCCCCAGAGCAGCGGGTTGCCCCGAAAATTCGTAACATTGAGCCCTTCCCAAGGACTGCACGTCCCGGGCAGTACAATCCCTAGTTAGGAGGTCACACAGGTACCTACACTGTATAACACTTAACAAGATCTTAACAACATAATTCAAGCAAGTAATCAATAGCACAATAAGCAAATACACATTAATAAATAAATAATCAACATAATAAATAATTACACTGTAATAAGTAATCAATGTAATAACAAATACACATTAATAAAATCCAATATATTACAAATATATACACTAAACATGGCGTAAGTGGTGAGAGAAAGAGAGTTGAAGAAAGAGGAAGAGAAGAGAAAGACAGGAAAGGAATGAGAGGTGAAAGAAAAGAGGAATTACGCCATAGTGACCATAGTCTGAGCTAATTACAACCGCGGTAGATGGCTAGCCGATCGTAATGTACAACTCTTGGCTTCGAGTTTGGTGACTTACGAATCCGTACGATGACGTCATTCAACCGGTTTAGGACTGTGTAAGGACCGTCCCACGGCGATTGCAGCTTGGGAGACAGGCCTTTCCGTTGAGTAGGATTCCATAGCCAAACTTTGTCACCTGCGTTGAACTCGTGTCCCGTAGCCTTCGTGTCGTAGCGAGTCTTCATCTTTTCCGTGTTCAGGTTGATCCGCTCCCGAGCAAAATGATGCACATCTTCAAACCGTGCCCGAAGGTTTTCCACGTACTCCTCTGGCGATGAAGGCGCATCTGGAGGGCGGCCGAACACTAGATCGGCGGGAAGACGAAGATCTCTGCCGAACAGCATCTGGGAAGGTGTGAAGCTGGTAGTCTCGTGGACGGCACTCCTATAGGCCAGCAGAAAGAGGGGGAGTTTCTTGTCCCAGTCCTCTTGATTCCTAGATACCAGGAGCGAGAGGTTGTTCAAAATTGTACGATTGAACCTCTCCACCATGCCGTCGGATTGTGGGTGTAAAGGCGTAGTCTGGGTTTTGTCCCTTCCGAGAAGTTGGCATAGTCCTTTAAAGACTGCAGAGGTAAAGTTCGTTCCTTGGTCGGAATGAAGTTGCAGAGGGGTTCCATATCTGGAAATCCATTCTTGCACCAGTACCTCTGCTACGGTCGTAGCTTCTTGATCAGGAATAGGAAACGCTTCGGGCCATTTAGAAAAGTAGTCAATGACAACTAGGATGTATTTGTTGCCATCCGAAGTTCGCGGAAGAGGTCCCAGGATGTCGAGGGCAATCCTCTCAAAAGGCACTCCTACATTATAACGATGAGGTCTTCCACGGCTTCGTTTCTTCGGGCCTTTACGGGCGGCACAGGCGTCACAAGCTTGACACAGCTTTTCGACGTCGCCTCGAGCCCTAACCCAGTAGAAGCGCTCGCGAACTTTCTGCAGGGTCTTCATTACGCCAAAATGGCCTCCAGTTAAGCCATTATGAAGTTCTTCTAGAACCTTCGGAATCCTCTAACGAGGGAGTACTAACTGCCATCGGAGCATCTTGCCGTCGTCCAACTCCCATTTACGATACAGGACTCCATTCCTCAGGCGAAGCGAATCCCATAAAGCCCAGTACTGTTTTGTCGCCGGAAAGTAAGATGATATTTCTTGCCAACTGGGCTTATCGCTGGATTTTTCCATAAATTCCACAATAGGTTTGATGTCGCTGTCTGCTAATTGGTCCGCCCGAACATTTTCGTCACTCCAGGGATCTTGAGATGGTGCCGATGATGTAACTTGGCGGACAACGGGACGTTTCAGATGGTAATTTTTCTCCGCCCTGGAGCAATAGCGACAACTGTCTATGCAGGGCCTTCTCGACAAAGCATCTGCATTTCCATGAGATGACCCTTTCCGATGACGTATCTCGATGTCATATTCTTGTAATCGCTGTATCCACTTGGCTATTTGGCCCTCTGGATTCTTGAAATTTAGAAGCCAGGTTAAAGAGGCATGGTCCGTTCGGAGCAGGAACTTTCGGCCGTAGGGTAATGATGGAAGTGCTCCACGGCCTTAATGATAGCAAGGAGTTCCTTTCTCGTAACACAATAGTTACGTTCTGCCTTTGAAAGGCATTTGCTCCAGTAAGCAATGACGTGTTCTTGGCCATCTATCTCCTGGGACAAAACTGCTCCAACACTCTCCTTACTTGCGTCTGTGTCCAGGATAAATGGCTTGTCAGGGTAAGGATACGACAAGATCGGCGAAGATGTTAAAGCCGTCTTCAGTTCGTTGAATGCGTCCTCACATTCCTCAGTCCATAGAAATTTCTGTCTAGTCTCGGTCAATTTGTGAAGAGGTCTTGCAATTTGAGAAAAGCCCTTCACGAATTTTCGATAGTAAGTACACAGACCGAGAAAACTTCTTAAGTCGTGGATATTCTCGGGACGACTCCAGTTCTGTACTGCGGACGTCTTTTCGGGATCGGTTCGGACTCCGTGGGCGGATATTATGTGCCCGAGGTAACGTACTTCCCGACGAAACAAGTTGCACTTCGACGGACTTAGTTTCAAGTTTGCCTCTTTTAATTACTGCAGTACCTTTCGAATGTTCTCGAGGTGCTCTTCGAAAGTCCTTCCGACGATGATGATATTGTCCAAATAAACGAGACTTGCTTCGTAGGAAAGTCCTCTCAACACTGTCTCCATTAGTCGCTCGAATGTAGCAGGTGCGTTGCAGAGTCCAAAAGGCATTACTTTGAACTGCCATAATCCTTGTCCCGTGGTGAACGCAGTCTTTTCACGGTCGTCGGGATGAATTTCCACTTGCCAGTAACCACTTTTCAGATCCAGAGTGGAAAACCATTCGTTTCCTGATAAAGTGTCCAAAGTGTCGTCTATCCTGGGAAGAGGGTAGCTGTCTTTCTTGGTAATGTCATTCAGACGGCTATAGTCAACGCAGAACCGGGTGGAACCATCTTTCTTTCGGACCAAAACAATCGGCGAGGCCCACGGACTAGTCGATGGCTCGATGACGTCATCACGCTGCATCTCCTCTAAAAGTCTACTCACCTCTTCTTGCTTAGCAAACGGCAGCCGCCTAGGATGTTGCTTGATGGGAGAATGGCTGCCTGTATCTATCCTATGTTGAGTTAAGCTCGTACGACCAAAGTCACCCGAAGTTCGGGAGAAGAGGTCTTCAAATTCAGCTATTACTTTCTCCGCAGCGCTTCTCTGTTCTGCCGTTAACTCCATGTCTTGTATTAATTCCTTCGTCAGGCACTCGGAAGATTTAGCTGTCGTTTGGCTGATGTTCTTATTAATGCAGGTAACAGGAGTGCATGTCGCCAACACTTCATTTTTCTTTATGACCTTCGACTTGTCCGTCACATTTACTACTCTAACTGGAATTTCTGTTCTCGACAAGTCCACAAGTGTTGCTCCCACAAAAACTCCTCTGATGGAATCACTATTGCTTGGGTGTTCGATTAATCCAAAACGGAATTTATTGCTTTCTTTTACTGTTCCAGAAATTATTGAATCAGTTCTGGGAGGTAGAGTGATATCAGTCTGGGCTATTATTTGCTGAACAGGCAAAACAGTTTCATTTCTAATATCGAACGCAGCTATTTCTTCTGAGTCTGAACGAAGCTCATTATTCTTAAAGTCCAAATTAAATTTGTGCGATTTTAAAAAGTCGAGTCCGAGAATAAAAGAGTCTGTAATATTGGCGACATATACCACATGGTCGTATCTGGCATTTCCAAACGTGATTTCTACTTGCGCTTTTCCGCCCACTTCGATCTTGTCACCTGTCACAGTCTGGAGGGTCAGCGAGGACGGAGTCCAGATAATCTTCAAATTTAATTTCTTGGCCAGATCCGTCCTTATGATGGTTACGTTCGCTCCAGTATCAATCACCATGTGGCATGGGGAACCATTAACGTATCCCTGTACGAAGAGTCCATTACTGCCACCATTCACTGATGAAATCTGCAAGACTTTTAGGTGGGGCTTTTGACTATATGGCAACCTCCGCCCCGCGAGATGGCCACCTCCTAGTTTCCCTCTTTCATCTTCTTAGATTTCTCTTGCTGGTCATAAGACTTTCGACCACAATGCTTTTGTGCATGACCTTCGACGCCACACTTCCATCATTTCACTTTCTTTCGGCCATCTCTCGTTCTATCGGATCTTAATTTTCGCTCTATGAGATCTTCAATTCTCTTCAATCTGTTCTCGACGCTCTCTGTGTCTTTGTTAGCTTCCTCTTGGACCGTGACCGCTCTAACAGCATGCCGATCTTTTCTCACGGCCCGCTGGGCTGCCTCTAGCTTCATTGCGAACACCAGAGCAGACTTCAAATCCTGATAATCCTCCAACATGAGTGCCTTTTGGGTTTCTGGATCACGGATGGCTTCAATAAAATGTCGCACCGCCATTTCTTCTCGGACATTATCAAGGTGGTCCATGTAGGCTAGATGACACAGCCTATCTATGTCCGAAGCCAGCTCTTGAAGGGTCTCGCCAGATCTCTGCATCCTTGACTTAAGTTGGATTCTACTTTATTCTTTCTGGCACTTCTCTCCGAATTTCATCTCCAAGGCACTGGCAAGGGCGTCAAAATCTCCTATCTTCGTCGCTCCGATAGTTTGCAATACATTAATTGCATCTCCGCTAAGGGAAGCGGCCAGTTGATTAGCTTTCTCGGACTCGCTCCAACCATTGGCTCTGGCGACGATCGAAAATTGGGTATTGTAAGCTTCCCAGGGAGTCTTTCAGTCATAGGCAGTAAGTTTCACTGCTGGGCGGTGTGAAGATAACCTGATGTTTTCGGGTAACTTTCCCAGCTTTACGAGAGAGTCCAATTTCTCTTCAATTTTAGCTTCACATTCTTCACGCATTCTGCAAATATCCTGCTGTAATTCCTTAACATTCCCTTCAATTCTTTGTCCATATTTCGTCTGAGTTTCTTCTAAGAGAGAAACTCTTTTCTCCATTTCTTCTTGGCCCTGCTTAATTTCTTCTAAATTTTCTTGGGTTTTCTCTATCTTCTGCTCCAACTTTTCTTGATTTTTCTCTATTTTCTGCAACCCAGTTTTCATCTCTTCTTGTCCGGCTTCAATTTTCTTTTCTAAATCCGCCTTCATTTGTTCTTGTCCGGCTTTCATCTCGTCTTGTCCAACTTTCATTTCTTGCATCATATTCATGAGCTTTTGAAGTTGTTCTTCCATTTTTTTGTCTAGTCAAAACCATAAACTGGAAAATTAAAGTCCTACTTTAGAACCCCGATTCTGACACCAAATGTTGCGGAATTACTCTGCTACTCCTGGGGTTCGTTGTTCTAAATTCCAGAGGTGTAAAAAGTTCAAGTAAAAAGTCACTTGTCAGGATGGAACACAAACTTTATTTCTTCTAGAACTTCGTAGAACAATCAGCTGCACACAATTCACAAGCACAATCTAGCAGTAACGTGCTTTTAACAATCCGATTGGATCAGAAGCTCTCACAAATGCTGTATTTCTCACACAAAATAAGTCACTTTTACAGGCAAAGATTCCGTGGAAATATTCAAGGGATATAGTACACTATCCCTTAAGACACAGCAATGAAGAATTTACACACAGCACTTTAAAAACAGCTTCACAAAGCAAGCTAAAACACAGCTTCTATAGCACTATCAGTTCACACAAAACAAGCGTACTCAGAGCTCTTCACACATTGAATGTTCAACTCGCAACTGACTGACTTCGGGGCGATGCCCGCTTCTATAAATAGCCGACGCAGGAGGTACAAGAGGTTTCCAGAAAAGTCAATTTCTCGAGGGTTCTACATAAAGCGTGAATTTTGATTACGTCATAGAAGAGAAATGTTAGGTTATTATGCGTTTTTAATGCAGGAAAAACAACTTCCAGGCCCCATTGGGAAAATCGCGCCAAATGACCAAAAAGTCGCCAAGATTGGCGACTTTTGGCGAAATATCGCCAAATTTGGCGCCAGAAATAAGCCCTCAAAAGTGAAGAGATCTAAGCTCTAGGACTAATATTTCTCGAGATTTCTAGAAGCCCATAGAAAAACATATGGGAAAGCGAAACCTCCGTATCTCCGGTTCTAATTGGCCGTTTTTGATGCAACAAAAAGCAAAATTTATCTATTTGAAGCGTAGAATACGAATTTTAAACCATTTTAAGCCCCAGAGCAGCGGGTTGCCCCGAAAATTCGTAAAAATATGATAATATATTTAATCAAATATTGGCTTGCCCCCGAATTCTTTTGTTTTTGAGTAAAGGAGGTGCTTTTGTAATTTCAGAGCATTCAATTTTAATCTATTATCATATTAATCACAAAAATTTAAAACCAAGCCACATGTCAAGATCATGAAGGTCATAAAAGGGAGGAAAGGAGGGGAGGGAAATCTTCCCTTCTTTTTCCTGGAAAAAAGGAAAGATTCCTCCAACAAAAGACACTATGACCGTCGGAAATAGTGTACGGTCAAGCAATTTCTTTGAGGTTGATTCCTGTTCAACTCACAAAATACATGTACTGTACAAACATTTTACATTTAAGAATATTATACCCAGTAAAAACATTTAAAAGCTATGTGATAATAAATATTTTATCACATTTTTTATATCAGCTATTCTATCTAGAAAGATACATCCTTTTATTGAGATTTTTTTAAACAAAATATTCAAAATTATATAAATGAAAATTTTTAAAATCTGAATAGAAACTGAATTGACTTAACGATTTATTTAAATTTCAATGAAACTTAAAATCATAATAATTTCATTTTTTTTCTCTAAAATATTTAAATCATTTTTATTTCCTAGTTTTGTGGAACTTCTAAATAGTGATGAATTATATATAAATGACAATAAAACATTCAAACTAATATCAAAATATTCAGAAGCCATGTGCCTCATATTAACTAAAATCTTAAAGGTAATATGATATATTCTCTTGAAAATAATAAAATAAAGAAATAATTTAATTACTGAATTATTAATTTAATTAACTGATTGTTCAATTTGTGTGTATTCTTAGGACAAAGTCCTAGTCATTCGGTAACAAATTATAACATTTTCGAAAATTTTAAATACCATCTCTCACCTAACAGGCAATCCTAAAAAAAGTATATAAGACTCTACAGATTTAACATGCACGTTCTCTGTAATATATTACCACCTTTAGTCTGATTCGTAATCAGTTATGGATTATTATTACTGGTTTTCTTTTTATAAGTGCAAGAGTTTACTCTGATTCATGGTAATTTATCATTTAACTCTTTGGTTTTAAATAATAATTCTTAAAAATAAAGGATTTATAAGTATACCGTTACCGGGTGATTCAAAATAGATGTTAAGGCAATTATTTTTTAAACCGTAAGTGATCGAAACATACTTCCAATTAGAAAAGTTCGTCAAATTAAGACTAGCTTTCAGATATGGCATTTTTTAATAGGGGTGGTGTACATTTAAAATACGAAATTTAGTTTTTATACGGTCCCTCTTTCTTACCCTTTATATTTAGAAGAATGTTGCTCTTTGTCTAAGAAAATTAATGAAACAAATCCCGTGTCCCTAAGTGAAATAGTTAGCGAGAAAATTAATTTTGAAAATGATGACTTATACCACTTTACCTACGGTGTTGGCGTCAGTTTTAATATAAATTTTAAAAATAGAAATTGCGGACGAAATTCGTTTTCTTTGGTCTAAATAAACATACAATTTTAAATAAATTATTGGTGAATTATTAGTACGGACATTTAAATATAGATGGCAGCACTACAGAACGGGCCGAATAGCCTGTAAGCTATCCGCACCGATCGGTCCGGATAGCAACGGCCTATCACGCACACTTATACACAAATGTGAGTTGCAGTAGTCGTAACCCCCCCCCCCCCATGAAAAAATTCTGGCTACGCCACTGGTTCGTATTAATAGGTTTTGGTTTAGTATACCCATGGCAAGGGTAAATTTTAATCTTTTAGTGTTTTAAAGAATTATTCTAATAATCAAAATAGACGCCAGCAGGGGATCCAGGGGGGGGTGTGCACGTGCCCCCTGTCAGGGAGCCAATGACCCTCCTCTTTCGGGGACTCCTGATTCATTCGTCGGGATAAGAAACAATCCAATTTTTAGGCCAATTTTAATTTTGAAATATTCAAAAGAAAAAGTACTTTAGTAGTACTTTCGCTTTTCAAAAATCTTTTAGTGTTTTAATGAATTATTCTAATAATCAAATTAGGCGCCAGCAGGGGATCCAGGGGGGTGCACGTGCCCCCTGTCAGGAAGCCAGTGACCCTCCCCTTTCGGGGACTCCTGATTCATTCGTCGGAGAATTTTTAAGATAAGAAACAATCCAATTTTTAGGCCAATTTTCATTTTGAAATATTTAAAAGAAAAACTACTTTTGTAGTACTTTCGCTTTTCAAAAATTCGTGAAATGACGCGTTTACATTTCAATCAGAAACAAAATGTTATGGGTGTCGGAAGTGGGGGATGTCCGCAGTGGCTTGGCGTAAGGGGGGGGGGAGCGCCCGACCCGGGCAGAAAATTTCTAGAGGCGGTATAACGCCTATGGTTAACTTATTTTAAAAAGATTAAAATATCATTGAGTTTTGGGCGGTTTTCTCCAGGTGAAACACGAATATGCCTTAGAAACCCTTAAAATGTCCTCCGACCAAGCCCTCCACCCTTCTGCTTAGGTGTATTATTAAAAAGAAAAGAGGAAAATTCTGTATGCAAATTATTCAGGAGTTAAGTTAAATTGTTTAAAATTACTCTAACAGATTAAAATAATAATAAATAAAAATATGAAATTTTTCTGGAGGATGGGCTCAGTTATCTAAACAAATTATACTGCAATAAATAAATAAGTAAGTAAATAAGACACTGAACATGGTAGATGGTGGAAGCGTTACGGTCCAACGTTCGGGCCTACCGCGCGGCTGTCTATCTAACGGTCTGTAGTTTTGTTCGGTTTCCTACATATATATATATATATATATATATATATATATATATATATATATATATATAGGTGAAAAGCTGTCATTTTAATCACTTTAAAATAAATAAGTCAACGATAGGGGTTTTGCCTCCCGCAAAAATTTTCTGCACGGGGCTAGCGCCCCATCCGCTCCACCTACGCTACGCCACTGCGAACATCCCTTATGAATAACGAGTATTTAAATTCTATCTATAGGAAACCGAACAAAACTACAGACCGTTAGATCGACAGCCGCGCGGTAGGCCCGAACGTGGGACCGTAACGCTTCCACCATCTACCATGTTCAGTGTCTTATTTACTTACTTATTTATTTATTGCAGTGTAATTTGTTTAGATAACTGAGCCCATCCTCCAGAAAAATTTCATATTTTTATTTATTATTATTTTAATCTGTTAGAGTAATTTTAAACAATTTAACTTAACTCCTGAATAATTTGCATAGAGAATTTTCCTCTTTTTTTTTAATAATACACCTTAGCAGAAGGGTGGAGAGCTTGGTCGGAGGACTTTTTAAGGGGGTTCTAAGGCATATTCATGTTTCATCTTGAGAAAACCGCCCAAAAGTCCATGATATTTTAATCTTTTTAAAATAAGTTAACCATAGGCGTTATACCGCCTCTAGAAATTTTCTACCCTGGTCGGGCGTCCCAACCCCAAAAAATAAACTAAAACCTATTAATACGAACTAGTGGCACAACCAGAATTTTTTCATGGAGGGGGTTGGGGGTACGACTACTGCAACTCACATTTGTGTATAAGTGTACGTGATAAGGGAGCGAAGAATATGCATTTGTATGGCAAAAAATTCCTCATCGGAGGGGGGTTGGTGACCCCTATGCCCCCTTGGCTACGCCACTGACACGAACATACGTATACACGTAAGTATAGGCAGAATAAAATAAATAAAAACTTTGCGAAAAAAACGCACGTAAAATGTAACTTATAATACGTTACGATCGTTTCGACCAAAAAATTCTTTCGGTCTTCATCAGACTAAGACGTTCGTCTCGCGCAGCGGCGTAGCGAGGATTTTATTTCTGGGTGGGCTGGGTATTAAATTTAAAGCTAAAAAGCTAAAGGTCATTGTAAGCTAAATATCAAATTGTAAGCTAAGTAAAGGGTCCCATTTCGGGGGGCAGCAGCCCCCCCTCTGGCCACGCCCCTGCGTCCCGGTCTTTGTCTGATGAAGACCGAAAGAATTTTTTGGTCGAAACGATTGTAACTATTATAAGTTACATTTTATGTGTGTTTTTTTCACAAAGTTTTTATTTATTTTATCGTTTAACCCTAGAATTTTGAGTGTTTTTTACGTATAGGGAGAATGCTGTATTAATATATTAAAATATGTAAGAGTTACGAAAAACAAGTCTTTAAAAAGTATTACAGTCTTTTGAAGATTCAAATAAAACATATATTAATATATTTATTTATTATTAATTTATTACATGTCGAAGAAGCTCCTAAAAGCATTAACCAACTAACAATTTCTTAAATTTTTTTTCAATATGTGCATGGATGAAGAAAGGTTTCAAAATATTTATAGATAAAGATACATTCTGTTTAAACAAAAAAATAATTTTTTTTTTAAATGAAGCATTTTTGACAGTTTTAATGCCCTTTTAATCATATGGACTGGCCCTTTAAATCGCTCTGTTCAGGACATATAACTACGCCACGGCGGAAGGAATGCGAGGTTTACTATTGTCATATACGGGGTTTCCTATTGTTCTCGTGGGTTCTTTCTATTGTACGGTTCTTTCCTATTGTATGGGTTTTCCTATCGGTGGATTCATATCTGCCACGCCGCACCGCAACCATGCCGTACTGTTTCGCCGTTTTGGACCGTTGGCTAGCCATGGCCATACATTTACGAACACCATTAGATAGAAACTCGTTTGGTGTTTATGAATGCGGGCAATGAATCATCCATGGAATCATCGAATCATCAAAGGGAAATCTCGTCCAAAGATCTCGTCTGCTAGTTGCTAGTTTTGACTGTTTTACATTAGAAATTGAAATGGCAGAATTATGTTGTTAAAAAATAAATGGATATTACTTCGAGTTTGAAAGGATTTGTTTTTAAAACTTTTATTATATTTCTTTCATTGTGTACTTTACTATGGTTTTCAATAATTTCTTATGGACTTTTGTATTATCTTTATATTCCTGCTGTAGCGCACATTAGATCTGTCCATCTACAGTATGAGTGAGTTTACGTTTTAATCTACGTATTATTCTTTACTGCCCGAAAATAATTATTTTGTTGTGATATCAGTTTGAAACTTTCATAGTAATATGTTTTAATTTCGAATCGTGAGAGAATTTGAATGTCCATTTATTTGGCCACAATTTTATTTATGCATATTTCAGGAGATAGGAAATGAACATAGCTTCACGAAAATTGCTTATAGAATCTTTAGAATTCTATAAAAGTTCGCTAGAGTTATGACACGTTTTTCTGTAGTCTTACAGAACCGTTTTCTTCAGTGCGTCTCTCTTATCCGAAATTCAGATTTCAATTTATAAGATTCAGATTTTAGTTTATAAGGTAAACATTGGACCGTTTTTAACCTTAAAAAACTTTGGTGGATTTATCAACCTAGCTATACAGCTAATCTAAAATCAGCATGATTAAAATAGCACATAAATAACAATAGCAAAAACATACTTTAAGCAACTCAAAAAGATTACATTAAATAAAAAAAATTACTTTATTTTTCTCATTTCATTCACTTACTTCCAGAAATGCCCCTTATGCCATCTTCATTGTCTTCGCACTTCACTATCACCTTATTTTTGCCCCTAACCTTCATTGGTATTGCTATAACTCACTATTTCCTCCTTTCTTCCCAGGCGCAGATCTAGAAATCACTTAGGGGGGGGGGCTGTCTGATTTTGTGCCTGAATTTATATAAATCGCGTTAAAGTTGGGGAGCTCGGAATTAATCCCCTGTTAAAAAAATCTATACATGGGCAAAGATTAGGAACAACAAGGGTAATGCCCACCACACGTGCATATAAAGGGTCGGATTTTTAGCTATAACTAAAGGGGAGATAGGCGGGAGCTTCTTCCTCAAATCAGTGTTACAAATTTAGGTTTCTTGTGAATCATTTTTGTTCTGGAAATTTTAAATAGAGAAATATAACATAGATTTACTCAAAATAATCTGCATACTGGATTGCATTCAAGTACTGTAATCCATATAAACTGATATGAAATCAGGTATAACAGTAGAACCTCGATTAACCGAAACCCTCAGTTAACTAAAGTCGGTTTCTCCTTCACTCTTTTTTTTTTTTTTCATCAGAAAATTGCTTTTTGAAGGAGATTCTGAATCTGGTTCAGTTTCAATAATTGAGTTTTGGAAAACTGTCTATATCCAAGATTGCATTTATACGATCGATGATGCGTGGGAATCTATGCCGCAATCAACACTGGCTTCAAGACAAAGTTGGTGAAAACTTTTGCTGAATTTTTCAACTGGCTCAGATGAAAATGCTACAGACATTCATTACAGACTGAGTTTTCAAGCCTTTTTACCACAATGAAAGGTTTTGAAAATTATGGGGATAGAGAAATCAGATTGGTTTAATTGTGAAGTGGAAGATGCAGGCTTCCAGTTGCTCAATGATGAGGAATTAATAGCAGAAGTCCGAAAATCTGCAAAAGAAGATGAAGATGAGAATGATTCTGGAGTAAATAAGATCAGTAACAATTATGCTTTTGAGTGTTTCTCAAAAGCCTTCTTTGGTTGGAACGACAGGAGCAGTGTGATTCCTCTTAAATCATGCTTTTAAGAAAACTTCGGGATAGAGTTGCACTGCAAAGGATGGCCTTGAGATAGATAGACCATATGAAGCTTCCATTTAAACCATTGTAAGTTTTTGTTTGAGAAATAAATTTATTTTCATTTATAATTTTAATTTAACAGTTAAAATAGTCATAATAACAGTTCAATGACGATACTACGTATTAAACTAGATGATTATTGATGAATTCTCGATTATCCGAAGTAGGTTCGGTCCCAATTACTTCGGATAATCGAGGTTCTACTGCACATTTAAATAATTCGAAATTTATAGAACGGTCGAGTTCAAAAATTATTCTAGCTCTTTATAAACCAGATTTCTCAAAATTGTCCCAGAAAATATTTTAATATTTAATTTTCTCAATTTCGAATTTGTCTCTGTTTTTTCAGGCATGAAAGAGTTCCGCTTTTAAGCGGAAATCCGCTTTTTTCAATGTCTTTGAGGCTGTTTCTGAGATCGATGCAAAACCGTCGAGAACCGCGAGCGAAAAGTGGGGGGGGGGGTGTGGGAGGAGCGGAACGAATGAACAAACGCCATTCCTAAGCCTACACATCGTATCTATCACCCTAAATTATTGGTGCAGCGGAATGGAGAAAGGCATAACTTGTGCCAATTGGCCGAATGACGATCGCGCAGGTTGAAAGTAGGTCACTCACGCCTTACTGTTGAAATCGCACCGGGGAAATTGCCGAACTTGAATTACGGGATGACTGATACGGCTGTTACGTGAACTTTTGCTGCTACTTCAGGGTGTCTACCATCATGGAAAAGTCAAGAATTGGAAAAAAGGTCAGGAAAGTCAAGAAATGAAGCACTAGGTCACGATTAGCGACTCAACTTCCTTTTTTCCATTTCATTCAAATTCTTAGTTGACAATTTTCGTAACTAAATTTCCTAAAATTTTGTGCACCATTTTTACAGAATTGCTAATAACTGTATAGTTTACCGCATAATTCTATCGATCTTTGCTGTAGAGATATTTAATTTTGAAATCGGGGCTTATTCGCTGATCACCCTGTATATTAATAGTGTTAAATTTAAAAGTATAATTTTTCTTCATTCTATCAGTATGATGCAGGGGTGCAGAAACTGTTTTTACTCTCAACATTTCCCTCAATCCATATTTCCCCAAAATTTTATGATATGTTTATAGACGTGCATAAGTTCTGTATTACCATAAGTGTAAAAATATTTGCCTGAACAAGCTACATACATGTTTACTAAATAGCAATTGGTCCAAGTTAAGAGAAAGCAAACTGCTGGTGGGTGAAAGAGTTGAAAAAAAAATCGCTTTAAAAATTGGAATGGGAAAGAATAACTCGAAGAATTTTGTAATTCATTGTTAAAATCGAAATCAGTTGTATATTTTCTGCAAAATTTCCCCCTATCCTAGATTGCCGGATCGTACATATTCTGCATCCCTGGCACGAATGTATTTTTGATATTAGTGTTTCGTATTTGTTATGGTCAAGAAAAGGTCAAGAAATCAAGCTTACTTTATGTGGTAGACACCCTGTACTTTTATTTGTCGTGTGTTTGGAACTGTACCGCACACGCTCTGAAACGCATGTGGGAAATTGCGTCATCAGTTTCTGAAGATGATCTTTTGTTAGTTAACCAAGATAACATTATAAATATGGATATTAATTTAAACAATGAGCATAAAGCTAGCTCAGTAGATGCGAGCGAAAAAAATAAATTTAAATTCGAGTGGTTGAATAAATCTATTAAAGTCAAACTACCGGCAAAAGTTATGGATCATGAAGGAGAAATAGAAATAAAAGTAGGTGATATATATATGCGATATAGATTTAGTAATAATTAGAGGTTATTTTATGAGAATTTAATGACATTACGTTTTACGACTCAACGTAAAGGTGCAGCAGTTAATGTTTCGTAGATGTATTAAATTAGTAATGTGTCTTCTGACCTTAAATTACAAGCCAAGAGCAAGCTGCGTTTAGTTTATTATTTTGCATAAAAATTTAAGTATAATTAGTACAGTAGGGAACCCGAAATCCGGAATGCTCTGGACCGGACCCATTCCAGATTTTGGGATACAGGCTGCGAACTTTACCGATTTCCGGAAGTCTTCCGAGGTAAGCTGTAGCATAGGCCCTTCTGCGTTTTAGCGTCTATTATGACGTTAATTAATATTAACTGAAACTCTATTAAATAAAAACTTTAAAAATATGCACACGATTATATATCTCTGATTAAAAAAAAAAAGAATGAATGAATAATACAGTATGTTAAAGATGAAGTAATCCATTAAAAAATTCGAAAGCTATGTTATCGAGCCGAGCAACGATTATTTCAGACGGATGACTATTGCTGCAACTAAATTGGCTGAAAATATGCAACTTATATAATCTTAAAATTTTACTTAACGTTTTTTCATACATAGTTTCCGATTGAAATAACTTATCCTACACCGCAATTCAGCGGGCTACGGAAGGACGGATAGAGCAGTTGCGCAATTTTCGGATCAACAGTCGCCTTTCCTCGGCCCGTTGATTTGCCTAGCAATTTATTACGCAACCCGCCATTTCTGCACACATCTGCAGTTCTTTGAGAAGGGGGGGGAGGGGAACAGTCATTAAGCAGACCAAATCCCGTTCATCTTTGTTTACATTTAACAGACTAGATGAATCATCAACACTTGAAGCCTGTGTGTGTGCGTGCGTAAAGGACACATTTTTCTCCCCATTAAAGTAAGTCATTCTATAATAGCATAGAATCTATTTACGTTACGAGAAATCGAAAATTACCGCACAAGATCTAACAGCAACTCGCCGATCGCAAAGCGAAGAAAGGCGCGAGTAGACAGGATCAATCATTCTCCTGGTACGCGCCCGCGCCCTCCTTTCCCTGCGCTTCGCCGCGATCGACGAAATTCTTTCCAATTTAACAGGTTTCCTTATTTTTACGTATATTCAATTGAAAACGGTCTTTCAAAGAAGAAAATGAGGAATAAAAAGGAAAATAATATCCGTTTTTATATGCTTATAGGGAGGAGGAAAAAAAAAAAGTTCCGGATTTTGCGTCTTCCAGATTTCCGGATTTCGGGTCCCCTACTGTATTAGGTAATTAAAGTGTGCTTGGAGTTTAGCAAGAATATAATCTTTGATTACATAATTATTATTGGGGGGGGGGGGGGGGGTCGGGATTGATTTTTATCCCTCTCGACACTGGTTTAGGAATGTCCTGATTTTAGGTTCAGAAAAAATGGTCACTTTAATAATAATAAATAAATGAATAAAATCAAAACTGCAATAATGAAAAAAAAAAAAAAAAGACAGTTTTTGAAAACATTTTGATTTCAACACTTTTTAATGTATTTTTATCATGTATAGAAAATGGGGGGAAAATTTTGTACTATCGTTTTTTAAGAATGGAGTGATATATTACTGGAAGAAATTACTGTACAAAAACAGTTGTTTTTCAATCTGTAAAAATTTGGTTACCTTTTTTTCCATCATAAATTGACCCTTCTTATAAGAATATAGTGTACAGGCTGGTTATATAAAATTTTTTCACGTTAAATTTTGTATTCGGGTAGAGTTCAGCTTTTTTGATCAGCTTGCACTTTCATGCCTGGTTTTTTGTTTTTGCAACCAAAATATGTAGATGGTTTATAAAGTTTTAGTAGTCAGTTATTTCATAAATGCAGTGAATTTATCTGGGATTTTAATTTTTAAGAGGCTAAATGTTAGTAAAGAAATGTAACAGTATATGCACATTCATTAAAGCGGGAGAGCCGTTCACGTTTGAGAACGAATTTAGAAAATGCTGATAAACCAACAACGTAGAAGAATTCATTATAGGTTCAGGTTCAAGGGGTATCATTGGAGTTTTTCTTCCTTTTAGGTCAAGGTAGACTCACGTCCGTTTCAGAACGCTAGAATGGGAACTCAATCTATTTTTTAGTATCTGGAAGACGGATTAGGGAGAAAAGTGCCCCCATTGTGCTGGGCATGCTTTTGTGGTTTCACGGATTATCCTTTGTCGGCAAATCCCGACTGGTCATTAAAAGCCAATAAATTCTTTTCCCCTGCACCGTTTCCCCCCTTTTATAATGCCTTGACCATTAAAAAAATTCCCCTGCAGCATCCGGGAATCGCACCGGAGTCTACCCTGGCCTTTTCATTGCTTTCTCAGTAATTTTGTCGGTTGGTGTAAACCAGGAAGTTTTAAAACTAAACCGTATGTGCCTTATGTCTGTGCCCCCACCCCGACTCCCGATGCAGCATGTTTTTTTGTTTTTTTTTTAATGGTCAAGGCATTGAAAAAAGGGGGATACAGTGCAGGGTCGAAGAATTTATTGCTTTTAATGACCAGTCAGGATTCGCCGACAAAGGATGACACATGAAACCACAAAATCACGCCCACCACACAATGGGGTCACTTTTCACCCCAATTTGTCTTCAAGATTCTGAAAAATAGATTGAGTTCCCATTCTAGCGTTCTAAAACGGACTGAGTCGACCCTGGCCTTTATCAGTCTCTGGCAAAAGTGCCAGTGTTTTGTTTATGGAGAAGACCCCCCTCTTTTGTTGCTTAAAGTTGCCTGAAAGCGCGCGCTTCCAGCATACACTTGTCAGGAAGCACATGTATGTTTCTCTGCTTGACGCTATGATCTTATTACATGGAAACAGGAAGAAGTGTAGACAGTGCCGATCCTAGACCTTCGGCCGTCCACGTGCAAATTAAAATTGGCCGCCCCTTTTTTACAAACTTTATGCTTTAAAAGTTTAAATAAACTACTATTAAACACTTGAAAAAATCATCTAAATATTTGTATGGAATGGATGAAAATTAAAGAGAGAAGCTTGTTAAAGTACTCATTTTATTTTCAGAAAAATAGAAAACTACAGCATTTCTGATCTTTCAAAAATTATAAAAAGATTTTTTGAGCTTTCTTGCAGGCAAATTCACCTATAATGTTGGAAATATCTAGCGTCTCACAGATAAAACTTCTTATTGAAATAACAGCCAAATTCGTAAGCCTTTCTTGTGACATTGTTGATCTTAAGTAATTTTTAATCAAAATTTTGAAAAGCTTCTTTCACCTAAAGCAATACTGATTGGTATAGTCAAAATTATTCTGAGTGCTATAGATAAATTGGGAAAATATAGTATTAAATCCTGACTTAATTTATGATTCGAAATTTCTAATCGCTTTAACCAGCAAATGTTGGGAAATAGATCTCGAAAACATAATAGTTCATTGAGAAATTCTATACCGCCCCTGTCTATTCTATAATTCTCCCTGTAAGTCCCTTTCTATTTTCCATCTTCATTTCTTTGAAGTTTAATGTGCAAATCCATAAAACTTTTTTTTTTTTTTCAAATTGTCGGTATCTTGAATTAAAAGTAAGTAAGAAACTGAGTATTGAGAAACAGCTTTCACCAAAATCGAAACGTTCTACTGAACTGATGGAAATATTCAAAATTTGAAAATGAAAATTAATCTTAAACATTTTTAGGGACTGTAACATGCTCATCATGTGACTCATAGTAAAACATACGAGGTTTTTTTCTTTCATGGATTTCAGAAAATTCTGTCTCTACGCTAATTTTCTGTGCGATAATAGTGCGATTTCTGTGCGTAACAAAGCTTTCATCATTTCTTTTCGAAAGTAAGTATATTTTTTAATTTCTTAATGCTGCGACACATTCTGCTAAATCTATGTTGGACTGCTACAACATTTTTGAAACAGTATTCAAATTTTTCTAGCAAATCATGCAAAATCATTACTGAACATATAAATTTAAATGAGCAAATTGTTTCCGATGAAGATTTAGCTCTGCTACACGATCCTTTGCTTCATGTGAAAATTGATTAAGCGCAGCGAGTATGTTTTTAAGATCTGTTTGCAATGTAATGCATGTATTTGACTTTCCCAACGAGTATAGCTTAGCGCATGGGTGCCCATAAGGGGGGGGGGCAAGGTAGGGCACTTGCCCCCCCCCTCTAGAGTTTTAGGTTAATGCCTCATGATGTATACAAAAGGCAAAACCAGAACTAAATTTGTTAAAAGTTTGAAATTTCCCCCCCTCTAGAACTTTTTTTTTGAGTTTGCCCCCCTCTAGAAAAATTCCTATGGGCACCAATGGCTTAGAGGCTTTAAAGAAAAGTTTGCAATTGTGTTCGTTTGAATATCCCATCTGTATATCGAAGCTGAAAAAAGTTGTATAATTCTTGAATAATATTTTTTTAAAAATTGCAATCTCTCCACTTAATTTAGCAGTCATTAATTGCTTGGTTCAGAGATTGTGCCGAGCATGGTACAAAAAATGACCTAGGATTAGTACCTTATCGTCTTTTTTGAAAACCTATATTTTTTCTGCGCATATTGGTTCCATTATCGTATACTAGGCTAATAATGTTTTGAACATCTAGATTTAAACTAGGAACACAAAATAGAATAAACCTGTACAGAAAAAACACTCAAAATACAAAACGATAAAAAAGTTAAAAGATAAATAAACCTCTGTGTAAAAAAACACACATAAAATGATACTTTTAACAAGGCACTATCGTTTCGACCAAAATTTATTCAGTCTTTATCAGTCGTAATCCTGCTCCTGTAGTATCCTCAATTGGGTAAAATCCTACAAAAAATTCGGAAATGACTGATTTGCTATCTGACATGTTTACGTCAGTGGCGGCTCGTGATGAAAAAAATAGGTGAAGAGCTTGATACCAAAACATTATGAAAAACACCTGATACAGCCATTATGCATGGTAATTAGGTGGGGGCATAGCCTTTCTGCGGAAAGAAATTTTTAATCTTTCAGCGATCCTATAAAATGTCGACCGACCAGTGGCCTACCGCGTAGCGCTTTGAAGACTGAAGGTGCCTGGTTCAAAACCAGGTCACGTCCGCCGACCTAATCGTTCGGAGTTTTCCGTGGTTTCCTCTGAAACTTAGCGTAAATACGGGTTAGGACCCGTAGAAAGACCCCCCCCACGAAGGGCATCCCGCTCGTAGGTCTAGATCCCCTGTGTAGATAATTGGCCTTAATGCCACAACAACAACAAGAACATAATAAAAACACATAAAACATTATTTAATACGGCGGATTAATTAGTTAAAATTTTTTATTTGGGAATACCTTATTCCCCCGTACACGATATATATTTCGGTTACACACATAACCATCTTCAGTCGTTTCTGGATCTCTCACTAATGGCGGCTTCTTTTTATTTCTTCGTTCTTATTCTTGAAAGTTCGATGCATGACGTCATGCCATGATTGGTCGATTGTATGAAGCGTATCGTTGATGCTGCCCTCTGTCGTCAATATTTCTAAGCTCTCACGAATGTAGGCATATATACTATTTTTAAAGTTGGCTATTTTTTTAATATTTTTAAAATCAATGGTAATGGGCTCTTTCAAAGCAAGGCGGGCTAGAGCGGTACTTTGTTTCTGGAGGTTAATGTCTTTAAAATGTTCGTTTTTTCGTTCTTTAATTTTCCTTTTTGTAACGCCGATGTAGCAATTTTCTTTATTAGTATCGTTTGACATAAAATTAATTTTATAGATCCCTGCGGTTTCGATGGGGTTGATTGGGTCTTTTTCCGATCTAATGCGCTGAAAGATTGTTTTATTAGGTTTAATTGGAATACGGAAGTTCTTTTTACTGGCGATATTAGAAAGTTTATTGGCTATCCCTCGGCTAAAGGGGATAGCGGTAGTAAAACGTGGTTTATCTTTTTGATGGTTGTCTATAACATTTAATTTATGTTGCCTAGCTTTGAAAACTTTGTCGACAATTTCTCGAGGGTAGTGGGCGTCTTGACATTGTTTCTTTATGAAAGCAATTTCTTTTTGAAGGAGGTCGTTGTTAGAACACACTTTGAAAGCGCGGTCGATATAGGAACGAATAGCAGCAATTTTATAGTTGAAAGGGGTTTTAGATTTAAAATTTACTATATTAGTATTACAAGTAGGTTTTCGAAAAATGGTGGTCTCAATGAGATTATTGTTTCTGGTTATGTTCACATCTAAGTAATTGAGGCTATTATTGATTTCTTTTTCGTATGTAAATTTAATGTTCGGGTCTATGGCATTAAGTTGATTGATCAAATTATTTTCTTCATTATTGTGGGCGGTAAGGATAGCGAAGATATCGTCGACATAGCGAAGCCAAAGTTTGATGGTATTATTGTGTGTCTGTTTAATCTGTTCTTCAAGGATTCTCATTTTCCAGTCGGCAATTATTCCGGATATGGGGGAGCCCATGGGGACTCCTTTTATTTGTTGGTAGAAGTGATTATTATATTGAAAATATGAGTTATTTAAAATTAGATTTATTGCACTAGTTAGGGTGTTAATTATGTCTATATCTTTAAAACTACTTTGAATTTGTTTGTTAATAATTTGGTTCATTTCCTTAATATCTATTGACGGGTATAGATTTACAACATCGAAACTTACCATAATATCGTTTTCATCAAGTTTATAATCGCGGATGTTTTTAATGAAATCGTCGGTGGAAGTTAGAGTGCTGTTAGATGGGGGTATAATTTCTTGCAGAATATCTTTCATATATTTTTCAAGAGTGTAGGTGGGGCCTTCACATTTGCTCACGATTGGGCGAAGGGAGGGGGAATTTTTATGATCTTTAAATTTAGCGAAAATCCGTGGGGCGAAATTAGCGGTATTGTTATAGTTCGGACCTTTCTGATCCGGCCAGGTACCATTTTTTATTAAAGTTTTTAGTTTATTATTGATTTTCGTGGTGGGGTCTTTGGGAAGATGTAAAACATTTAGACTATTGATGGTTTGTTCTATTTTTTCATGGTAATCTTTTTTATCTAGGATAACAATCTTTCCTGTCTTGTCAGAGCTTAAGCAAACGATCGTGTTATTTTTCTTTAGGTCGCTGAGGCATTTACGGTCTTCATGATCTTTAACAGTAGTTTTAAGTTTTTTATTCATTTCTTGTTGGGCATGCATACGGATAGCTTGTTTATCTGAGGGGGGTATTGAGATAATGGCGGCCTCAATGCTCGCAACGGTATCGTTGATATCTATTTTGTCATCAAGAATGAATTTGGGACCTAGGTTTAGAGTGGCTTTTTGCTGTTGAGTAAGAGTTAAGGAGGATAGATTAATGAATTTATCTTCTTTTTTAGTTTGACCTTGTTTATAGCATTTATTATTTCTCATCCAAAAGTTAAGTTTTTTATAGTGGTTATTGTGGTAAATCTCTTTTTCTTTCTTGCAAAAATTGTTTATTTTATTGACTTTTAAACGGTAATCATCCGGAGAGCACATGGTTTGAAGTTTGTGGTTGTAAAATTTTTCTTCTTTCGTTAATTTAGCTATATATTTAAATTTGTTCCTAATGTATTTTTTAAGTAAGCATAGCTCAAAATTCTTTATATCATAAAAGAATTCATTAAGAAGGAAACTATTTTTAATTTTCATGAATTTAGGGGTAATTTTAAAATGTACACAGTCTTTTAAAAAATTGATATGCTGAAATTCTCTAACTTTTTTCTTGGAAAAACATCTTAACTTACTGTATATATGCTCCACATTCGGAGGCTCATCCGTAATAGGCGTCATGAGATGAATAAAAGCTTGAATGGTGGCACAAACACTTGAAGGCACGTAGATGAAGACCAAAAGTGTAGAGTATAAGCTTGTCGAAACACAAGACATAAAATACTTAAAAAGCCCGGTATCGGCTAGACATAATAAAAACACATAAAACATTATTTAATACGGCGGATTAATTAGTTAAAATTTTTTATTTGGGAATACCTTATTCCCCCGTACACGATATATATTTCGGTTACACACATAACCATCTTCAGTCGTTTCTGGATCTCTCACTAATGGCGGCTTCTTTTTATATCTTCTTCGTTCTTCTTCTTGAAAGTTCGATGCATGACGTCATCCCATGATTGGTCGATTGTATGAAGCGTATCGTTGATGCTGCCCTCTGTCGTCAATATTTCTAAGCTCTCACGAATGTAGGCATATATACTATTTTTAAAGTTGGCTATTTTTTAAATATTTTTAAAATCAATGGTAATGGGCTCTTTCAAAGCAAGGCGGGCTAGAGCGGTACTTTGTTTCTGGAGGTTAATGTCTTTAAAATGTTTGTTTTTTCGTTCTTTAATTTTCCTTTTTGCAACGCCGATGTAGCAATTTTCTTTATTAGTATCGTTTGACATAAAATTAATTTTATAGATCCCTGCGGTTTCGATGGGGTTGATTGGGTCTTTTTCCGATCTAATGCGCTGAAAGATTGTTTTATTAGGTTTAATTGGAATACGGAAGTTCTTTTTACTGGCGATATTAGAAAGTTTACTTTAAATGTTATAGACAACCGTCAAAAAGATAAACCACGTTTTACTACCGCTATCCCCTTTAGCCGAGGGATAGCCAATAAACTTTCTAATATCGCCAGTAAAAAGAACTTCCGTATTCCAATTAAACCTAATAAAACAATCTTTCAGCGCATTAGATCGGAAAAAGACCCAATCAACCCCATCGAAACCGCAGGGATCTATAAAATTAATTTTATGTCAAACGATACTAATAAAGAAAATTGCTACATCGGCGTTACAAAAAGGAAAATTAAAGAACGAAAAAACGAACATTTTAAAGACATTAACCTCCAGAAACAAAGTACCACTCTAGCCCGCCTTGCTTTGAAAGAGCCCATTACCATTGATTTTAAAAATATTAAAAAAATAGCCAACTTTAAAAATAGTATATATGCCTACATTCGTGAGAGCTTAGAAATATTGACGACAGAGGGCAGCATCAATGATACGCTTCATACAATCGACTAATCATGGGATGACGTCATGCATCGAACTTTCAAGAAGAAGAACGAAGAAGATATAAAAAGAAGCCGCCATTAGTGAGAGATCCAGAAACGACTGAAGATGGTTATGTGTGTAACCGAAATATATATCGTGTACGGGGGAATAAGGTATTCCCAAATAAAAAATTTTAACTAATTAATCCGCCGTATTAAATAATGTTTTATGTGTTTTTATTATGTCTAGCCGATACCGAGCTTTTTAAGTATTTTATGTCTTGTGTTTCGACAAGCTTATACTCTACACTTTTGGTCTTCATCTACGTGCCTTCAAGTGTTTGTGCCACCATTCAAGCTTTTATTCATCTCATGACGCCTATTACGGATGAGCCTCCGAATGTGGAGCATATATACAGTAAGTTAAGATGTTTTTCCAAGAAAAAAGTTAGAGAATTTCAGCATATCAATTTTTTAAAAGACTGTGTACATTTTAAAATTACCCCTAAATTCATGAAAATTAAAAATAGTTTCCTTCTTAATGAATTCTTTTATGATATAAAGAATTTTGAGCTATGCTTACTTAAAAAATACATTAGGAACAAATTTAAATATATAGCTAAATTAACGAAAGAAGAAAAATTTTACAACCACAAACTTCAAACCATGTGCTCTCCGGATGATTACCGTTTAAAAGTCAATAAAATAAACAATTTTTGCAAGAAAGAAAAAGAGATTTACCACTATAAAAAACTTAACTTTTGGATGAGAAATAATAAATGCTATAAACAAGGTCAAACTAAAAAAGAAGATAAATTCATTAATCTATCCTCCTTAACTCTTACTCAACAGCAAAAAGCCACTCTAAACCTAGGTCCCAAATTCATTCTTGATGACAAAATAGATATCAACGATACCGTTGCGAGCATTGAGGCCGCCATTATCTCAATACCCCCCTCAGATAAACAAGCTATCCGTATGCATGCCCAACAAGAAATGAATAAAAAACTTAAAACTACTGTTAAAGATCATGAAGACCGTAAATGCCTCAGCGACCTAAAGAAAAATAACACGATCGTTTGCTTAAGCTCTGACAAGACAGGAAAGATTGTTATCCTAGATAAAAAAGATTACCATGAAAAAATGGAACAAACCATCAATAGTCTAAACGTTTTACATCTTCCCAAAGACCCCACCACGAAAATCAATAATAAACTAAAAACTTTAATAAAAAATGGTACCTGGCTGGATCAGAAAGGTCCGAACTATAACAATACCGCTAATTTCGCCCCACGGATTTTCGCTAAATTTAAAGATCATAAAAATCCCCCCTCCCTTCGCCCAATCGTGAGCAAATGTGAAGGCCCCACCTACACTCTTGAAAAATATATGAAAGATATTCTGCAAGAAATTATACCCCCATCTAACAGCACTCTAACTTCCACCGACGATTTCATTAAAAACATCCGCGATTATAAACTTGATGAAAACGATATTATGGTAAGTTTCGATGTTGTAAATCTATACCCGTCAATAGATATTAAGGAAATGAACCAAATTATTAACAAACAAATTCAAAGTAGTTTTAAAGATATAGACATAATTAACACCCTAACTAGTGCAATAAATCTAATTTTAAATAACTCATATTTTCAATATAATAATCACTTCTACCAACAAATAAAAGGAGTCCCCATGGGCTCCCCCATATCCGGAATAATTGCCGACTGGAAAATGAGAATCCTTGAAGAACAGATTAAACAGACACACAATAATACCATCAAACTTTGGCTTCGCTATGTCGACGATATCTTCGCTATCCTTACCACCCACAATAATGAAGAAAATAATTTGATCAATCAACTTAATGCCATAGACCCGAACATTAAATTTACATACGAAAAAGAAATCAATAATAGCCTCAATTACTTAGATGTGAACATAACCAGAAACAATAATCTCATTGAGACCACCATTTTTCGAAAACCTACTTGTAATACTAATATAGTAAATTTTAAATCTAAAACCCCTTTCAACTATAAAATTGCTGCTATTCGTTCCTATATCGACCGTGCTTTCAAAGTGTGTTCTAACAACGACCTCCTTCAAAAAGAAATTGCTTTCATAAAGAAACAATGTCAAGACGCCCACTACCCTCGAGAAATTTTCGACAAAGTTTTCAAAGCTAGGCAACATAAATTAAATGTTATAGACAACCGTCAAAAAGATAAACCACGTTTTACTACCGCTATCCCCTTTAGCCGAGGGATAGCCAATAAACTTTCTAATATCGCCAGTAAAAAGAACTTCCGTATTCCAATTAAACCTAATAAAACAATCTTTCAGCGCATTAGATCGGAAAAAGACCCAATCAACCCCATCGAAACCGCAGGGATCTATAAAATTAATTTTATGTCAAACGATACTAATAAAGAAAATTGCTACATCGGCGTTACAAAAAGGAAAATTAAAGAACGAAAAAACGAACATTTTAAAGACATTAACCTCCAGAAACAAAGTACCGCTCTAGCCCGCCTTGCTTTGAAAGAGCCCATTACCATTGATTTTAAAAATATTAAAAAAATAGCCAACTTTAAAAATAGTATATATGCCTACATTCGTGAGAGCTTAGAAATATTGACGACAGAGGGCAGCATCAACGATACGCTTCATACAATCGACCAATCATGGGATGACGTCATGTATCGAACTTTCAAGAAGAAGAACGAAGAAGATATAAAAAGAAGCCGCCATTAGTGAGAGATCCAGAAACGACTGAAGATGGTTATGTGTGTAACCGAAATATATATCGTGTACGGGGGAATAAGGTATTCCCAAATAAAAAAATTTTAACAACAAGAACCTTTTAAATGTCCTTTGGAAATGATGTGCACTCCCTCTCTCCATAATGTTCAAGATCGCGTTACATTTAAAATGTCTGAAAATCCGTCTTTGCTCCATACCGAATGCTTATTACTAAAGCGAAAGCAAGGCCAATAAAATAATTTTTGTAAAATATAGGAGAATTGCACAGGCATTTGTAATTTGTAAACCAGCTATGTTTGAAACGAACAGTCAGGGGCGTAGCCGGGGGTGGGGTTAGGGGGGGTCATAACCCCCATGAGAAATTTTTGCCATACAAAATGTATATTCACTACATTATCACACACGTATATATATATATGTATGAGTTGTATCAGTCGTAACCCCCCACCCCCCATGAAAAAATTCTGGCTACGCCCTGCGAACAGTGTAAAATTTACCACTCTTTTCGAGGTATGCCTTTTGAAGAGGCATTAAATCCTAATGCCTTCATTGGTCGACCACGAGTAAGAACACATCTTTATCTATCTTCATCATTCCACCGACTAAACGGTATTTGTAATACTTTACAGACTATACCATTTACAGGAAACACAATGAAGGGGAATAAACAGAAAATAAACTAACTATTATTATAATAAAATTAACACAAGAAGAAATTCTAAAATTTTCAAAAGCCAGTAGTAAAAATCTCGTGTCAAAATCTAAAAAAATAACGTGGTTTCCTTTTCCTACACAAATTTGTTCTTGGAAGTGCACTCTGCTGCGTTTTCTCTCACTTGAAGAGACAGACCATTTTCTGAGGGAACTCTTCACCTGACCTTTAACCCTCTGAGCGTCCTGGAAATGGGCAAATAATGTAAAGTTGTTTTTACGGTAAAATTTTCATGTAGCTTTAAAATAATACAAAAAATAAAATTTTGATAGAAAGATTTGTAATTATTAAAAAACAAGTTCCTAAATTCCATGCAAGCTTCAATATTGGAACATATTTTATGATACCTGACTGTTTTAAATAATTTAAGTTATAGATGCATTGCAGTGAAAACTGGAACGCAGTTGACGGGATTTTACGTCTCAGCCGCTTGGAGGGTTAAAGAAAGCTGTAAACCTGAATGAAGCGTCTGTGGTTACCATGGCAACCCAACTGACAACTGCAGTGAAAGAGAAAATTTTTCATTAGCACTTCACAACTCAGACTGATTATCGAAACCCGCGTACCACGTGACTCTAACAATCGACCAATCGTGGCACAAGTCACTGAAACCCTCTCTTTGGTACTGACAATCGAAGGGGGTTCGGGTTTGGCTTCACTGCTAGTAAGATCGTGTTTTAGCACATAGTCTTATGGCAATTAGGCTTTTATCGGAATTTTAAGTGTATTCTAACAGAATAAATTTGAAAAAGGATCATTGCTTGCTCACGTTAAACAATTTTTTGTTACTTACAATACTTGGTGAAGAGGCACTTCACCTACTTCACCTGAAAAGCCGCCACTGGTTTACGTATCGAATTATAAAGGTAATTTGTTCAATGTGAATCCGGTGTGCAATCTAATATAACAGAAAAATACTTGGACTTCTGTATTATTTTTATAATCTGTTTTTTAGTAGAATCGGTGTGATAATTTCATTTTGAAAATGTTGAGCTAAATAGTGGAGCATGCGCGTATTTTTATTCTTAGATTTGTGGATATGTTCAAGTAAAACAGGGTCGAATTTGGCTATCATTTTCACCGCTTTTAAAAAGCTTCCATTGTTTTTTTTTTCGTATAGGTTTGAACTGCTATCTCTAAAAGCTAAGTTCTGGCTAGCCAAAAATTGCACAATAGCAATAATTCTACGATAATTGCTCTCCATCATTTCTTTTCCAAAGAAAATAAGTTTTGTTGTTCTCTATTGTGATACTGTTGCTTAGTCGTGTTTTCAGCTCCCAAGAAGTTTTAACACATTTCATATGTTTTGCACTATTCTCTTGCCTAGAAAAATAGTTGAGCAATGTTGCCAGTCCTTATAACCAAGACTAGTAAGCTGAATATTTTCTTCTCCGGAGCTTCAAAATAATTTACATGGAAAGCAAAATGCGGCATCTAATGAAACAGAATATAAAAGCCAAGTTCGTCTAACTTGTTCACCATTTTCTCAATACCTTGTAAATAAGAATAACAGAATCGTCTACCAGTCTCACTAGTAGGAAATTTAAAATTTCCATTTATAGACATAAATTCCGTCTCAATAAAAATTTCAATAATTCTAAAAATTAAATTGGAAGGCCAAGTACCAGCATCACTGACATTAAAAGCTAGGGATGTACGCGAAACGAAAAATAAGCGTCTTTCAAAATAGCCTAAAAGCTTTGTCTCGTCTCGCAAAAATCCCTATATCGTAATGTTAAAAATGTATGTCTCGTCTCGCAAAAAAGCTGTAAATCTCTGTCTCGTCTCGCAAAAAAGTTGTCTTGCGTCCATCCCTATTAAAAGCGAAGGTTGTGATTCTTTGGATGTTCCAAGATGAGCCTGTGCGAGATCAGATTCTGTCATGTCTACATTCTCCAAAACCACGATCTCATTCGATGAAAAAATTGCGTTATCTGGCGATGAATGCAAACTGCTTTTTGGCTCTTCTGTTGCTTGTATTTTTGCACTTCTGTTGAGGTGATTATCTTTGCATTCAGTTTAGTATACTATTGCTCTGAAAGAATTTGAATATTGCTATGAAAAAAACGACTTGCTGCGTCACAAACCGATTCCATTTTAGCGATGTGGTTAGAGGGTTTTAGGCCAAAGCGGTCTCTGTTACCTCGAAGCGATTTGTGCATGAAACGGTGTGAGCAGGATGGTTAGGGTTTAGGATATTGTTCACTCAAAGGTTTTTCTTTTTTTCATTTATATAAGGTTTTTATTTTTCCTACGTTGGCTGATAATCATTTCGCCGCCCCTAATGTCTGGCCGTGCACCATCTTGCCCCCCGCTAGAATTGGCTCTGAGTGTAGAATTACGAGGGTATGGGATAAAATAGGTGCATTTGTGTTTCGCTACACGTCGATAAAATTACTTTGAAAAAATTACTGTTTGTTAAACAATAATATTACTATTTTTTTTACAAAAAATTCAACATTAGAAATTTAACTTATTTTTTTTTGCGGGGGGGGGGGGGGCTGCAGCCCTATCAGCCCCTCCCCCCTGGATACGCCACTGGTTCTAATTCTGATTTCTCTCTGATATTCCCAGATTATCACACAGGCAAGGGGGGGGGGGTAGCCCAGGTCCATAAATATCCAATAATATAGATTAAAAATTCCTATATACAGAAATAATAATAATCAAAATAAAACAATTTCCTCTGTAACAGTTATTGTTTATCACTAGATTAACTGGGAGACATATTTTGGATGGTGAACACGATTTGATCAAAGTACAGTAAATTGAAATGCCATTTTTTACCCTGAGTACCAGTACCAATGCCTTGTGTTTTATGTTTTAAAGAAGAAAGAAAATTACAAATTTTTTGTCGGTCCAGGAAAATTTTCTAGCATGCTAAACTTGAGCACCTTGTAGAAATAACCATCCCAGACAGTGCCGCATTTAGAGGTGTGGAGGCCTTGGGGCAACAAAGGAGTGGTGGCCGCTAATTATTTCAAAAACAAGTTAAGAATTTTTTCGAAGACAAGTGTGGCGAAGTGGGTTTGCCGTTAACTCATAGCTTAGAGGTCCAGGGTTCGATTTCCAAGTTCGATATTCATTAGAAAATTGTAGGTGAAGATGTATATTTTGGAGCCCCTGGGGCTGCAGCTCCGGTTGCCCTCCCCTAAATCCAGTCCTAATCCCAGACTTAATGTCCCTAAGAGTTAATAATACAAATGGATAAAATATTAAAATAAAAATTATTCTTGGTTATATAATCTTGCTCAAGTATATGTATGTAATTTTTTAAAATTCAATGTTGGAAGTTTTGGAAATGTTTATGTTGCAAAAATGCAATAGCGGCCAAAAATATGCAAACCCGGATCATAATTAGATGGGGCCCCCTGGGTCAAGAGGTTATTTTGGGACTCTATATTATTACAGTCATTTAACTTATTTTTGATTTATTTTTATGCTGGGAAAATAGAAAACAAACATTTTAAAATAATTCTAAAATTGAATTAAACATTACTCATTTAGAACAAGACTATACATTTAAAATTGATTTTAATATTTTTTTAATCCATTTGTATTATTAGTGTATGTGTGTGTCAAGTTCCGCCTGCCAGAAAATTTTCTTTTCTTGATCATAATATAAAAAAAATGCTAACTCATGGATATTTTGTGAAAAGTACATATGGCCATAAGTTTTTAAAAATGCTTTAAATTTTTATTTTATTGATCTAGTCTTAGAAACCATTATCATTGAGTTAGAAGGGACTATATTCCGTATGCGATGCTGTTTACATTTTGATGTTTGTTTACATGTTTGATTTGGCATTGATTCTGGTGCCATCGTAGGCGATGCTCAGCGGGAATGAAGTACCCTGCCGACGGTTATTTAGGCTGGCAACCATAAAAAAACCTGTACATCGTCGGTAATTTGAAATTGTTTATGTTATGGATGGAAGGGAATGAAATGTGTTATGTTATTGTATGAAAAGAAAGTGTGTGTGTGTTTATTAGAAATAGGATGTGAATATAAAGCTAAATAAAAGAAAGCATGTTGGTTTTACGTTATTGGCTAGTGTGTGTGTTTATTAGAAATGTAGTGTCAATATAAAAGTAAATAAAAGAAAGCATGCTGGTGTTACGTTATAAGCCGGTGGGTGTTAAGGACATTTCTGAGAGGTTATTTAAAAAAAAAATAAAGGTAAGTGCTCTTTTTTAACGAATCTTTGCAATGTTTAAGGTTTTTAATGTGAATTTTAAATTTATATTCGATGTGTTTATGTTTTCATAAGTGCTATTTATGTGCTATTCTAATCATACTGACTTTATAAGAGGTGTACAACTAGGTTGTTTAATCCACTGATGTTTTTTTGATTTGAAAACGGGCCATAGCTGTACAACTAGGTTGCTGAATCCACTGAGGTTTTTTTAGTTAAAAACGGTCCACTGGTTGCCTAGTTTACATAACTGTACAACTAGGTTGCTGAATCCACTGAGGTTTTTTTAGTTAAAAACGGTCCACTGGTTGCCTAGTTTACATTACTTTACAACTAGGTTGCTTAATCCACTGTAGTTTTTTTAGTTAAAAACGGTCCACTGTTTGCTCATTTTAAATTGCCTGTTACTGAATTTGCAGATGTTCTTTTGGTTAAATATGGACGTTGTTTTTTGTTTTAATGTTTTTTTAAGAGGAATATATGTGCAATTTTAATGTGTTAAAATACTTTGCTGATCGTGCAAAATGGTTGGCGACAGTCGCTGGAGCTTGGCAACCGCCAAGCTCCAGCAACTGTTTCTGTGTTTACATGGGGTGCGCACCGGCTTGTGTATGATTTTACCGTTAGAAGAACGGAAAATAAGTCTTGAGGCCTTTTTATTGTTTCACAATTATGATATAGATATTATAAACGAAATTTAGCTGAACAAAAATTATTATTGCAGCATATATAAATTTAATATACAATAAATCGAGAGATTTGTGAGGCCTTTATTTTTCAGGGTCTCCGGGCTATTGCCTGCATGCCCGTGTGATAACGAGACTGAAAATATGTTAAAATGCTTGATATGGTATAGTAAAGGGGGCCCCGAAGTAACAGAGTACTCCAAGGCCCCATCTAAAGTGATCAGCTTTGGATTCTCTTTTTTCTTCTTTTTTTTTTTTTTGTCCTCTTTATGGCAGATTGGCGATTCTACAAATAATACTGAGAACGATAAAAAGAAAAAAGATGTACAAGGTCAGGCTTCAGGCAAAGCAAACCCCCTTCCCTCCCCCCCCCTCACTCGTGTGGCTCATGTGCGTGTAGTGTGTGCCCCCTGGGAGGGGTGGGGGAGGGATTGGGTGTTCTTTCAAGCATCAGTTCCAGTTCTATGCTTGGAGTGGGAGTCAGAAGAAAGAGAAATTGCACCACATGATCAATCACCGGAAATGATGACGCCGCAAAAGTAGCTTCCAAAGCGCGCTACAAATTACTAATTTTTTGTAGCGCACTACATGCTACACTACTTTTTTTAAAAAGTAGTGTGCTACACTACAAACTACAAAAAAAAGTAGTGACTACTGTAGTTTCCCTACTTGTAGCGTGCTACTCCCCAGCCTTGATGATAATGTCATGGCTCACTGGGATAAGTCGGGGCTGTCGTTATTAGCAACCGGGCCTGATTGTTTGTTGCCACCGGAAGAAATTAGTGAAACATTGAGGCCTAATATTTACATTTGCGCTGTTTAATTGTATGCGATTTGGGATTATAAACGTTAATTTATTTTATAATTAAAAAACAATTTTGTTATAGTTTTGTCATAATGACAAGGTGATTTAGATGTAGGTAATGATTTTTGGAAGATTGCGCCTTTTTTTATGGAAATAAATCAACAAAGAATTCGAACTTTCAGTTCTAAATGTAAAGGTAAGTGTACACTTGTATAACTTATTTAGAAATTCTACAAATTTATAGGATATAAAGCATGTTTTGTGAATTAATATTCATCTGTTATTTATAAATTATTTTAATCTGAAATCGTTTGACTTGGGTAATTTATTATTCTAGTAAATAAGCATGCGTTGTAATACTAGTTAGACATTCTTATCTGTTTAATTCTTTCAGTTGGAAATGCCATTTATCATTTATTATAAATGCACTAAATGTGTGATATTGGTTTCAGTGCAGAAGTACTGTAAAATGTTATTAATTTTTGCATATGTTTATGTAGAAACTTTAATTAAAGTTAATATTTTGTATAAGCATTCAGTATGCTCAAATTCAAAGTTCCATTTAGATAATGCATGTAATATTTAATAAATGAAAATTTAATAACTATTAGTTAAATTTATTTTAAAAGTAATAATGGTTGTAACTGCTTTGAAAATGTGAAATTTAAACATTCAGTATAAAGAAATGCATAAAAATGTCTGTATCATTTCATTTGTGTATTCGTTTACTTTAATGTACACTAAAAGTCAGCTTAATTTGTTTATGTATATTAAAAATCAAGCTAAAATAATGAATCATGAGAGTGAGCACTACTTTGTTTTTCCTTCAAATTACATGCATCTATTTACTTTAATGTCCACGTGTATCATAGTAAAGAAACTGTCAATGAGTTCGTACTTGAATTAGTAACACAATCACTACTAAAAACTAGTGACGTAGTGATTGAAACATTGGAAATTAAATAGCGTTTCAAAGCATTGGAAAGCTTATTTGGGAAGACGCGAGCATCCGTAGGCCTCTTTGGATGACTCATCGAAATATACACGCAGGCCCGTTACTAATAGCGAAGGCCCCGGATAAGTACAGGCTATCCGAAAAACAGTTTCTCCTATGGGATTTATTATCTCCTTATGGGCGTACAAGAAAAGTTTTGCTTCTTCGCTGATTTGTCGCTGTTACCTAACTGTATCACTGTTGCCAACTCTGCGGGAGAAAAAGATCTTGGTGAACTGGCAATACCGAAGTATTTCGTAAATCGGAAATGAATGTCCAAATGTCTCAAAGAGCATTAGCAGATAAGCATATTTCAGCAGCACAAGCATGTAAACGCCAAAAAAATTTTATTTTTTTTCTCAGCTTGTAAATATTGTTAGCCATTTGTGGATACTTTTAACTTTGATTTTAGGCACATTTTCTCTGGCAGAGCTGGCAACAGTGATACAGTTGGGTAACAGCGACAAATGGGCAAAGAAGCAAAAATTTACTCGTATGCAAAAACGGAGCTTTTCGTACAGCCTCTACTTATCTCAGTGAGGCATGATAATGTCCATCCCTTAGAGCTGCCATCATCTTTGGGATACCCTCGGCCATGCTGTATGTAGATGTTTCTCACCCCCAGCCTCTCTCAGAGATTTAGAAACTGCCCTACACGAGGAATGGCGATTACTAGACTCTGCGGTAGTTGATCATTCGTAGAGACATTATCACATACTGTACACTCTGTATGAAGGTGAAGGGTGCTCATGTACCCTATTAATGTGATTTTTTTTATATTTATTTTACATTTAAACATCATTTTGTTAAAGATGCAAATATGATATCATATTATAATTTATGAAAATTCAATATTTTTTATCTCTGTATGTAATTTTTTGTTCTGTTTTATGAATACTAGGAACCAAGGACCCTAGACTACCTACACTCACTTTTCGTATGAGGCATTCGGCCCCTAATAAGGCTTATTCATAAAAAAGGCATAATTTGAACTGACAAAACCCAAAGATTGGATCAAAGAGAATGTTACCAAGCTACACATTGCTTGGTTCTTGCATGTTCCTTGGAATATAAAAATTTAAACTGCGCACTATTTTTAATTATGTGAAACCCATGGAACATCTTGCGTATTTGAAATCCATGGCGATTTTTCATAATTTTGCAACTTACTTATATGTATAGTTAATAGTTACCGTAATTTATGGAAGAAATGCCGCACCCACGAAAATGAGCTTAGTTAGCTCGAAAATCATCAGAAACACCGCACCCGGCATAAACGCCGCAGCCACGATCATTGGTGGGTGGGGGGTCGTAGTCACAAGAAGTCAATGCCAGATAAAATTCAATATTTTCTAAAATAATTTCTTAATTAACAATAAATAAATAAATAAAAAATATCTTGCATTACTTATTAGACCTAATTTATTAGAAAAGCTATTAAGTTGATCGGATATATTTCGGGAGAAATTGGATAAACGGTCAAAAAAAAAAAAAAATCTCCTTTTTTCTCCCCTTTCCCATAGAATGTTTTAAAGTATTTACCGCTGTTTTACGAAGCTTACAATTTCTATTTTCAAATAATCAGATATCAATGTTTATATTCACAAAGGCGAATTTATAGAAATAAAAAAAATAACTTCTAAAAACCTTCTTGCATCCGCACAAAGTTCGGACAGACTACCAGGCGCCATTAAAATGAAAATAGCAATCGATGTGTGAGAAGAGGCTCCAGTTTAAAGTAAGCATTTTTTCCCCGCGGATGGCCAGCTGTTGATTACGTAAAGAGCTTGCTTCAGCAAATTGTTTTTTTTAAACTGAATGTTGTGTAACAACTCTTGATGGTATTTATTTATTATTTTTGATATTTATAACATTGGGATTTATTTTAAAAGCACTCAGCATTTCTTGAGCATACCAATTAGTTGGCAGTGTTTATTCGATAGAGTGCTCCTGCAGAGGGTTCAAAGCCACACGGCGAAAAAAAAAAACAGCTTTCAGATTAACTTTATTTATTTTTTTGGAGGGGGGTGGGGGAAGGGTTAAACTCGCACCCGGCGCAACATAGACTAATTTTGGCTGAAATTCAGTATTTTAAGAACAATAGAGGTTCGTGTGAAAAACGGGTGCATTTAATAGAGGGTAGTGCACTTTTGCGGTATTTTACAGAACTTTAACCCTTCAAAATATATATTCAAAACTTCATTAAAATTTAATTATAGTTCTAAAATGTAGATGTAAAAGACTTACTTCTATTTTTTTTTCTTTTTACTTAATTGAGGAGACATCGGTTGGATGTATGAAGCCATCCACTTCAGAGCACGGGACATGGACCCATCTCAGGGCGCTCTGACTTTCTCCAAAACTCAAAGATCAAACCTGTTTTCTATGGGGGTAGGTTCGCATTCTGATTCGCTACGCTGTGATCTGTGCACGCTAAAGAGTACGTGTCGGTGGTGGCGCCATCTTTTGAGAAAATTATCACTAAATGAATTTTTCGATTTTTCGTTGAAGATCGGCTAAAAAAAAAATTAAAAATATTGTAAACGCCGCACCCGGTAGAAACGCCGCACTTACTATTTTTTAACTTTTAAACTCATAAACGCTGCGACGTTTCTTCCATAAATTACAGTAGTTCTAAGAAAACAGTGCTTCATATGTTTTCTTCGATAAAAACTTCGGAACCCCTGGAATAGCTTGCCACCAATGGTGACTTTTCGCTATTTGGCAATTTACACATGCTCACAACCTATAATTACTGCTCATTTAAGGTTCCCGGAGAACCGTTATCCATATTTTCATGTACATAATCTTTTGCAGATCGGCAAATTTAGCACCACAAAATATAGCATCTCTCCATGCTGTCAAATATCCAAGCTGTACTATAATTGCTATTAATGGCATAGTCAACGGCACCACTGCTAGTAAATCCCCAAGCTGAATCTAACCTGCTTTACTATAATCTGCATTTTAATTATTTTTCATTTTCAAGATATTGAGTGCTAATATTTTGGAACATGTGGTTTAGATTCACCCTGCTTGGAGAGATAGCCCTTTGCCAGATCGTACCTGATGCCAAAATGGCGCTTTTTAAATCAGTTACAATTAGTTATTCTATTTTGGAAAAATGAATAATCTCTAATTCTAAACACCTGTTATCTAAAATAACTTACTATTTGAAAATTATCAGCTATGTGTAACACACTTAATTATTTCACATTATTTTCATTTGGGGTAAAATTGGTGTAATTCTACTTCATGTTTGTCAATTTCACGTGATTCTACATACTTGGAATTGCTTTGTTACAAAGGCATGAATGATTTTATGCTGACAAAATTGCCAAACCTGGCAACCATTATGCTTATTTTTTCAGTTTTTTATTAATATCTTCTGAAATAATTGGAATTTCAAAATTTAAGTCAGCTTATTGTCTTCCCCGGAGTTTTCTGAATCCGTGGACACCTTCATCGAAATTCAAATCCGTACGGTTTCAGAGTAGATAGCAAAACAAGCTTTTGACATCGGAGATAATGGCAGTGGCTATTACTTTTTTTTAGAATAGAGAGAAGCATAGAGCTACTTACGTGCAGCATTTCGTGTCATTCAAAACAGTACTTGTCCATTTTTTTTACATTTTACTGCTACGTACCTAACTTTCGGTAGTGAGTGGAGTTTTTCTTTTAATTTAATTTAATATCTTATAAAAATAAATTTAAAAAATACTTATGCCAGTTCATCATATGTCATTCTATAACATGCCTGTGTAATATATGAAAGATTTAATTGATTTTGCCATCCAGTTTTTGGCATTCTATAGAATGCTGGATTTCAAACTTTGCTCATAACATGTGTACATGCAGCAGTAAGAGGTTAAATATAATAAATGGATATGTATGGTTAAATATAATAAATGGAATGTATATATATATGTGCTCTGAATGAAATAGGTATTAATAATGTTTCTTTGTTACAGCATGTCTTGCTTTAAAGGTAAGGAATGTCATCCAAAGTTTCCATTTGACAACATAACTTTAATAGAGAAAAATAATGAGGTTTGTATAGTATATCTGTTTAAAAATTTTATAACTGTTCATAATACATATGTAATTAAATTTTTGTAAAAGTATTACAGTTGCATGTTGTTACAATTTGAAAATAATTTTCAAAAACTGTATTTGTAATATTAAAAATTTTAAAAAATGAATTATGCCAGATTACTATATAGTTGACACATTGAAATACCTATTTCCAACGTATGAATGAAATATATTTCGGCTGCCGCACAGCCATCATCAATCACTACATGCTTCCTTGTCCATGGCAGTCCCGCCGCACTTCCCCTCCTCTTCGCTCTCGAACTTTCACTTTGTGACGTCACTCCAGGCTCTATCGATACTGGCATGCGTCATGTCGTTGATGCTTCCCTCTGTCGTGGAAATTTCTAAGCTAAAGAAAATTTAACAATAGATTTTGAAAATGTAAGGAAAATAGCTAATTATAACAATAAAATACAGTATGGGACCTTTTATCCGGCAACCTCGGGACCGACCTCATTCCGGTTTATGGAATTTGCCGGTTTTCGGGTCGCTGCCGAAAAATTAACCCTCTGTGCACAGTACAATTATAAAAGAACCGGTCTTTAAGTATAAGTAACTTTTATGATAATTACTGCATATAATTATGTAAATAGTAAGGCATTCATAATAGATTTTAAAATAAAAATAATTAAATTTATCAAAACTTACTGTAAAATAGAACCTTAATGCTGCGAATCGCGGTATCCAGGTATTCTGTCAGATATGCAGAACCATTCCTACGGGAGAGAACCATGGTCCCCGCTCCCGCCGCTACGCACGCTCGCCTCCGCATATGGATTACAAAGACGGCTTATAGCTTACGTGATGGCCAAAATCGCTCGCTCCCTTGATAACATCATTGTGATGACAATTAAAATCATTTGCAGCCCTTTTAAAATATGGTTAAATATTGAAGAAAAAATACTAATTGAAAAAATATGCGTATAACTAGTGAAATCTCTGTCGGAAGTATTGGCTTCCGTAATTGGAGCTCCCCATAAAGCAGCTTGAATTTTCAGCTTTAATTACGAAAAAACGTTGAGAAAATGCCCACTATTACGAAACAAAATTAAAAAAACGAGACCGTACAATTAGATCATATACAATTTTGAGAGGAGAAAAGCTAACATTTAAACATTTATTTTTTATTTTGTTTGAACATTTCATTAAACTTTAGCTGTTTCAATGTTCCCCACAAAAATATCGAGGCAATCTGAGGCAGGCCGAAATAGAGAAGTAACCCACCTGCTTTCTCCCTAACACACGCAGCTGTAACGTAACCCATAACAGGAAAAGGAAAAACTGTTTAAATAAAAGGACACAGGGACACAATTTAAATAAGTAAAAGTTCGACTATCCGGAAAGCACGGGAAATGCCGGATAAGTGAAAATTCCGGATAGTTAAGTGTAAAAAAAAAAAAAAAAAAAAAAGTTTGTCGACAAAGCTGTTAAGGAGGTGGGGGGTGATCTAATCCGAAATGTTTTGGAATGTTAATCAATGCATGTTGAAAAACACTCATAAATAAAAATAGATCGGTACACACGTGCGTACTGATCTATTTTTAATTGTGTGTTTTTAACAAAGTTTTAAATTGTATTTATGATAATATTTGTTTATATTGCAGTGTTACAAAGCAATAATACCATTGCATCGTTGGGGAGAAAAATAATAGTAAATTAAAAATAAAACCACTTTTCGATTTCTAACGGGTAATTTCTTTAAACTAAGAGAATAATTAATGAAATAAATACAAACAGTAATGTTTTCTCTGTCCCCCCTCCTTCCCTCTCGAGCTTCTCTTCAGAGATAACACTGTTGAATCATCGGAATGCAGATGGGCAAAATAAGTAGGTCAGGACTCACTAGTTATAAATATGTAATCAGCACTTTTTCTGTTTTGGCTATCGGTACAGAACTGATTTTTCTCCGTGCTCGCCGGCACAGCTGTAAATTGTTTTGTTTTTGTAATGTGTGTCCGTCATATTTGTTTTGTGAGCATTTTTGTCTGTTTATTTTTTTTATACTACCACGATTCGTGGAATTATTGATAACCTCCAGTGTCTAACAGTTAGAAATTTGCATCCTCTTTTCCGGTTACTTGAATGCCGAATAGTCGAGATTTTACGTAGTGGAAAAAAAAATATGGTATCTAGATCAGAGAGCCTTAAAAAAAAAAAAAAAAAAAAAAAAAAAAAAAAAATGGGGAAAGTGCCGGTTTTCGGAATTCCGGATAAAGGGTCCAATACTGTATATGCCTATATCCGAGAAAGCTTAGAAATTTCCACAACAGAGGGAAGCATCAACGACATGACGCATGCCAGTATTGATAGAGCCTGGAGTGACGTCACGAAGGGAAAGTTCGAGAGCGAAGAGGAGGGGAAGTGTGGCGGGACTGCCATGGACAAGGAAAAGCATGTAGTGACTGATGATGGCTGTGCGGCAGCCGAAATATATTTCATTCATACGTCGGAAATAGGTATTTCAATGTGTCAACTATATTGTAATTGTAATTTTTTAAAACAGAAATCTCAAAAATTAGCAAATGCATTTTAAAAAAACATGAAAAAGAAAAAAAATCTTTCTCTTAAGAGACTAATTATTCTTCTACAAATATAATTCTTCATTGAGAAAAAAATCAATTAAAGGGTCTAACTGTACTTCCATGGTGAAACTGCCCCCATGGTGGAACTGCCCCCAATAGTAGTTGATCGAGTAGATATTAGCTTTATTTCTTAGTCAATTTTGGAGCTATGTGAAAAAAATGTGTCCAGAGACTACTTTTTCTCAAAGTGATATATCTTAGTTAATTTTACGCTAGGAAAATAAATCTAAATGGAAGTGTTATGGTACACTTCATACAGTTACACTTTATACAGTTTATTTTATAGCAGTTTCCTTAATGCTAGGCCTAAATAAAAGTATTAAAAAAGGCAAATTACACTTTTTTCAGTCGATTTCTATAAGGTCTAATTGAATTACCACTTTGAAAAAACTATCCAATAATTGCCTGTCTTGCCTAACAGCATGCCAAGTTTAATTAGAATACAAGTGGTGCAACATGTCAAAAAAAAAAAAAAAAAAAAAAAGAAAGTAAGTGGACCACCTTAAGACTACTATGTTGACATTTTTAATTTGTATTGCATTTCAAAAATCTCTGAAAAAATTGTATTTTGACAGCTCATAAAAAGTATACCAATGCTTGATGATGTCAACTAGCCTATTAAAATGTTTTTATAATATGGAATAATATAATAATTTAATATCTAATTTTAATTTATGTAAAGTAATGAAAATCTTTTGGACGATTCTCTTGGTTTGCAAACTCTTTTACATCATAACAATCTTATAATTGCAGCCCATATATTTAAAGATGTTGAGTTGTACTTTACCTAAAAAGGCTATAAACTGCTTATGCCAGCAATAAAAGGAAGACAGCATCAACTTATAACTACTGAAGCTAATAAGTCTAGGAAAGTAACCAAAGTAATATGGATTGTCGAAGCAGTTTACAGTGCAGTTTCGCCAAAGTTCCGGCTCTTAGATAAGTTTTAGTCAATAAAATGTTACCAAACATAAGATCTCTTTGTCACATTGCTAGATAGCTACAAAATATATATAGTAAGAGACATATTTCGAATATGGAATTACACGATAAAATCATTAAAAATATGAATGATGGAACATGAAAAATACACACAAGGTGCTGACTCACAACTGGAATCAATGAAAACAACCTTTTCATGAACTGCTTGCTTCAGAAGCTTCTGAATTTCCTGAGCTTTCTGAGGAGGAATCAAAAATACCTTTCACTGGCACCTACCAGCTTTCGCAAGCCATTTCCTATTTAGCTGAACTTATGGGGAAAAGACAATAATTATCATTTGCTATACGTCAAAGATGCACATAACATTTTAAAATTGCAAGTAAGATCACGACACTTTAATAGCAATACTTACAGATGTTACATTGACTACAATCCTGATGGACAAAGCCATGAAGATATTCGGTGTTATTTCTGTGACTGTGCAAATGGAAATTGAACATGTCTGTATCATTCATAGTTCTTGTGCTGGAGTGCCTGGTAGAATTCCAATACATTACATTCTATGAGCAGTCATTCTTTAAAGTTTGTTTAAGAAATATTCACTTATATAAAACAAAACTGATATATGTTGGGATTATAAAATAATACCACCAATAACGGTGTATGTAAGATTTATAGTGTTGTGTTGATTATTGAGCTTTAAAGGCATGAAGCTGTTTTCAGTAGTTGTGGATAAGTTTTAATTAATTAAAACCACTTTTGATTTTGTCAGAAGATAAATTTTATGCTATGCTCTCCCCTTAATAGAAATAATTAATTTTACTTAGTAAATTCTCTTCTGCTTTTTGCTATGTGTCTCTCCCTAATTTTTATTTTTATAAACTAAAATATTCTACAATGGAAATTTTGTAAGAAAAATAGGAGTTTCTAGTTTTTTTTTTTTAAATACAAAATTAAGTAATTTTGCTTAGTAAATTCTCTTTTGCTTTTTCCTATGTGTCTCTCCCTATGATCCTTTTTTTCAAAAATGTCCCAAGATACTTCAAGAAGATGCTTTGCCATCTTGTTTACAACCCCCCAGTGCATAAAGGCTGGTGCAATGTGGTGCAGGGCACACATGGAAAAGCAATCAACATTCCAGAGAGCTGTGTCATCTAGGGGTAGACGAAAACAACAGCGCAAGAATATGGAGACCTGAATTAATTACAATAATTATTGTTCAGTACTTCGTCATGAAAGGTGACGATACAAGATAGAGATGCTTATAGCATAGTTCCCAAACCAAGTGGAATTAAAGTATTGGGAAGTAAATGGGTATATACGTTGAAAAAAAGATTTTGAGGGAAAAATTAAAGGTTTCAAAGCCCGTTTAGTAGCTCAGGGATATCGGCAGATTGAAGGTATTGATTATAAAGAAGTATTTTCTCCCGTTGTAAATTTTACCTTAGTAAGGTTATTTATGTCAATTCTTGTTGTTCGAAAAGGATGGATTTCACGACATTTAGATATAAAGAATGCATATTTGTATAGTACATTAAATGAAGAGGTGTATATAAATCAACCACCAGGTTTTCAAAATAAAATGTTTCCTAATCATGTATTTAAATTGAAAAAGGCTTTATATGGCCTGCATCAGTCTGGTAAAGAATGGTTCATAAAACTAGACAAAACTTTCCTGGAATTAGGATTTCAAAAGTTAGAAAATTGTAACAGTGTGTATCAAGTTAAATGGATTGTTCTTATACTTGTATATGTTGATGATTTTGCTGTATTTGCTAAAAATAAGGACATTATGCAAAAAGTATTTGAGTTGATTAAATTAAAGTTTGAATTTAAAAATTTAGGTATAATTTCAACATTTTTGAGTGTTCAGTTTGAATATCTTAATGGTGATTTAAATATGCACCAGAAAACCTATATATCAAAATTGAAAGAAACCTATCCGGACATTCCAGATAATAAAGTTAAAGTACCTATGAGTTCTGGGGTAGTTATTAAAAAGTCCGGAGAAGATGAGGGTATTTCTGAAAATCCGTATAGAAATTTAATCGGATCCCTCCTCTTTTTGGCAAGTAGGACAAGACCAGATATAAGTTTTCCAGTTATTTTACTGTCCCAATATTCTAGTCAACCAACAGAGACTCACTGGAGATTATTGTGTCAAGTACTTCAATATGTAATAGGAACTATCAATTACTGTATAAATTTAAGTAAATGTACAAATTATGATATAATTGCATTTTCCGATGCTAGTTGGGCATCCGATAGGGATGATAGAAAATCAATAAGTGGTTACATTGTTTTAAATGGAAATGTTCCAATCTCATGGAAAACGTATAAACAAAAATGTGTCGCACTTTCCAGCATGGAAGCTGAAGTTATTGCCCTTTCGGAGACTGTAAAAGAAATTATTTGGTTAACTAAAATACTCGAAAGTTGTTCAAATTTAAATTTACCTCAGTCTTTACCGAAAGTTTATTGCGATAATGAAAGTGCCATACATTTTTCTAAAAATTGTAATGATAGTCAAAGGACTAAACATATTGATACAATCTATTTTTATATAAAGGAACTGTTGGAAATGAAAAAATTTAATTTATTGTATGTATCTGATAATCAAAATTTAGCAGACATATTGACAAAAGCTTTGCCATATGAAAAGTTTAATTTTTATTGTAATTGGATGATGGATTCAAGTTTCTTTGACCGTTGGTACGATGGGGCCGGATTGTCAGAGTTACAAGGTTGCGTTCCGACGTCCAAGAGAAGAAGAAACCAGGTAAATGCAAATGTACGCCCGAGAGATGGCGTGGCTGTATATACGGACGTTTAAATTTCATGTGTTGTCGGTTCAGTGCAACAGAACGGTTGCCGTTGTGTACTTGTATATTGTTCATTAAAATATGTTCTTTTTAGTTTAAAGCAGTTGACTGGTGTCGCTTTATTTAACATCTACTGCGTCATTTACCAATACTTTTAGGACGCAAGGAATGATAAGGATTCGCTTCTTTCTTCGTTTTGATTGATGCAATTATTGTTTTAAGTTTTAAATTCAGCTAAAACGTATTTCACTCATGTAATTAAAATTAGAGATCCAATATTCAATTTAAGCGATAAGTGACATTTTTTTTATTAAAAAAATTATGATTTGATGTAGAATGTAAAATGCATTTAATTTTAAATTTATCAAACTTCGTTGGAAGTAGATAGCAAAATTAATAATAATAATAATAATCCAGAAATTCATAACAAAACACTTGTATGACGATGAAAGTAATTCACCTTGCCTCTAAAAGTAATTCCACCTAAATGTACAACGCTTTGTCAACCCTGTGATGTGTAATTTCACTGACCCCACCCCAAAAACAACAACAACAACAAAAAAAATAATAATTAAAAGCTACACAATTCTCCATATTGATATGCTAAATGAACAGGAAATAGGAACCTGAGAAAATGCAATAAAAATTCATTTAAGTCATGTATTTTCCGCTATCACCACCATTATTTTCTGACATCAACAAAATTTTCTGATGAAAGCTGAAATAATTTTTTTTTTCCCCCACAAGCAGAAATGAAAATATCATGTGAATACAAAAATATTTATTTCATATGTTGTAGCAAATGTCCAGACAATTTGTTTTGCATGTTTTCAGGACAAATATTACCCTTCCTCATGTACTCATCTGCAAAAGTAGGAAAATATTTTTCGTAATGTGATTCATAAATAACGTTTCTCATTTTCGTCACTTTCATTTGCGGCTATGTAATTCTATTTCATAGAAATAGTGTTATTTCAATAAATCATGTCAATTTTCTAATCATTTTAAACTGTATTATATGAATTTTTCAGGGAGAAAGAAAAAAAAAATGGAAAATCCAGAGCACCGAGCTGGATTTGATTCGGGGACCTTCGGATCTCCGTCTCCGGACGGAACCACGGCGCCACCGAGAACACAAATGAATTCTCAAATAATTAGTATTTAACAATGTGTCAAATGTTTAAATGGGATTTTCTCAAAAATAAGCGAGAGTTGGCGGCCAATATTTTAGCATTTTAGTTAACTATGGGTCCCCTATAACACACCAACATTTCATCAAAATCGGTGACCCCAACGTCTGAGCCTCCCCTTGTTAGCAATTTGATACACCCCCCCCCCCCTCTGCTGAAATAAAATCCTGGCTATGCCACTGTACCCAGCATTACGTATGATTATGAATGTGTAAAATACTACATACGATTACATTTTTTTTTTGGTTTAAAAACAAATAAAAATATCATACATTATTTTTTGACTTTAAAACGTAAGAGTTGTATTTAGAGCTTATTTTCTCTCATTAATAGATGTTTTTATACAAATGTATTGGTGTATACAATGTTAAATTATCCAAATAACTCAGATAGTGCCCATAGAAATCTTCCAAAAACATGCTTCCCCCCCTTCCCCTTTTTTAATTCTGAATGCTGGTTTAACCTGTTCATTCTCATCTTAAAAGGTATAATGGAAATCTTGTGCCTAGTGTAGCTTCTGAGCGCGGATTCTTGAAAGATGGGAGTTTGGTCACCCCCCCCCCTCCCCCTTAGATGTCAACATTTTAAAAACATACTGAACTTTTTTGTATTATTTTAATACCAGTGGCATACCCGGGGTAAGCATAGAAATCCCAGTTCCTTCTCAAAATTTTTGTATAAAACGAAACGATAACATAAAAAAAATAAGTTTACATGCCTAATATTTTTCTTGTTTTTTGCAAATAATATTTTAAATAATAAAAATGCATGAATTTGTTTACTTTATAAAAATATTTTTTGAGGCTCACTTAAATAACTTGTTATTTATTACTCATATTTCAGTTCTAGCTCAAGCATTTAAAAAAAATAAGTTCTCAATCCTTCGGAACCACCCTGAAAAATAATCATGATTACGCCACTATTTAGTACTAAAATGTCAGAAAGCAAGAGCACCCCCTTACTAACGTGCTTCTATTCTTATAGATATTGCTCTACAATTGCAAGAACACCCCCCTTTCTCCCCCCACGCCCCCCTCCCCCCCCCAAAAAAAAATAAAATAAATAAAAATCTAATATTGGCACACATGCATAACATACTACAGTACAGGACCAATTATCCGGAATCAGTTTTACCAAACCCTTTCCGGATAACTGAATTTTCCGCTTTTCTGGAATCTACTGGTAGCACCATCTATTGGCAGTTTTCATATTTAAAAGTTTTGTATACAACCTACGTTATATCGGGAGCAATCTATAACAAAAACATAACTTTGCAGATAAATGTACCTTAAAATTACATTTAAATTAAAAAAAAAACCACATACCTGTGTATTATTTAGTAGTTTCAATCATATAGCAATAAAAAAAAATAACAATTTTTCTCTATCAACATGCACCCCCCCCCTTTCCCCCCCGGAAAAAAGATATCTAAAGATTACTTAAAAAAAAATAATAATAACTGAATTAAGCAGAACTAAATTTTTTATTAAACATTTCATGTAGTTTTAACTGTTTCAAATTAGTTTTCTGCTTGCAGTTCCGCTTTTTAATTTATTTTATAATATAAATCATGATTACTTTACACTAAAACAATAAATTGGACTGTAAAACTTTAATCTAATCTGAAAAATTTACCCAAACTAAGAATTCATATTGTGGCCTACGAACTGAACTGTATCATTTGAATCATAATTTGCACGTGGTGCCGCTTATGATTAAGTAGAACTTCTCAAATCCGGAATTGCTGGGACTTTACCAATTCTGAATTATAGAAACTCAGTAATATCAACTATAAAAAGTGCTAAAGTAATTAAAAAACTTTGTAAAAAACACACATAAGAAGTAATAGGTAAGGGGATACGCACGTTTCGTTCAAAAATTGTTTTGAACTTCGTCAGTCCAAGCCCTTCGTTGTAAAGAACACAGGGAACTGAAAAGCAAAGTGCTGCAAAAGCACCCTCATCTATACATATCAGTAGCATGTATAGTTTTCATTTGGGGGGGGGGGAGCGATCCGCTATTTTATTGGTAGTTGAGTTAATATAAATGTTTTAAAATACATGTTTTATAATAATTGCTTTATATTTTGGGAGGGGGCGCGGCCCGCCTCTGCCCCCTTCTTAAATACGCTCGTGATGTGTATCATTTATGTATATCGTTTAATACTGAACAAATACCCTTTTATAATTTATTATTATAGTAAAACATACAATTAATTGGCATGTTCAAGAAATGCTGATCACTCTTAAAATAAACCCAAATGCACTAAATATCAGAAAAAATAAAACATCACACAGCATTCAAAGCCTAAAACAAACAACTCGGTCTGCTCATATAGTCATATTACGTAATCAACTTGCTTCTGGCCCAAGTGTTTATTTAACTCTCTCCCCCTCCTCTCCTTTACATTTTTCGCTCTTTCATTTTAACAGCAAACGTTCTGGCCTGCTTCGGATTCTGCAAATGTGTATGCGCTTTTGACGCAGGTGGATATGATCTTTTTATCTGCTTTTGCCTTGATAGATTCCTTTGTTTTGTTTTTGAAGTGATTGTCTGCTGGACATGCCACCACTAAAAGACTGTTTTTTTTATAACTAGCTGCGTGCCCGTTCTTCGCACGGTAGGAAATGAAAAATTTCCTCGCATGTGTAATTCGAATTAATTCCAGTGATGTGGAATCTAGAAAAAGCAAAATTATTTCACTCTTGACTTAAAATTTGCGTCATATATGTAATAACCTGAGATCATTGCAATATAATGACACACACACACAAAAAAAAAAAAAACTATGTCAGCATCATTCGGTATCAAAAAAGTGAAAATGGACTGTTTGCAGTGCACTTCTCACTTTCAAAATGTCTTATTTCCTCAGACATGCTGTCTTTTAGGTTCACGTTTTAGCGTTAAATACCTCAGACACTACATGAAATGGACATTTTTTTTTTTAAATTTTAAAAATACGTCACCCTCTCTTGCAACCCTTTACAAAAAGAAAAGAGATAAGAGATAAGACTGCGCTATTTATAAAGGCTTTAAAATTGTTTTTCTAGATTATGCAGTTTAATTTTTCTTCTCACAAATAAATCCAGTATTTATAAAAGGAAATTGAGCCAAGCAAATAAATCGTCTGCTCGCGGGACCCGTTTTTATTTATTTTTTTCAACTGGCAATTTTAATCATTGTTACTGTATCCATGACAACCAAACCGCAAGATATCAAACCGAAACTCATAAGCAGGTACTACTGAAATGAAAATCCTTCTTTACTTAAAAATTCGTAAAAATTATCCTAATTTATATTTCCCCCGAATTGTGTGCTCCGTCTTTTGCCCAAATATAAAAAAGTTATGACAGATAGAATTCAAGATGCAGTAGTTTTAAAAATATTTTTCGAAAGTCAGCGTCAAATTTAATTCTATTTGAAAAATTCCCAAAAATCTGCAAATTATGTTACACAGTCCGGACAAATAGTTTTTAAAAGAAAATTTTCTCCTCTATACGATGATGTAAATATCGTTTTCTTGCGAGCGCAATTACCGGCGTTATTATGTATTATGCAAGAAAAATCGCTAAAAATCGGACAAAACATAAAATAAAACATTTTCTAATTCGAATTTCGAAAAAATCGCTCCGAGGTGTGTCCAGACCCGTCTTGGAGAATTTCCGTACAAAATTTGGTAGGTCTACGATCACCTGTTTCGGAGCTACGCGAGACACAGACAGACAGACAAACGGACAGTTTACACTCTGTTTTATTTATATAGATTATGCTTTTTTTTTTTAAATGTTAGAACCTGTCTGACACTATTCTATTAACAAGAATAATGTTTCTGGTTTTAGTATTATAATGAAATTGCAAACTTTAATTCACCAGAATTGAATTGGCAAGCAAACCCACCCCGAAACAAATTACACAATTCAAAAGGAACTGCCAGTACGAAGCGGTGGCGGACGAAAATATCGTATCCATCTGCCTCAAAAGTGCACATACATCTTTGGGATTTGATGCAGTGAATATAAAACCTTCTTTGAGTAAAATAAATAAAAACTGTGGAAAAAAAAACAAAAAAAAAAAAACAAGCATAAAATGTCGTGAAGTCTTCATTATGTTTGGTGCTGTCATCTATTTGCATTTTGAGGAGATACAAAAAACATTTTTTTTGTGTGTTTTTTGGTTAATACCAATTTATTATTATTTGGAAGGCCGAATTTTGTCCGGATTATAGAAATTCCGTATTTTGGAAGTCCGGATTTGAGAGGTTCTACTTACAATACAATTCTAGAGAGAAACTATTCAGAGTCAATTCTTATTAAGTTTTTCTTGTTGAAAATTTGGTGGCACCATCTATCGGATAGAAGAAAAACTATTCCCGGCCTATCTTTATTTTTTCCGGTTTTCTGGATTCCGGTTAATTGATCCTGTACTATATATACCGTACATCCCTGCATTGTATAAAACTGATGCCATGTCTAATCCCATATCTTAATAGAGCAGCAGATACTGTATCTGTCCTATATTACATCATCAGTAACGAAAACAAAACATACGGATCTTTCAAACCTCATCCAAAATGAGGCCATTAGGCACATGCGAAATGCAACCCCCTTAGTAGTCAGTAACGAAAGCGGAACATATTGCTACTGCTACTCAAATACCAAGACTGATTTTCCCCTTCAAACCGCAATCCGTTATCCAGTAACAAATAATAGAAGAGTACTTGATTACCGGAACTTGTTTTCCCCTTGTATTAGAAGTTCGAAGCTGCTCGATCCAAACGCACACAGTAACGATATCAACCGTAAAGTAGCAGTTTATTACTTCGAATCTGAGTGATTATCCGCATCTCAGTAACGAAGGATTTTAGTATTAGCAGAGCTGTTGGGAAGTTTGCAAATAACTTTGACGGCGAGGTGGCTGCCGTCACACTCGCTCCAGAAGAAATTGGCAAAAGAGTGGAGACAAATTTTGTTATTTTTATAGATTCCCAGGCTACTATTAGCTCTGATACCTGACACTCATCGTGGATCTAGACCTATTTATGAAGCCCAAATTGATTGCACCATCTTTCGGAGGAGGGGAAAACATTGCCCTGCATTGGGTCCCCAGCCATTGTGGTATTGCGAGGAACAATATTGCTGATGGGCTTGCGAAGATTTATCTCAACCTCCTTCACCAGTTGAGTACCTTTCCATTAAAAGGATTATTAATTACAATATTAAACATTGCCTGAGGATCCATTACTGAACTACTGTTAGTTCAAAGCCTTGGGGCTCTCTTTTGACATCTCCCATTCCCTCCTCTTTGCCTAGAGCTCTGGGCGTTGCAATTTTCAGACTTAGAAATTATCTGCAGTGCCACCTCCACCGAATTGGACTGGCAGATTCACTACTTTGTCCTCTCTGCAGAGTGGAAGATATGACTGAGGCCCACCTCCATGTTTGCCCAGAACTTCAAGACGTTGCAAGCCATACTGCAGAAGATGTTTTTAATTTCTCTTATGACGCTTGACAGTATTAGGCTGCCTGGAAGAGACTAATGGCTTTGTGACCTATACTCAGGGCACAGCTATCCTGATAATGGAGGGAATGCTGCAGACCGTGTGATTCCGCCACTTTCAAATAGTTCTTTCCGTTTGCCCTGCTTTATACAGAACTAAGACATTTATCAACTATTAAGTGCTAAAATAAAGTGTATGTTATAAAATAATTGCATATTTATCTTATTTGAATTCAATAATTAAAAGGATTACGAAATTAAGTCAGAAATTAGATGTAACGCCTTCGCAGACGCTTGACCAATGATAGACCTCTTTCGTGCTGGCGGGAATCAGAAATGCAGATTCGCCTTGCGATTGGGTTGCTTTGTGATATTGACAGACAAATGATTGGAAAGAGAAACGAGTGTCGGAGTGATACATTCGGAAAGTAGTGAAAAGGCTCCTCTAGCCTTCTCCTCTGTTATCAGGTAAGGTGTGCCCCGAGTATAGGTCCGGCATAGGATTAAAAAAAAAAGTAACGAATACATGCAGTTTGTTACAGCTCTAGTACTTCATACATTAACTGTAAGTAATTATTTAAAAACCAATGTCCCTTTTTAAATATTTTAGAAAGAATTTGAAGACAATTAAAAAAATAAAATATTTTAATTAATGTGACAATTTTCAAAGCTTTTCAGATCTAAATCTCCAGCTTTAAGGAGGGCTTAGCACTGGGCACATACAGTTATCAAAATATATTGCTATATATAAATTCTGCGCTATATTGAAGGATTTTTGCATACAGAATAACATTTCTTTTCATATATAAATCTGAAAATTTCAAACTTCTCTACCTGAAAATTTTTTAATTGTTACTTAACATTTAATACTTAAACATCTCATTACATTGTGATATAACAAGGATATTCTGAAAGTAAAATGTAAAGAATAATTGAGAATTTTCATTTTGTTTTTTCTTTCTTTAAAATGTTATATGCTTTTTTTGATATTTCATTTATATTTGTGCTGAATAAAGCAATTCATTTGGAGAAATTACTAATTAGTGTCTTCTTTCTCATCTAAAAACAATAATGTAATTTGTATGTAAATACTTCCTAAATTACTAATTAGTTATTACTACTTTCACAGTTTCTAAGAGGTGGTCAAGCCTATGCAGTGGAAGTTGTGTTGGAAATGCCTGAGTCTGAACGTAACTGGATTCAAGGTTCCTATGTTCATTATGTCTGCCTGTTTCACTCCTTGTATACAAGGTGATTCAAAACAGATGTTAAAGCAATTATCTTTAAACTAAGTGATCAAAGCATATTTTCAAATATAAAAGTTCATGAAATAAAGAGTATCTTTCAGATATAGCAATTTTTTTTCTTTTTTTACCAAGGGCTTTATACATATTAAAATATAAAATTTTATTTTTATACAGTCCCTCCTTGCCTTCTATATATTTAAAAAAAATTAGGTGTGTGTCTAAGAAAGTAAATTTTCAAAATCCCATATCTCTGAGTAGAATAGTTTCCAAGCTATTGCAGGTTAGAAATTTTAGCAATTGTTGCCAAATAATAAGGGAATGTTTCAAAAGTGAGAAAAATAAATTATTTTTCAACTGACGTTGATTTACCTATTTTAATGGTTAATCCGCAGCTACATTTAATTTTTGGAAATAACGTTTTAACTAGAATTTTCCTATAATGCATGTTTGGCAGTTTCTTGTTAACACACAACTTTTCCTGTGTCACTCTATCACACTTTGAAATTTCTTCACTGGAAATCTTCACATAATTAGTGGATGAGCCTCTAAAAGACTATATTATTGATAAGTTCATAATGCAGTACCGATCAGTTCAAGTAAAACTAAACCTGTTAATTTAGTGTATTTGGATACGTTTAAATAGCTTTCAAACAAATGGATCATTATTTAACTTTTATCAACTCATAGTTGGTCGCCTAAAGTAAATATTTTTTTGCCTAAAAACAGCCACCAACACAGCAGGTAAAGTTGTGGAAGTTTTCATTTTTAATATTAAATGTCTCTCTTACTATTCACTTAGAGACATTAGATTCTTTTAATTAATATCTTAGACACTAAGTAACATTTTTCTAAATATAAGTGACAGGAAATGAGGTACTGTATAAAAATTAAATTTTGTATTTTAATATCCATACAGACCCTAGTAAAAAAAATTGCCAAAGCTATTCTTTATTTAATGAACTTTTGTAACTGAAAGTGTTTATATCACTTACAATTTAAAGGCTAATTGCTTTAACATCTATTTTGAATCACCTGGTATACCGAGCAACCCAAAGTAGATGTTACAATAATTTGCTCTAAACTATCAATGATTCAAACATGCTTTCAAAGTAGAAAAGTCAGTCGAATGCAGAACAGCTTTCACATATGACAAAATTTTTTTAATAAGGAATTGTTTACACTAAAATACAAAATTTAATTTTTATATGGTACCTGCTTTCCTATTGTTGATTTTTGGGGAAATATTGCTCTGTGTCCAAGAAGGTAAATTAAAAAAAATCCTATGTCTGTGAGCGGAATAGTTTCAGAGATTCGCAAGTTGAAAATTACAGCATTTGTTGCCCAATACTAAGGGGATGTCTCAAAATGGAGAAAAATGTAATTAACTTTAAACTGATGTTAACTTATGTTAGTGGTTATTTCACAGCTACATTTGACTTCCTGAAATCCTATTTAGCTAGAATTATTGTAATGCATGTTTGATAATTTTTAGGGAAAGTTAACCCACACCAATTCCTCTGTCAGCTTTAAAATCCCATCTCTGGAAGTGTGACATAATTAGTGGAATACCTCTATAAATCTGAATTATTGATAATTTCTCAATGCAGTACTGATCTGTTCAGGTAAAAGTAAACCTATTAATTTCACAAGTTTGAATATGTTTAATTGTTTTTTTCCAACAAAGGGATCTGTTGCCACCACGATGAGTAAAGGCCATGTATTCTGTATGTAAAAGAGCAGGCATAGCTCTTGTTATGTGTGCAGAAATGCAGCATGAGAACTCAGTGTAGTGATGGAGTGCCATAGAGAAAGATGTTCGTTGAGGCACACAATTAATTGTGAATAAATATTCTTAAACTTTGAGCTTAATAATCCATTTGTTTAAAAATTAGTGTTATCAGGATCATTATTTAACTTTTATCAACTCATAGCTTTTACCCTAAAGTAAAAAATGTTATTGCTTAAAATAGGTGCCAACACAGGAGATAAAGTTGTAAGTCATCATTTTTAATTTAAATCTCTCAGCAACTCTTTTTTTTTCCCCATATACAGATACAGAACAACATTTTTCCAATAAGAGTGATAGGAATGGAGGCACTGTATAAAAATTAAACTTCATATTTTAATGTGTATGCAACTACTTGTAAAGAGATTGCCATATCTGAAAGTTCCTCTTTGTTTGACCAACTTTTCTAATTGAGAGCTCTGCTCACTCACAGTTTAAGAGATAATCACTGTAGCTTTTGAATTACCTGGTATAGTGGGTCATTCTGTGAGATTGTTTTACTTTCTAATACTTTCCTGCTAAGTTAAAAAGTGTTTATGGTTTTGGTTTGTCTGTCTACAGTAGTACTACTGTAAAAGTATTAACTACTAGGTAAAAGCTATGCGAACATTCCTATGTTCTGTCTGTGACAAAAATGAATGGAATCAGGGCTGAAGCAACGAGCTGCCACAGCATCCCAAAGATTGACGATTTACCTCTCTTCCTTTGAACTAATCACCCCAGAGCAATTAAGCTTGATGAGGTCACCATTTCTGAAGTGGAAAAGTATTGTTAGATCAGGATCAAGATGCTGTGACAGATCGCTCCACCTCTGACTGCCATACTGTTTTGTCATAGTCGAAACACAGGAATGTCCTCTCTTGTAGTTACTATCTCAATGTGTGTGTTGAAGGAGGTAGAAAATCCACATGAATGTGTTTTCTATCCTGACCTGAGGAGAAAAAAGATGCAGGATTAGCAAAAGACACTCAATGGAAACTGGGGTTTAAAAGATTAAACAATTTAAACTTTGTAAAATAATTCACATAAAAAATACGTTTTGTTCAGGATGCATGTTTCGGACAAAAAATCCTTACCCTTCTTCAGCTGAAACAACTTTCACTTACTGCAACCCCAGAAGAGTGAGAATGTGCACCCAAGCAATAAGTACTTTTTATGTGTGTTATTTTACAAAGTTTTAATTGCTTCATCAGATGCAAGGTTCCCAATTGCTTCGCATTTTCCAAAGTTTCTTTGCAAAATTGATAAACTCCACAAATTTGTTTCACTCTGCATTTTCAGTTACAATTTCCAAAATAAGCACTCTCTTGCTCCAAATTTTACATCTTTTTCAATTTTTTAAATTACAACAGTTAACAGAGCAAGTATTTGCATTTACTTCAACTTGATTTTTTTTTTTTACAATTTACCCAAATGTTTTTCTTCAGTATGTTTTAATGTTTAAATTGGACTTTATTGCAAGCAGAAATGATAATTTTGGTCTTACATTTCCTTATTTCCACCATACCGTCTCCTCACCTGCCCTTTCACATGGCACATTATATAGAATGATACTGACTTTAGTACAAGTGGTGTATCACACTGTTTACAATCAGTCATATTAAATTGGTTTAAGAGCCTTTTAATGTATGCTTCTTGACTCAAACTGAGACAGTCTTCTGAGTTTCCCAGGCATATTCCCAGAAACTTATTAGCAACTTCAGATTTTGGCATTTCAAATTCTTTCTACAACAACTGAGTCATAATTTTAAATTCTGATTCATTAGATCCAGCAATTAGTAAATCATCAACATACAAAACCATTATTATTTCACTTTGTTCTGAATATCTCGCAAAAATGCACTGCTCACTATTGAGGTGCTGAAAATTTAATTTGAGTACAAAGTAATTTGAGTACTTTTACACCATTGTCTTGGAGTTTGTTTCAATCAATACAAGCTTTTAATAAGCTTACATACCCTACCACTGTTGCCATTGTAACCCATAGGTTGTTCCATATAAACTGTTTAATCTAATTCACCATTTAAAAAGGCAGTTTTGACATCCAGAGCAAAGATCCTCATTTGCTTTTGAAGAGTGATGATCAGGAATAATCAAAGAGAAGGCATACTGATTACAGGAGTATATGTCTCAAAGTAGTCAACACCTTCTCTTTGCAGGAAGCCACAAGCTACAAGTCGTGCTTTGTAAACATTATTCTTTTTTACTCTGAGCATCCATTTGCAAGTTATTAACTTTTCACCTTTTGGAAGCTCAACTAGCTCCCAGACTTTATTTAACGAGTCTATTTCTTGATCCATAGCGTTTCTCCACAGAATTTGTTCTTCATTTGGCAGCTTTTCTACATTTTCAAATGTGACTGAGTCCACACTAGTTACCAAGGCTTCATAAACATAAAATTGAACTGTCCAGTAGTAGATGATTTTTATGTTTCTCTTAGGCCTAACATATTCTTCATCATTTTCTGTTGGCACATCAAGATGACTCATTTCATCCTTCACAACCTTTTCCTCTTCTTCATTGACATTTTTATGTAGAGTGTCTGTAATATCTAGCTGTTTCATTTCATTGAACTTTACATTGCATGATATGATTAGACGTTCTGTTGTTGGATCAAGTAGACGATAACCCATACTTGAGTAGCCAATGAGTATCATTTTCTTTGATTTGGGATCTAACTTTTTCCTCTGACTGCCTGGTATTCTCATATAAGCGTCACATCCAAACTCTTTTATAGTACTAAGATCTGGTTTCTCTCCATTCTTCAGAATTCTCCATTATTGGGGCAGAGTGCGAGTGGTAGAGGAATTAATTAATGGCATTCACACATTTAGAACATTTATTAACGACATAACATAGCACAACATATAACGTCGACGAAAAACATCGGAATAAGTAAAACACAATAAGGGGTAACTAGGGGCAACGGAACAGCATTTTGCCATACTATAAAAAGGTTAACAATGGGAAAGATTATTATTTGTGACATCACAGTCACTATTTGACTTTAATAATTATCCCCAATACTCCCACTTTATAAAAGTCCAAATAGTTTAGAAATGCCAGACAAACGTTCGGCTAACGTGGCTTTGGTTAAACAATCAGCTAAATTATTTTCTGACTCTACATAGTTGACTGTCATCAAGCCTTCTTCAATTTTCTCTCTCACAAAATGATGCCTGATGTCAACATGTTTAACACGTCGAGAGTTGATTGGATTTTTGCTAATGCATATGGCACCTCTGTTATCACAGTATAATTTGACCGTTTCATTTTGCAGACTTTCCAGTTCTTCTTGTAATTGCTTAAGCCATAACAGCTCTTGTGTGGCTGAACTTATAGCCATATACTCAGCTTCTGTTGTGGACGATGCGACTGTTGTTTGTCGCTTTGAGTTCCAGCTGATGGCTCCACCTGCATTTATAAAAATATATCCAGTTGTTGAACGACGGTTATCTTTGTTGTTAGCCTAATCGGAATCACAGTAACCACATAAACTATCTCCATTTTTGTAAAATGCAACTTTTTTGTTAATGTGCCTTTTAAATATCTAAATATTCTTTTAACTGCAATCCAATGTGCCTTTCCTGGATTGTTACAAAACTTGCTTAACAAACCAAATGCGTGAGCAATATCTGGTCGAGTACCTTGTGCAATATAAAGTAAAGAACCAATTGCCTCACGATATGGGACGTTTTCCATTAATTTTCTTTCTTTTTCTGATGCTGGACACATATCTTTGGATAAATTATTTTGAAGAGTTAAAGGAGTTGATGTACCTTTACAATCTTCTAAGCCAAAACGTTTCAGTATGTCTTTAATAAATTTAATTTGATCAATAGCTATAGAATCTTTTTGTTGAACAATATTTAGGCCAAGAATGTAATGAGCTTCACCAAGATCTTTTACGGGAAATTGTTTGTTTAGCTTTTGAAATAGTTTATCTTTACGTTTCTGATTATTCGTAATAATTAGTAAATCATCAACATATACAGCAACTATGAAGAATTCCTTACCTTTAATATTGAAGAAGATGCAAGGATCTACTTTAGATCTTTGTAAATGCATTTTGAGTAGGCAATCACTTAACTTTTTATACCAAACTCTGCTGGCTTGCTTCAAACCATATATTGATTTATTCAAGCGGCAATAACGATTTGGAAAGTGTTCCGTTTCAGGTAGTTCCATATAAATTTCTTCATTAAGCTCAGGATGGAGAAATGCTGTTTCAACATCCATTTGAAATAGCTTCAGATCGTGTTTCACTGCAAGAGATAAAAGGTAACGAATGGAACTTTGGAGAATTGTAAGTGAAAATGTTTCTTCATAATCAATCCCATATTTTTGAGAACATCCTTTAGCAACTAGGCGAGCTTTATATCTTTCTACTTATCCATTTGCTTTGTATTTAGTCTTGAAAATCCATAGACTTCTGATCGGTTTCTTATCAGATGGTAGGTCACAGTAGGTCCAAGAATTGTTGGCAAGATGAGCATTTATTTCATCTTCAACAGCCATCGTCCATTTATCAGCTTCAGGTCTTTTCATTGCTTCTTCGTACATTTCTGGATCTTGATCATCAAAAATGTTAGCTTGATAAACTATGAAATCTTGATTAAAATATTTACTGTTTGGAGTGATAATTCTCTTGGGATATCGACTACTGTGAGATTCTTCTATTTCTTCTTTGGCTTCATCGTCAGTTACAGTTTCCTTTTCTTCATGTTTATCTAACGTGACATTCTCTTCTACTTCATCTTTGTTAGTTTCTTTAATTTCATCAGCATCTTCAGGTGGTTGGGATAAATTCTTCATAATTTCATTTTCAAGGAATATAACATCTCTGCTAATAATTACCTTTCTTGTAAGTGGTTTGAAAATACGATAGCTTTTACTGCCTTCTGCATACCCTATGAATATTCCTTCTTCGGATTTAGCATCCCATTTCTTCCTAAGGGAGTCTGCTATATGCACCATTACTTTGCATCCAAATATCTTCAGGTGCGAAAGATCTGGCTTTCTTTTTGTCCAGACTTCTTCAGGTGTCTTAAATTTAACAGCTTTCATGGGTGACCTGTTTTTCAGATAGTTTGCTGTGTTAACAGCTTCCGCCCAATGTTCTCTTGGTAGACCTGAGTCGAGCAGCATAGTACGAGCTTTTCAACAAGAGTTCTATTCAGTCGTTCTGCAACCCCGTTTTGTTCAGGAGATCTGGGAACTGTCGTTTCATGTCTGATTCCAGATAACTTCAGATGTCGCTCAAGGTCTTTATTCACATATTCTCCACCATTGTCGGAGCGAAGGGCTTTGATTCTCTTTCCTGTTTGGTTTTCAACCAGAGCTTTAAATTCCAGGAATTTATCTTTAACTTCATCCTTTGTTTTTAGAAAATAAACAAATGACTTACGGGAGAAATCGTCTGTAAACGTAAGAAAATATCTTGATCCACCAATGGAAACAGTTGACATAGGACCTCATAAGTCTGAGTGTACAAGTTCCAGAACAGACTTGGAACGATTTTTCGATGCGTGCGGAAAAGGTTGTCGGTGCTGCTTGCCTTTAACACACGTGATGCAGGGCTCCTTTGGATCAGCTTCACAAGAAATTCCTGTAGACATTTTAGAAATCAATAGCTTCATATCTCTTCTATTTAGATGAGCTAAACGGCAATGCCAGACATCGTGAGAATTCAAAGTTGCTACTGACGCTTTAACTTGCAAAGTGTCCAATTTGTACAACCCATTATTTTCTGAAGCTGTAGCAAAAATGAACTTTCGAGGAATTTCAATTACCGACTCAGTTATTTTGCAATCTTGTCTGTCGAACACTACTGATTTGCCTTTCTTCACTATTTGAGATATAGAAAGTAAATTTGTCGTCAAATCTGGAGCATGAATGACATCATTCGCCTTAACAGTGTGTTTATTCGCTAACTGAATATCAACATCACCAATTCCTGTTGCCGGAACAGAATTACCATTTGCAACATCAATATTTCGATTAACTTCAGGTTTAAGATTCTTTATCCAGTCACTTCTAGGAGTCATGTGATTGTTACATCCAGAGTCCAAGTACCAGTCTGTTGGTTGCTTTTCATCATTTTCAGTAAATGTAAATAAACTACAAGCTTTATTATGTGGTTCGTTCTTGTATTTAACCGTAATTCTTCTTGGTTTTAATTATGATGAGCTAAAATGGCCAAATTCATTACAATTATAACAGCGAGCTTTGCGAATGTCTTTATGCTTACATTTTTGTGAAAATTTGTTCGCTGACTTCCCATAAAAAGCATTATCAGAGGATGTTAATGTTGAACACATGTCCTTAATGTTTTCTTGTAATAGCAAATTTTTCACAAATTTGATTGTTATCGTCTGATTGGATCCCTGTATTCCAAGAATTAGCAGGCGAAATTTTTCTGGCAACCCTCCTAAAATAATACCACCAACAGTCTCATTTTCAAGCGGCTTTCCAATGTTTTCTAATTCCTCTGCGATAGAAGTAATATGATCTATATATGCGGTCATAGAAGAAAATTCTTCATATTTTGTTCTAAATAGAGAGCCATATAAACCGATTCTTCGAACTACACCGTTATCCTCATATGTTCTTTGAAGAAACATCCAAGCTTCTTTAGCAGTTTTAGCCTTTTTGGTTTCAGCTGACGCAATGGGCTTAATCGATAAATTTATCTTAGCTAATGCTCTTTTATCTAATTCTGGATCAATATTAGTGCCTTCAATACAATCCCACAAACCGGCATCTACGAGAAAATTTTTCATAAGAAATTTTCAATCGGCATAGTTTCTGCCATCTAAATGCTTTGATTCAGGTAAACCCCCACTTGATGTGGACACGGGAGTTTTTTTAACATTTAGTTGCATTTGTAATTGTTCAATTTGAAGCTGTAAAGCTTTAATCGCTTCATTTTCTGCCATAATGAAAGCACTTTAAATCTTTTTGAAGAATCAGTTCGAATACGAAAAATTAAACTTAGAACACGAATAAAATTTTATATTTCATACCTTTATCCCAATCCTCTACGCTATTTCTGGGCCATCATAACCTATTGGGGCAGAGTGCGAGTCGTAGAGGAATTAATTAATGGCATTCACACATTTAGAACATTTATTAACGAAACATAACATAGCACAACATATAACGTCGACGAAAAACATTGGAATAAGTAAAACACAATAAGGGGTAACTAGGGGCAGCGGAACGGCATGTTGCCATACTATAAAAAGGTTAACAATGGGAAAGATTATTTGTGACATCACAGTCACTATTTGACTTTAATAATTATCCCCAATAGAAATGAAGTATTATTTTGAATTCTCTGGCAAGACATTCTATTCAAGTAAGCTGCAGTTTGTCTGGCAGATTAAACACTTTAATCTGCCATATGCAAAGCTTTGCCATAGCTTTGCATATGGCATAGCATGCCATATGCAAAGCCCCAAAATCTTTTTAGTTGCTTTGCTTCATAGATAAGAGCTTTAGCCTTTTCCAATAGATATTTGTTTGCCCTCTCTGCAACTCCATTTAAAAGAGCTGTCTACGGAGGTGCAAGATCTATCAGAATGTCAGCTTTCTTACAACAACAAACTAATTCACCTGTTACATATTCTTTAGCATTGTCACAGCATATTTTACAAAGTTCAGGATTTTGCTTAATAAATACATTAAAAACTTCAACTATGTTGTTCTTATGCTTAAGCAAATGTACTTCACGAAATATTGAAAGATCATCAACGAGAGTTACAAAATATCCTTCATCAGCTCCAGTTTGAGGATCTATATGGGACCATAAATGTCTGAATGTATCATCTTCACTAGTACATTTTCTCGATGCCTAGGTCCTTTTCCAATTGGCTCATTGGAATGCTTTACTATAGTACATTCTTCACAAAAATCTTTCAACACTGGTAGACACATTTCTTCTAATACTTTATTTGATGAATGTCTCATTCGCCAGTGCCACAGTTTTGCATCATGTTTCACTATTTGAGCTTTTGTTTTGATAGGGAAGAATTCACTCACAAAATGGCCCTTGTCATTAAGCACACCAATTACAAAAGGCTCATTATATTTTTCTACAAATGCTTTGCCATCCTTAAAAATAACAGTGTACCCAGCATTCTGAATATTTTTCACTGATATAAGCTCTCCATTTAAATCAGGCACATATACATTCGTAAAAGTAATTTTTCTACCCTGCAAAGTACCAGTCACAGTTCCTATGCCTGCAATTTTTAGCTTTTCTTTCTTAGATGCACAAGTAACAGTTCTAGAAAAGGGTTTCAGTTCATCAAAGCATTCATATTATTGCACATGTGAGATGTAGCTCCAGAGTCCGAAAGAAAATGATTATCGTCAGTACTACCCATCACAAAAGTTACAGCAGCAGATTCCATTTTCATATCTTTCTTGGGTTTTGTTCTACATTCTCTTTTGAAATGACCAGGATGTCCGAAGCAAATTACCACCTTCTTCTTACAATTCTTGGTGACACGGTCCTTTTGCTTACAAGAGTAACATACAATATTTCTTTTTGAAGCACTAAACAGAATATTTTCACAAATGCATGTAATTTTAAAATTAAAACATTTTTTGAAAATGAATAAGTACCTATTATGATTGCTAAATGTTCAATTTTATGAACCTTTTAGAGGGTATCTCTCCTATAAAAAAGCAAATTTCATTAAAAATGCAAATAAAGAAATTGCAATTTACAAAGCATTCTCGCAATGTTTTCCATCAACTTCAATACATAACTGAGCTCTTCTAATAATGCTTCTGTAAATATTTTGGAGTTCTTCTCCGGTAATATTGTTGCATGCATCGATTATCTTTTGTTTTAGATCAGTTGCATTTAGGGTACAAGTATTATAAACTAGTGTTCGAAGCCCACCCCCCCCCCCCAAAAAAAAAAAAATTGAGTGGCATTAGACCAGGGGAGCTGGGGGGCCATTCTGTGACTCATTTCAAACCAATCTACTGTTTATCAAAGTTAATAGTGAGCCAGTTTGTTACACTTATAGCCTTGTGTGCAGGTGCTCTATTTTGTTGAAAATACATACATTTTACCTACGATAATGATGTATTTTCCAAAATATCTGTAACTATGCCATCTAAAATAAGCTGCAGATATTTTGTGGCTTAAATGTCCCCTCATAAAACACAGGACCATCCAGTTCTCCATTTCAAATTCCGCACCATACGGAGACAGAAATTTTTCTTTCGTGGTGTGCTTCTTGCACAAAATATGGTAGCGTATTCTTCCAGTAATGATCATTATGAGTATTTATTGACCCATCTTCTGTAAATAAACATTCATCCGTCCACATAATATTTTTAACAAAATTTACATTTTTATTTTGTTGAATTAACAAAATTGCAGAATGCTAGATGTCGAACAAAATGAGATGGATGGAGTGCTTGCAGTCCATGCAAACAAAATGGATGTCAATTATGTATTTCAAGAATTTTATCATTGGTGTTCTAGGTAGTCCCAAAGTCGTGCTTGCATCTCAAATACTTGCACTTGGATTGGCATAAAAATTCGCTATAATATCTGTTTCTTCGTTTTCACCATGCAAGCGATTTCTCCCAGGGCTAGGTTCTGGATGAAAAGCACCGGTAGTTCTCAATTGCCTCAGCATTCAGTAAACAAATATGCGAGAAATTTCAGGTGAATTCGTATATTATCATCCGAATTCTCGAGCAGTTTGTGCATTATTTCTATTGCACTTAGAATAACTCATTGTTAATTCAAACAGCTCTTCATTTGTTTAAAAAACACTATGCAGTACTAGTTATATGCTTTTATTTCAAAAATATGAAACTAAATATCGCTGCATAGTTTTAATATACTATTTATTCTGATACGTGCAAGAAAAGTTTGGTTGAGTTGTTCTTATAAGAGTTACTACTGGAACAAATGAGTATACTCAAAAGAAATCGTCTGCATTTTATTATGCAGTTGTTAAAAATTCTTTTACCATAAACATATAAATGGTTAAATATCACTTACAGGTGATAAAAAATCGTCTATGTTTGTCTGTTAGAACATTGTTTTGAAAAATATGATAATTTTCAACAGAACCATGAATCTACCCTAAAAATGCAAAAATGACTCTAATGTAAATATTTTCATACATTCTATCTCTTCTAACATGCCATAAATTTATATTTCTATTTTTGTATATGTTCCTTTTGCACAGCCTTCCATTTTCAATTAAGCATAGCTCACTCAGTTTTAAATTTACAGTTAAGCGGTTTTCTATTAGTCATGTTGGATGGAAAATAAAAACTTTCTAATTGGGGATTGTTTCATACGGGGGTCGTATTAAAAAGTGTAACTTTTTGTAAATGAATGAGATAACTTTTCTTAATGGATTCTTATTTCCGACCTTATTTAAAATGTTTTTTAATTTATACCACCCTCTTATCGCTAATAGATAAAGAATTAAAGCCTGTAACCACCTTTTAGGGACACCCTGTATATACAGTGTCCCAAAAAGGTTGTTATGGGCTTTAATTCTTTATCAGGGTGCGTAGCGCCTTGAAAAGTGCTTAAAAGGTGCTTGATTTTAAAATTTGTTTTCAATCACTCTTGGAAGTGCTTATTTTTTACGTAAATTCCCTGAAGGTGCTTGAATTTGCAAAGAAGTGCTTATTTTTTTCTGCGCTTCCGGCAGAAACCTTTATAAACACTATGCCGCTAGCGTAAACAACTTTTTCCTTCCCATCCCATCACATGGGTCGCCATCTTGAAACCTAAGCGTGCCTAAAAGCAGGTGCAGGTGGTTCCTTGTTGACCATGCCAATAGTAATGCTGACTCGCACTTGCAGCCATAAGAGCCAGTCCGGGCCTGATTGTTCTTAAAATACTGAATATCAACCAAAACTAGTCTGTTGGGCCTGATGCGAGTTTAATCATTCTATCCCCCCCCCCCCCTCAAAAAAAAGTTCATCTATAAGTTATTTGTTTTTTCGCCGTGCGGCTTTGCGCCTTGTGAAGGAGCACTGTACCGAATAAACACTGCCTTATGCTATTACTACGGTAGAAAGTCAACTAGGAGTAACTGGCAAGCTCGGGAAATGCCGAGTGCTTTTAAAATAAATCTCTATGTTATTAATATCAAAAGTAATAAATGAATAGAAATATGGAGTTGTCTCACAACATTCAAAGCTTAAAACAAACAATTTGCTGAAGCATGCTCACTACGTAGTCAACAGCTGGCCGTCCACGAAAAAAAAAAATATATATATATATTGTTTACTTTTGACTGGAAGTTCATCGGCTCGCTTCTTGCTTCCGAACTTTTTGCAAATGCAAGAAGTTTTTTATAAGTTATTTATTTATTTCTAGAAATTCGCTTTTGTGAATATAAAAATTGATGTTTTATATGAAATCGGACTATGATTAATTCGTAAATGGAAATCGTAAGCTTCGTAAAATAGCGCTAAATGCTTTAAAACATCATATGGGAAGGGTGATAAAAGGAGATGTTTTTACCATTTATCCACCCCACCCCCCCTTCCAAAATATATCATAATGCATTGCTTCTTCTTCTTTTTTTTTTTTTTTTTGAGGTAGGGGGGGGGAAGAGATCGCGAATGCGGCGTTTCTTTCATAAATTACGGTAGTAATTTTGAAATTTACCTATTCATATTTGCCAATTAATGTGCTTTCAGTTTGAAGGTTGTACTTTTTCACCGATTTTTTTAATTTTACGCGAAACTGCCATATTTTTACGATTTTACGTGAAACTCCCGTTTTTTTACATTTTCCCACCGATTTTTACGATTTTATGCAATACTTTTTAAATTTGGCATCTTAATAATAATTTCATAGAAATCAAACATGTGTAAAATGCAGTTGCAATTGTTATAATTTCAGGCTTGTTCCACTAAAAAATGAGGTGGCCACCCAAAAAATTCAGGCCATTTTGATTGAGACAAACTGAGACAAAAAAAAGATTTTGATTGAGACAAACTTGGGTTTCAACTGTAGCATCCCTGAAGTAAACTTAAATTGTTTTCATCTGTTGCAGGGCTGTAGCGAGAGTGTTGCTGATGGGGCTGCAGCCATCCCCAAAATGAGTGAACGTAGGATTTGGAGAAAATTACGTATTTGTGAATAATTTCAAAAGCTTTTTGAGATTCCTATGATAGTGTATCTGAAAGTTCACCTTGATTTCAGGAATTTGAGGTTCAATTGAAGACCCAAGCCAAATTTATTTTTTCTATAGTGTTTTTCCAACTTCAAAGATTTTAAATTCAGTTTATGATTTAAAAAATTTTCTTCCTTTTCTTACTCATTTTTATATGCAAACTTTTTATGCCAAATTGAAGGGGGAGGGGTGTTGCCAATATCTAGTCCCCCCCCCCCTAAAAAAAAAAAGAAATATATATATATATATATGTTATTGATTTTTATAAGCTATACTGCTTTCTAATTTTTGAGTTCTCAGCCACCCCCTGCAAAATATTCCTGGCTACGCTACTGATCTGTTGCATGTAGTACTTAAAAAAATTTGATGATGACGTGCTTGATTTTTCTTAAAAGGGTGCTTATAAAGTGCTTAAAAGTGCTTGATTTTTAGAATGAAATTTGACTACTCACCCTGTTTATCTATCAGAGATAAGTGGGTGGTGTAAATTGAAAAAAATGTTCAAAATGAGGTCGGAAATAAAAATTCATTAAGAAAAAGTTACCTCATTCATTTACAAAAAGTTACACTTTTTAAATTTTTATATGACCCCTGTACGTTGACGTATGAAACAATTCTCAATTAGTAAAATGTGCCCCATAGTCACCACTCATGTGTCACCATTAAAGAGGTGACATATAAAATTTGAGAACTGTACCTTAAAAATTATCAGAAATATGAAGATAAATGTTACTCTGACTTAAACCACTTTTCAATGTCTCTTGAAGGGTAAAAATCATGTCAAGTGATTGCATTTCGGGGGATGTACAGAAATTATGAAAGAAAACCTTTTTTTTGGCACTTTAGGAATAAACATTTACATACAAAATCATGCATAGTCCCTGATCAACGAAAGAAACACAATTCTGATTTTTGTGGGAAAGATAGACTGATGATTATATTAGTTGCTTAGTTTTTCAACAAAGTATGCCTTGAAACCCATAATACATCCATGAAACAGAGATACATGCAGCTAGTAACAACAGATTACTCTCCATTGACAGTAATAAACATTAAACCTTAGTGAGATCGTTTTCAAATTTTTGTTATGCAATTTTGTATGTACATAAAATATAAATTTGTTGAGAAGTTATTATAATCAATAACATAAGTAAAAATAGATTTAATTAATATATTTTATTGATAATAATAAGTTATTATAATCTATAAAATAATAAGTAAGTCATTGACTTTTACTTATAGAATCTTTAAAAAAAAAAACTATTTAATCAATTCTACTTTCATATAATGTACTAAACAGTTCCATTCCATTGTTCAGTTCATGCTGCTACAGTTAGTGACTCCTACAATTTGCCCTAACATTCCTCCTCATTTTTTTAGCTGTCAGTTCACATAAAATTTCATGCTACTACAGTTATCAGAATTATCAGAAAAATTCACATGATGGTTGGTGATAGATCAGCGAAATTTGATAACTTTAGCAATCTATATAATAAAAAAATTATTCAAACGAACAGGCAGAAGTGGACACCATTGTTTGCTTGAAATCAGAATCTCACTAAGCAGTCATTCATAATAACCATTTTTCAGAAAGATGTGCATGTAGTACTTGCTATTCCTTTTTTTTTTTTTTCCCTCCACCTTGGTTGGTTGATTGTAGCTTTATCTCTTTATTTCATTGTCTAAGGAAATGCTGATTTACATTTGAACTATGCTAACTATACAAATTATATGTTGAATGTTCAATTTTGTTTAAATTTATGAAATTGGGAACTAAATATTTTATAAATATTGTGCTAGTATATATTTCCTCATTATTCATTTCTGTTTAATGGAGCAATCACTTGTTGGGTGAGCATGTTATACAATGACAATTCATTCAGAAAAATATGATACATATATGCAGTCGAATCTCATTATAAGGTCACCCGTGGGAACCATAGAAAAGTGACCTTATAAGCGGTTTGACCATATACATGATACAAGTAAACAGCCATCTATTTAACTTGCATATATGCTTTTGCAAGTAATATTACCACTAGAGTGTATTTTATATAAATTATATCATATTATATATAAATATAAAAGGAAAAGTAGATTTCTACATTGTTATTAAATTAATGTTTTTTATTTAATTGTTGATACATTAATTAGATGCAAAAGAAGAAAATATAATTGATGCATAGTATATTTACAGAAGTTAGAAACACAATTTAGCATTTAAAATATGCATTTATGGAGGATTGTCTTTCTTTCGGTTTAGATGTTTCTACTTTTTCAAGATTGCTAACAGCTTTTAAATGTTCCTCTGAGGCCTCTGCTTGTGTAAAAAAAATACCTAACAGTGTTCAATTGAAAATGCAGGGAGAAAACATGCTAAATAAACTTGGAACTTGTTCCAGGAATGGGTGTGGCACATGCTCTGCCCCTGACATTTTTTCCTTTCTGAACAGTGGATAGCACGAGGTGAAATCCTCTTTTCAAACAAATAAGTGGCTTAAAGTAATTAAAAAACTTTGTAAAAAACACATATAAGAAGTAAGTTTTACTTGATAAATCTTCTTATGTTGATTGTATTAATAACATGCTAACCACTGGTCCATACACTAAATTAAATTCTGATCCTACTAACAGTCACCTTTCTGAAATTAAACACACTGTGAAGTCCTCTGTAATCTTAAATGCTCAAACTAAACGTTATGTTATTCCTTCTATTGCTAACTGTGCTCGTTTCTATGCCCTTCCTAAAATTCATAAACCTCTCTTGCCTTTCGCCCCTTTGTTTCTAACATTGGTACTGCTTCTTATAACCTTGCACGTTTCCTCTCGCATACTCTTTCACCTTTGACTGCTAGTAATACCCACACTGTTAAAAACTCTTATGATATCGTTAACAAAGTTAAAATTCTTTCTCCTACTAATTGTAAAATGCTTTCTCTTGATGTTAAATCTTTATTTACTAATGTTCCTATCCAAGGTGCGATTGACTGTTTGGAAAAGCGTTTACGCGAGTTTCATTATTCTTCTATTGAGATTAAAGAGTTTATAGCTTTAGTAAGCGTTTGTATTAAACAAACTGCTTTCATTTTTAATGGCTCTTTCTATAAACAAACCGGGGGTCTTGCTATGGGTAATTCTCTCTCACCTCTCTTATGTGATATTTATATGCATTATTTTGAAGAGAAGCTCTTCAAGGTCTTTAATTTTCCATGCTGGGTCAGATATGTTGACGATACTTTCGTTCTAGTGGATTCCAATTGTGATATTTCTAATTTACTTTTGATTGGTAATTCTGTTGATCCATGTATCCAATTTACTCTAGAAGAGGAGTGCAACAATTCTTTACCTTTTTTGGATGTTCTTGTTTCTAAGAATCCTGACGGTTTCTCTACTTCTGTTTTCCGCAAACCCTTTTCTATATCTTTACCTCCTCATGCCCTATCTAATCATCCTTACCAGCAAAAACTTTCTGCTTTTTACACTTATGTGTTTCGTGCTATCAAAATTTGCTCTGATTCTTCATCTCTTAATAATGAAATTAGTTACTTAAAATCCTTAGCTGTTTCTCGTGGTTTTAGCCCCTCTATTATTGATAAAGCTGTTTCTAAATTTAATAAGCCTAATACTTCTACTAATACTATTAATTTTCACAACGAATGAATTGTACTACCTTTCTTTTCACCTTTTTGCTACAAAATTTCTAAACTTCTCAAAAATTTCGGTTTCAAAGTCATTTTTAAACCTGTTAATAAACTTAAATTTTTCCTCTTACCTATTACTTCTTATGTGTGTTTTTTACAAAGTTTTTTAATTACTTTATCGTTTAACACCAGTAATTTGAGTGATTTTTCAAATAAGTGCCTTATTCAGTAGTAAACGTGTGGGAGTGGGAGAGGTTAATCCCTTTTGTAACTCTGCAAACTGTCCCTTTTCTTATCAACACAATGAAGAAAGGTTAGGTCACATCTCTTACTGAAAGATAGCTTTGTCAATTTTCAGAAATATTTCCCACAGTGATCAAAGTGACCATATAAGCGGGTATAGCAATGATGGCATGACCATATGAGTGATATTAAAATATATAGAATTCCTATTCAGTCAGCCGGTACTTTTCAAAAGTGACCTTATAAGTGGGTGACCATATAACAAGGTTTGACTGTAATTAGTTATGGAAATCTGACTAAGATAATCAGGGAAATTCTTTCTCAATATCCTCTCTAACCTTATTCACTAAAAATTATATGTGCTCAATTTTCTATTCTATTTCAGTACTAAATATTTTTTTTCTTTTCTGATATTGGTTATTCAATCAAATCACTGTTCATTACTCCCCTAATTGAAACCAGTTTTTTTTTTTTAAATGTATGTATGCAATGCCATTTATGTGAATCTTTTTTGCCTTATTCCTAAAATAATGAACTGCCATTTATAGAATTGTTTACCCACATAGAAATGTTATTCTACTTCCATTTTGATTTTAGGTATATTCATGATCAAACTGGATATGATAAACTGTGAGGGAGGGTTAATCAAATCTACCAGAAGAGCTGTAAGTATAGAGCTTATTTTCCTTTTTTTAGATTGATTTCTATATTTGCAAGAATTTTGTATTCTTTCTCATATGAAGATTATAAGAAGTTCCTAATGTGTCAGTGGTGCATTGTATGTTTCTGCCGCACGGGGCAGATGCCAAATATGCTGCCCATACCAAAAAAAATAATAATTAAATGAAAATATTAGGTCATAAATATTGTATATTTGTGACTGTTTACTGTAGTGAACAATTGATTTTTCTTATTCTATTATCATAAATTCTCTATTATTATAATTTATTTTTGTGTTAGACATTGTAAAAATAGTTCTCGCAAGCTTTCATAAACAAATTTCAAATTGAACAAAACTGGAGAATTACATAAAATATTATTTACAGTCTGGGGAGGGGGGTAGACTAGGGTACTTGGCATCACACCTGCAAACATAAAAAAGGCATTCCTTTTACTTTCCCCAAAGAAACTCTTTTAAAATGGTACCCTGATGCGATGCTTACCGTATCAGGCTGCCCTTGTTTACAGACGAAAATGAAACCATAATCCCTTGATGTGTATCCAGTATAGATTTAAAAAGAAAATCACAAGAAATCTAACAGACTAAGATAATTTTAGAGTAGAAATGCAGCTACAAGGTAAAATGATGAAAAAAAAAAAAAAAATATTAGCTTTGAAAGCCAAAGGAAGTAAAAACATGATAATACAGGGTGTGTTACAACTCCTTCCCGGGTTGGGAAGGCTTATAAAATATATATATTACCAATACAGCAACAAGGTTCACTTTACTGGAGAAAGAAACATTACAAGTTTTGTTTCACAAATAAAGAGCTTCCTTGTCATTCGATTGGACAAGGTTCTGATGATGGCAACTGCCTTCTTCCATGGCAACCTTGCTCTCCGAACCTTACTCCATGCGATTATTTTTATGGGTTTACATCATGGGGTTAAGATTGTGTGTTCATACCCCCTATGCCACATCATTTACAAGATTTATGCCAAAGGATCACAACTTCATTCGCTACCATTGATCATGACTTTCCATTGATCGGCCTTTTACAGACCGAATTTAGATCCAGAAATTTTTTTTTCCATATTTTGTCTTCTAATGCATTAGTTAAAGGATATTAGTCATTTAAATAGCGGGAAATTTTTTTAATGCAATTTTCACTGTGTACCCAATTGGGAGCATGGGTCATTTCTGACTTTTTACATTGGTTTCAAAAATGGAATATACTGATGGGTAGTTTAAATAATAAGTGAAATATAAAGAATTAATGAAAATTCATTGTCAATTCTGTCTTTTAATTTTGAACTTTTTTTTTTCTATGTTTAAGTTTTTACAATTAGTGCCTATAATTTCTGTACGTCACTATATGCAATAGCTATGTCATGCCTGCCAACTCTTCTGTTTTTGACAGAAGACTTCAGTTTTTTTAAGATATCTTCTGGTCTTCTGCCAAAAGATAAAAATCTTCTGTTTTTTTTTTTTTTTTTAGTTGATATATTAAATTGTATCTGAAACTATGCTAAAAAAATCAGTAAATAAATAAATCCATTTCAAAATAGTAAGATATATTGCAAAAGAAGTCAAATTTACAGAAAAAATGTCAACCAGGATGCCAGTTTATTTGTTTTTTTTTACAGAAGTTTTCCATAAATTTGACAGATTCTCTTTATTTTACAGAAATCTTCTTTATGGGGCAAAAAATACAGAAGACTTCTGTAAAATATACAGAAATAAACTGGCTTCTTGGTGGACAGTTTTTTCTGTAAATTTGAGACTTTTTTTTTGCAGTGTAATCATTTTGACAGCTAACAGCACAATGCCGTTGTATGAATGAGGTCAAAGCGTTTGTAAGCAAATCTTTTAGATAGTTAAAAAAAAAAAAAAAAAAAAAAAACAGAACTTCATTTCTTTCCTCCCTCAGTAATTCATCATTAGAAAATTTATTAGTGTTGAAAACTAAAGCTAACATACTTTATTAAAATAATTTTTCTGATGAACTATTAGTAAAAGCTAAAAAAGGTACTTTGAACCAGCTAAAAAAAATCTTAATCTGTTTATTTTTCAGTGTACTTTGGTTAAAAATAAGTCAAATTTCCATTTATTTATTTATTTTTTTTTTGTGTGAAAATACTCCATCTGTTTTCATTTCATATAAAAATTCCAGGTGAGCTCAATTCTATTAATATTTAATTTTGTTTTTATTTCTATACATTGCTAATATAAAAAAATAATGAGAAATGGTGATAAACTGGGAGGTCTTCTGTTTTTACTTCTTATATTTAAAAAGCATCTTCTGATTTTTTGTGAAATCTTCTGTTTTTTCAACTCTAGTCTTCCTGTTTTCGGCTTAAGGAAGTTGGCAGGTATGCTATGTGCTCTTTCTCATTTGAAAATTATATTCAATAAATAGCCACTTTTTATCCCTCTTTTTTTTTTTTCACTTTCATAGTAGATATACTTTCAAGATTGATCTTTTTTTGAGACTACCTTTCTAATCTCGATTACATTTTTAGGTGGGGATATTCTTTCCTTGGTTTTTTATATTTCTACTAAACCCTCCCTCCTTCTTGTCAGATTCATCACTTTGATTCGTTGGAAGTACCCTGCTTATGTAAAGGAGCTTTCTTCTTGCAATATCAATGTCACTACATTCCAAACTTTCATTAGGAGGTGTTAGAGAGTCCAGTATGACTTCACTGCTTTGCATTTGTATTTTTCTTCAAATAAAATACTAGACATTTCTATTACCTTCCTTTCATTCAGGATCTAATCCCTGTAACCTTGACTCTGCATTCCATAACATATTATGATTCCCTGTTTTTGCTCGCATGCTGATTGTTTCTTAATTGGAAAGGTATAATTATATAAACTTTTGAACCAAAATTTTTAAATGTTTAATGGATAGTTTTCGACCACTAGAAAGTTCAAAAGGTGTTTTCTTTTGGTTAGCATGGCATGTTCAGTTCCAAATATATGTAAAGCAAAGTACTGCTTTTGACCAAAAGCTATTACTCTAAAATCCCAATTATAACCCCCCCCCTTTTGTGTGGGGGGAGGCTTATAATCAGGGAGAAGGCCTTATAATTGCCCCCTCCTCCACCAACCGATGATGACGCTACAATTCGTAGCAGTGTCAATCACCAGGAATGCATTTTGTCCTCTTTTCAAATAAATGGGGTGGGGGTAGGGGGGCTTATAATCGGGATTTTACAGTATTTGCTTTTATGATGGAATGATTTGATAATTTGCTAGCAGTGTACCGGCTTCACATAATTGTTTTTCAATTGATTTTAAATGAGCACCAAATAGTTATTTCTAATTTATCATTCATTTTGAATAAAAACAATTCACCCATTAAAGCTGTAGAACAAGCTCTAGACTCGGGTTTAAAATGTTTCTATCAATAGCACTTTTACATCTTTCCAAGTTTCATAATTATTGTAGCTCTGTTTAGTGATGTTCACTGGTACACGCTTCATTTTACAAATACTTTGGTCATAAAAAAAATTTCAATTTTTAGTTAAAAACATTCAAAGGTTGGTCTTCTCAATACTCGTTAAAATCTAGTAGTAAACAGTTAAAAAAATACATACATTCAACATCATAATTAACCAAATTGTTAATATTACAAAGCTCAGCAGATTGCTACACTGCCATTAAGTGTTTCAAATTTTCAAAATTGCAGCTTTTAGTAGATTTCAGTGGAAGCAAAATTCTATGTGGGCATGCTGAACATGAAAAGTTATTTTACTTTGAAAACTTGACTCATGAAAACTGATGGATTATTTACAGATATTGCACAGAAGGTAATTTGATTCCTTATTTAATATATTCAATCAATGTAGCCTCGGGGCAGGCTTGAAAAATCCAGGGAATAGCCTGGCGACTGTAACAACGACGAACACAGAACTCGATTCAGCATTTCAGCAAAACTCATCTATTAGCAGAGGCCACAGGCATCATCGTTCATATAGCATCCTCATCTAGTGACTTGAAACATCCTTGTTTCTTCTCACTAGCTAGAGCACACTATCTGTGAACTACGTTATTTATACTTGTCGTCTAAAGCACCATACATACAGTATCACCTCCAATTTTACTGAGAGATAATAACAGAAAAAAAAAGAAATAGCTCCAGGCAAAATGCTGGAAGTGCAACACCACAAACGGCAAGTGAAAAAAGCATTTATTATGACTGTAAACAATTATGGCAGTAGGACATATTTTAAATTCTTTATATCAAATGAATTCAGAAGTTAGTTATATGTTTAATTTGAATTAAGATAGAAATTTAAACCAAATTAAAAGGGATTAACAATTGATATTTAAATACTGAGGCGTAATATTACAAAATAAGAGACTACACATTAAGCAAAACATTTCATGGAACCTTCTAACATACTGTCAATTTTCCTAGCAGAGATGTATAGCGACAGCCATTTTTTTAGTTTTGTCTATACTTTCAGCATAAACTCTTTGTGACTGCTACAGGTTTTTAATTTTAATTTTAAAAGGTGTTTTGTTTTATCTCAAGTTCAGAAGGCTAAATTAACAGCAAATGAGAAGGATGCTGCTGAATTTTTTCAAAAATATAAAATTTTGCCGGAGAAGGGATTTTTTGTTTATAACATCTTATTAAACTGTATTTTTCACAAGACCATATAGTATAGAAAATGTGATCTTAAAATGTGTAAGAAAACAGTTTGAATGTAAGTAGGAAAATTCTTTTAACTTTTTAAGGGAAGTTTTACCACTATTGTTCATTTTGTATATTGTTGGTGCGATAAGTAACACCTGTCTCTGAAATTTTGTGAAAACAGTTAAACATGAATAGCAATATATTTGAAGATGGGTGTTATTACTTGACAGTATGCTTAAGTCAATCGCTGAGTATTTTCTAGCGGAAATTGAATAAAATTTGTAGTTTATTTATGGGTAGTACAGCATTTTTTTTTTTTTTTTGTAAAAAGGGGGGGGGGGAGATTTTAAAGTTTAATGGGGTAACTAGTTTTGAATTTTGAATATACCATGTAACCTGCTAAAGTGACCACCTTGGTAAAGAGATTACCTGCAGAGATGAGACAGGCTCAGCCCAGGTCCAAACCGGGCTCGGGCTCTGAAATTCATGATTATGTTCAGGCTTGGGCTTGTGAGAAATTTCTCTTTTATTGAACATGTGCCTTGTAAACAGATTTTTAAAAATGACTCAAGGGAGAAATAAACTAATTATTATTGTGTGATAAACTTGAATATAAAGAATTATAAACTGCATTAAGAGTTTGCTAGTATACTTGCCTTTAATATGTACAAACAGCAAAATTTTTGATATTCTGTCAATGAAATAAATGACTTTTATTTCTCAATGAGCTATAGTTTTGGGCTTGGGCTTCAACTTAAATAATATCACTTGAGCTCGGATGGGAAGTCCTCAGGCTTTAAAAAATGAGCCCGAACTCATCTCTATACTCGGGGCAAACCTTACCTGATAACAGAGGAGAAGGCTAGAGGAGCCTTTTCACTACTTTCCGGATGTATCACCAGGGCCGGCCCTAACAGTTTTTCCGCCCCGGACAAAAATATAAAATGCCGCCCCCCCCCTAACACAGTAAAATTACTACTAAAAGAAATATTGTTCACAGATACTGTTTTCATGCCTATAAAATTAGAATGGCTCTTTAAACATAACACTGCATAAGAAAAACCATATTTATTGAAAACTACACATTAAGCTCAAAACCAAAAGAAAGAGAGAAAAATCAAGAGGTTTTTTATTGGCTTTTAATTCCGCAAAATTCCTGACTTTTTCTCTTAAATCAATTTTTCAACTAATTCATGTTCGATAGTCAATGTAGTTAAATTAATTATCCTATCTGTAAGAGTTGTGGAACATAAGAAATGTTAAGCAACTTTAATTTTGAGAAACTCTTCTCTGCTCTTGCCACAAATATCGGCAAAGAAAGCGAAATTCTCGAAGCAATAGTGGTGTAAAATCTAGAGTTGAAATTGGTTTAAAAATTTGAACTGGGCTTTCGTTTTTGCCTAATAAGGCCGTAACTGACACTTTCATTTACTGGAGCAAGTGCATTTTTATTCCCTGATTCCCCATCGGTCAGCATTAACTCCAATTGTTTACTCCATAACCCTTTGAGGCGCAACCCTTTCCGAATGCTGAAAAAAGGGCAGCCGTTGCCATCGCTCGAATTAACTACCAGCAAGATGGCGGATGATCAAAACGTTCATCGCGTGCCACAGATCTAGAGACCCTTTTTTGACGACAGCTGGCTGCCCTTTTTTGAGCATTGGGCAATCTATCCAGCTGTTCTCGCATTCTTCCATTTTTCAGCAGATGTCAGTGCTGTTCTAAAGAATCGTGACCATTTTTTACGGGAAATGACGCTCTTAAAAGTAAAGGATTCTCGTGGAGCAATGTCATCCGCAATTATTTTTATAGAAATCAAATCTATTCTTCGTGACTGGCAACATTCAAAATGTCAGAGTTTGGTGTTCCCAGAGCGGGAACACTGGGCGTTAAAGGGATAAACAGTGTTAACACTATTACAATGTTTAATTAGCACTGAGTATCTTTTAACTCATATATGCCCTGCAAAAATTTAAAATAATTACATTGGGTACTTAATAAATTAAATCTTCACTCTGATATTAATCGCTTTGTTTACTGTAAAAAAGAAAACTATCGTGAATTTTAATTTAGGATCTTCCACCAGATCATCTCATGCTTCGCAATCAAAATTAATAAGCTACGTGGCTGAGTAAACTCAGTGTTAGCCAGAAAGTTCTCTTGCATAACAGAATATTTCATTTAAAATCACATCCATTTGAAGATCCTTTCAAAAAATCTTTACAGTTTCTTAAGAGTTCTAGAGCAGGTGGTAAATCGCTTTGGTGGTCTTTTGACTGCAATAGCTTTCTTAATAGATTCACGCAACCGAAGATTTTGTACCAAATAATAATAGAGCATAGGAACATGAACTGTTTGAGAGAGTAAATAATCCTGAAACCAAATCACTGGAACAAAAACTTAAAATTCTTTCATCAATTTTAACGGTAGCCTCATTGGAATTAGATTTGTCAATACCTTTATACCTTACTAAGAATGCGATTTTTTTGGCACCAGGAATGCAATCTAGAAATATAGGAGAGTGTTTGCTTGTTGAATTTCATCAACAAAGTGTAATTTGAATCTCAACTGGAAACGTTGTGGTGTGAAAAATCTATGCAAAATGTGTTGGTTGTGAAAAATCTATGCAAAATGTGTAACTATTTGTTTGCACATCACATATAAACAACTGAAGCGAATGAAATGAAATTTATTGCAACACCGAAAGTGGCAACTTAATTTAAACTGCAGGTGCAAAAATATTTCTAATTCGTTTAAAAGTTTTGAGATTTTAAACTGTTGTTTGAAAACTGTGCGTAAAAGTATGTTCGCCCTTTGTTAAAAAATGACTCAATGGAATAGAATGAAATTTAGAATTATATTGAATGTTAAGTTAATTGAAACAATAGATACCAAAATTGTTTTAAATAATTCATGGACTTTGAGATTTTCTAAAAATCGCTTTAAAAGTTTGTTCTGGCATCCATCAAAAACAGATTAAGAGAACAGAATGAAATTAGGTCATACGGGTAACAAAGCATGATAGACATTTTAAAAAGATTTGAATAAATTGAAAGGCTTTGTAAAAGTTGCATTGTATTTTTTCTTTTCTTTTTTAGGAGGCGAGGAGAGAGGGGGAGGGCGTCACTTTAAGGCGTATGGAGATAATACAATAGGTGGCTGTTCAACTTAAACAAATTACGTCGATTTCTTTTTTTAAATTATTATTATTATTATTATTTTAATTTTGAGAAAATTGTGCAAAAATTTTACAGGCATAATATTAAAATTTTTAAAGTTAATAGAACAAAATTCAGTTACTGTCGAGGAGATTGAATTAAATAACATTGTTTGAATTCTTCCTAATTAAATATATATATTATTGAGAAAATTTTGTTTGACCACTTCGTGAAAACAACTAAAAGACAAAACGGAATGAAATGAAATTTTGTTAAATAGTAGGCGGTTAGTAAATTAAAATTACAGGATTTGAATTTTCTACAAGTTTGAATTATTTTTGAAGTATGACGTAAACTTTGATTTAAAGTTTTGCGCGCATCAAGTAAAATAATCCTAAAAATATAATTCAATCAGACGTTGCAGTGTTAAATATAGGCTACTTGCTATTACAAAGCATTTTCCAGATATTCTCTTTTCGGTTTAATATTCATTGAAGCTCATTCACTAAAAGAAAACGTTAATTTTGAATGTAAAATATTTTCTCTATTGACAGTTTGTCTCAGTAGTTTGTTACTCTCTAACCTGTAATCTTTGAACAATACGCAAGAGTTATAACTTTGCTTTCTATATTTCTGCCAGTATGCTAATTCCATTTTTTTTTACTCCTACATTGCAAACGATATTTCGCGCGGTTAGTAAAAACCCATCAATGACGGATGGGTACATCAGCTAGTTAAGTTATATAGAATGATATTCTTCGGAATATTTTTTAACAATTCTTTTGCTAATACAAAATGTATTTTTCAAATTCGAGCCAAAATGCCGCCCCTAAAATTTGCTGCCCCGGACAGGGGTCCGGTTTGTCCGGCCCTAGGGCCGCCCCTGGTATCACTCCGACACTCGTTTCTCTTTCCAATTATTTGACTGTCAATATCACAAAGCAACCCAATCGCAAGACGAATCTGCATTTCTGATTCCCGCCAGCAGGAAAGAGGTCTATCATTGGTCAAGCGTCTGCGAAGGCGTTACATCTAATTTCTGACTTAATTTCGTAATCCTTTTAATTATTGAATTCAAATAAGATAAATATGCAATTATTTTATAACATACACTTTATTTCAGCACTTAATAGTTGATAAATGTCTTAGTTCTGTAAAAAGCAGGGCAAACGGAAAGAACTATTTGAAAGCGGCAGAATCACATGGTCTGCAGCATTCCCTCCATTATCAGGTTAGCTGTGCCCCGAGTATAACTACCTGTCCTTAGTGACCAATTTTATGCAATTTCACTTTACAACTACCACATTTTACCATTTTGTAAGGGGACCATCTTTATAAGATGACCATTTTTATTGTTCCTGAGACTGGTCACCTTTGAGAGTTTTTGTGAAGCCTGCTAAAGTGATGTGACCATCTTTATAAGGTGACCAGTTTTATTTTCTGAGGCTGGTCACCTTAGACAGTTTTCACTGTATGTTCAAAAAAGTCACAGGAAAAATCTACACATTGTCGAAAATATGGGTCATTCAACATTCCATGTTGAGAGGACCTCCCATTGGAGAACTGCTGGGGCTCTCAAGGATCATAAATACAGCCTTGAATATGGGCCATTCTTAATCTCAACAAATCTTACATAAGTATAATAATTTGGTCACACACTGTAAACTGTAATAAATATGTTATTATATGATCCCTGTTTAATATCATTTCTAATCATAAATAGCTACCTAATTTCCAGACATTCCAGGATTTCCATTCATTTTACTAATGAATAATTTTATTGTATAGTTAATTTTTTTTCATAGTATTTTTGATTTTTTTAAATCTTTGTATCAAATACAAAGTTTTATTATTTGATTAAAAACTAAATACAATGTGTAAAATCTTAAAATCAAAGGAGTGGTAGATCTTTAATTATCTATATAATTAGGCCCTGCTTAGTCTCTAATTTGGTACAGCTGGCTTTAAATGTGACCTCACAATAAAAATTATGTGGAGTTAAGTTGGGTAAACAGATGGACCTATGTTTAAGTTTTAAACTTTGCAATGATATATTTTTGTGGCAAAATGGGCTGGGTGCCACCAATGTACATTGTAACTAGTATTTGGTAACCCGTGGCTGTCATTGAAGCAGATGACCCTAACTCAGGGTTTCCCAAACTTTTTTCCCTCGTGGCACCCTTGACAGGCTAAAAATACTTTGTGGCACCCTTGTCATGCTAAAAACATTTCGGGCCACCCTTTCAGGCTGAAAACGTTTCGGGGGCAGGTTACCTTTATAGAAATGCAATATGAATATGAAGGTTAGAATGAGACAGTTTGGATACATTTCTCACTGTTTCTTTTATGTTTATAGGGCTAGGCTAACTATTAAACTCACTTGGTAAAAGGAAATATCTAGAATTTTGCCCCTCCCCCAATCTCAGGGAGTTCCTGTAAAAGAGAGGCGACTGGATACTGAACTCTCTCGAACTTGACTAAAATGTTTTTGCTTCGCTTACTTGATCATTGGCTTGGCAAACTTTTTGGTGGGATATCGATTCAGAGGAAATTTTTTTGATTATACTCCCCCAAAATGATTATCTCGATTATCTCCACGGCACCCCTGACATATGCTCATGGCACCCTAGGGTGCCACAGCACACAGTTTGGGAACCTCTGCCCTAACTGGAAGGTAAAAGGATTATGTCTCTTGCTCTAAAGCTCACAAATCTGCCATTAATGTTCTAACACGTATAGTTCAAAACTTTACTAAAGACCTGTTACTCCTTTTCTCAAAATGCTTAATACCTGCTACCACTTCTTTAATTTGTAAATCAAGTTTTTCTATGTCCTGCATTTATAGCCTACGCTGAAAAATATTGCTTTGTTAGTATAAAATGAGTAAAAAATTATTACTGTTGTAGGCTATGCTGCGCTACAGATCCCGCCTATTTAAGATAATATACACATTATTCTTTTTACCTGGTTTACTTGCTGGTTCATTCGAAGAAAAGCAATCATTGGTTGTTCCATTGTTTGAGGAATATGTGGAGAATTCTGTAAGTTTTCTTTCTTTCTTTTTTTATGAGAAAATTAAGTTTATCAGTTTATTGAAAATTTATATAGATGTTGTTTCTGTAAGGAAATTAAAGTCAAATTTGTGTTTTTTTTTTTTTTTTTCTAATCATGAAATTTAGTTTCCTGTTTCTGACTCCCTAAATAACTTCCTGGCAGCCTTTGGGTATGTGCCCATTCTACCCTTATCCTTACATATCAAAAATACTGTTCCAGTATTTGCTTCCTGTAAGCCTCTATCACTGTCTCTAAAACCCTATTGCAAAAACTAGAAGTCTTGCAAAATCAAGCTCATAGACTCATTATTGTTTCTGTAAAAACTACACCTATTGATTCAGTGTTGCTACTTATACTTTTATTGAACCCTTGGCGTTCTTGAGAAACGGGCCATTTCACTGTCTAAAAAATTGATCAGATTCTTAATTACTGTTAATTACTAGTATCAGCATGCTCTTTAAAATGTAAAAACAAGTAAAATTTACTAACCTCCTTGATTGCCTCAACTGAAACGTAAGTTTGTGTCATAAGATTGTGAAGCATGATATATATTCCCACGATTGTCCTACATCTGCTTGCACTAAAAGCAAAAAACAATCACCCTAAAACCCACTCATTAAGAGTCTTCCCTGATGGCTCCTTTATGCTGGATCAATCCAGTGCTGGAGCTGGAGTTTTCTGCAACTTTTTTCATTTTATATTCCTTCAGGTACTAGTATTATCAGAACAGCCTTTGATGGTGAAATTCATGCGATATGTGTCACTTCCGAACTGCTTCTCTGATTTCTTGACAAATTTACTGATGTGCCATCTTTTCTGACTTGAGAATGGCTTTTCAATAGGTTCACAGGGATGAAATTCTTCAGCTTTTTAGCTGATTTCAGCTTTTTTGTGAATAAAGAGGAATTCACTTTTTTGTCTTTGTTCTCTGAAAATTCTTTTTTCTGTGAATTCCTAATTGTAGTTATTAGTTAACTGTGTGATATTTTTATTTTTTAGCATGTTCCAATGTTTTTCTTCTTAAAACTTCTTTCACATTAATTATATACAAATATCACATGTACAAATTTTTTGCTCTCGTATGATTTCAGCTTTTTTGCTCTTTTGCCGATTTCATCCCTGGGTTCAGTAGAATCTATAGATAGTCCCTTTTCTAATGTTTTAAAATGTCAGTGTTCAAAAATTTATCAAATGATTAAATCTGTCACTCTCTTATGGATTTCTGGCCTCTGGAGTTTTGAAAGATAAGAAGGCTAATGAATTAGCAAAAAAGGATGCGCCCATACAATTTAAAAATAATGCTATCCCTTTTCAAGCTTTAAAACAGATTTTAAGAAGAATTTCCATTGATTTCCACATACAATTAATAGAAAGATCTTTCAACAAGAAATGGAAAGATCTTAGACCATACAGCATTCCCAACCGGAATGCTGTATGGTCCTCTTGGCCATGCCGAGAGGCCGTAGCTCAGTTCCAACTATTCATAGGAAACTGCATAATGACTGTTTTGCAGTGATTTTATGCCACATTGGTCTGGTTTCTGAGAGACACTTCCATCTGTCATGGTCAATTTGTTATGAATGGCTGCCACATTCTCCATTGTAGTGCTCTTCACAGCTGTTTCTTGGTGATATATATTTTAGAAGCAATAAGACAAAAGTGAATAAATGGCATTTTGTGTTTATGTTCTTTTTTGCCATTTGTTTTTCTATTCTCAAACCTCTGCCACTGTAAATACAAAAAAAAAAAAAAAAAAAAAAAAAAAAATTAAATTTTTTACAGTAGAAGATCAGAAGATCTTTATAATGCAAACCTCGAAATGCAAGGTTTTGCATTATATAGAATTTTGCATTATATGGATCAATCATATCATTAACCCCTTAACTGCCATATTAGGCAATCCCTCCTCCCCTTTTCAAAGAAATAAGCGCATGTAGGGCGAACGCTTCTTCAAATTGAAGTTATTGCCTGTCAAAAAATTTAGAGTATTTACAAAACTAACACTAAATTATTGAGGAAATCATTTGAGATAGGCGTATATATACGTCCTGGGCAGTTAAAGCATCGACTGTTCAAAGCGTATTTATATGCCTGGGGCAGTTAAGGGGTTAAACTTCCCTAGTAAACATATTAAAATATAGCTGGAACACATAAATATAATACTTAAAAATAATTTTTAAATACAAATACTACTTTAAAAAGCGAAAATATGCAATTTATTTATTTACAGAAAAAAAATTGAAATGACTAAAAGCATTAAAGTATTTTTGTTTGTTATGATTTTGGTTTGTTTTAAAATTTGCAATCTCTCAAAAAAATAACTTTTTTTGCAGCCTGTGAACAGTTAATAATTTTATTTTGGTTAGTCTTGTGTTTCTAAGAACTTAAAATATTCATCTCTTATGGAAATTTCTTCAGATACAGAAAGTTTTTCAACTTTGTCTCCAGCATTTTATTCTGTCTCAGAATTGTTTTCCCTCTTGTTTTGAAACAGAGTAAATTATGTCAGCACTGGTCAAATGATTAACAATTTGTGACCTATCATCAATTACCAAAAATTTTAAATGTTTTCTTCATGCAGGTTTTCAAACTGAGTATCTTGCATTTTATGCACAATGCATTAGTTCAGCAATTTTGATTTTAACTAATGACGGCTTAAATACAGCTCCAAAATTCAGTTTTAAAATAGTGTTACATTGAGAAAACTCTCCTTCCCCTACTTCTCATAGACTGTTTAAAAGTATTTTACTGCTAAATTGAGACATAAGTATATCGTCGGGCAAAGGGAGAGGGCAACAGGGGGCATGTGCCCCCCTCCCAGCTTTGTTTAGAAAAACATTCATGTTAAAACCTTTTTTCTTTCAAAACTTAAAGAAACATAGCTATTTTTACTTTAGAATATGCTATGTGCATTCCCCCATGCACACACCCACACATTAAAAAAAGAAAAAAAAAACTTTTGGTGATACTGCACGTATGAGTTAGAAAGCCAAATAACAGCGTACGATTTAATATAAAACAAATCAATGTTTTTAATTTACAAAGAGCAATATCATTAAATAAACGTCCGTTTGGGAAGTCAATGGTAGAGGAGGGAGAAAGAGGTTCGTTGTTCTCTTTTAAAGTAAACAGATCTTCCGCTTTCACCAGGCTGGCCCACTGTTATGCTGATAATGCATAATATAATGTGTGCATCGGAGAACAGTTGTTTATTTTAAGCTTGGCATGTTGTAGGATTTATCTAATTTCTCAAAATTAATTCACTAGGAAAGCAATTTTAAAAAGAATGCAGATTGTAGAAATTTCTTAATTGTGATTTTCTCTGTTTACATCTGCAATGTTAATGCAGTTTATGGAGAATTGCTGTATATCGATCTTCTACTAAATTATTAAAATAGAGGATACTTGCGTATTGTCCTGGCGGTCTGTCTAGACAAGCGATTTTTTGCCAAGATAAATGCCAAATACATCAAATTATTGATATTTGTTAAATTAATCCAGGTCTTTAAAGATGATTTGCTTTTAAACTATTCAAACCATTTATGATGATCCAGATGAAAAGGTTCTTTGATTGTAGAACACGGCATGGCCGCCAATTTTGCAATTTTCTTTTGCCGGAATATTTCCCACACGATGTCGGATGTCATGAACTTTGGTTGAAATCACTATTATTACTTAATAATATTATTAAATATACATATTTTATTACCATTACTATTAAAATTGCTATTAATATTGCTCAAAAGGAAAATTTTCATTTTACTTGGTAACCATCTTGATGCCTTATTGCTCTTCCATTTACAGTGTTCTTTGTTAGTGTCAATATTTCAATCAGAAATTCACAATTTTTATGCTTTTTTCTAATTTTTACCATGCTTAAATTCTTTTTTGCAGTTCAAGTATAATTTAAGTAATGTTTCACTTGAAAACATTACTTAAAGATTAAGATTAAAGTATGCTTTTAAAATTATGTAGTTGAGTTAGGCTTAAATGAAGGCATGTTTATTTTAAAGAATGAAAGAATGTTGCATTTTAATTAGTTTCATTATGTATACTATTAAATAATTTTTCACCATTCATAATGCAACTAAGAACTGCGACAATACTGAAAAGAACAACGGTCTAAAGAACATACTGTTACATGCTACACGTAAATTGATGAGTAGTTTGTGAACAAACTAGTTCAGTTAAACTATTTGTTAAAAATAAATGAACAAACCAATTCTCAATTTGATTGGCAACAGTTTGCCAGCATATTTGAAGAAAAAATAATTGCATGTAATAACCGCCGGGATGATACATAAGTACCTTTGTTATTTGTTTTTATATTGTCAAACCTCTTCCACTGGAAATAATAATTTTTTTTATTGTGTTTTATTATTAAAATAAAGTGTAATTATTAATACCAGCGCTTTTAAGCTAAGTTTTTTGATTGTGGTACATTCTAGTTACTAAGCAGTGGCTCTGTTCTAGTTTCACATCCGCTGCGGTTGAATAAGTTCAATCAATTAAAAAACCAGATTTATACAAATTAAAAACTATAACCTTTAAAAAAAGTTCATAAAGTGCATTTTTAGAATTTGAAAATTTGAATGAGTTGCAAATGTAATGAAGAATATGATACTTAGTTGTATAAGTATTTTTGTTTAAAATTACTTTTGAATGAGAAGTTATTGTCATTTTTGTAGCATTTATTTGAATTCACTTTTTAAAAATTTAGTACAGCTCTTCATGCTTTGCTCATGTTGAAATTCAAGCCCAAACAGCTGAAATTTATTCTTCTTCCTTAAGGATTCATGCAAAATTTACTGGCTTAAGGTTTGTATGGACTGTGTACTTGCTCAAGTGTTAATCTTTATGAATGCTCTGAGTAAAGTGAAATGCCTCTCTTTATTTCATTGTTTTATGTGCCTTTCTTACTTTCCGAACATGTACCATGTAAGGAAAGTATTGTAATCATGAAAAAAATTCGATTTCGAGATTTTAGTGTATTTACGAGTTTTGATATCTTTTGAATTCATTTATGCTATTTTTACGAGATTATGTATGTGTGTGTATGTGCATGTGCGTGTGTGAGTGAGCATGATAGCTCATAAAGGGGGCATTCGATTGAGGTATATAGGTGTGTATAGGATATATAGTTTTTCTACAGGGCTACGACAAATATTTCTTTTACATTATGCCCTATGGGGGGGAATTCTTGAAAGTGCGCAAGAGTTTAAACTGTCAGTGGATGAGCATAATGTTTAACTTTTGCTGCTCAATAAAGGACTTCAAAAAATGCAACTAACTTTTCTTTATTAGTATAAACACATCTTTATGAACAATTGGTTAAATGGATTAAAAACTTTTAAAAATGTATAATAAAATGACTGTCTTCCATAAACCATTAGTAACAATTCTGATAACAGCAGCATCTAACAAAGAGTGGAAGACAGCCTCCCATCTATGAAGCACATTTCTATGTATCAGCACACTGAAACCATTCTATTATATATTAAACAGAAAAGGTTAATTTAACAGTTACTGCAAATTATGCATGCAGAGCTACTCAAAATAATTTGCATAAAGAAAACAAGGTTTGAAATTTACCTGACACTAAGAACATGAATGAAAAGCATTACCAGGAATTATAGCTTATAGTCTTAAAGCAAAATAAAATAAGGTCAGAAAATTATCTATAGGTTTGCACAATTAAAGGTCAGAAATTTACCTGTAGTTATTTAATTTTCAAGTCTAGAATCAAGGTCAGCAGTTTGCCTATGGGTTTATGCAATTTGCCTGTCAATCTCTGGTATTTAATCAAAAACTGAACTATGAAACAACTCAACTCTACCTTATGTTTAAGAAGGAAAAATCTAGTTTAAGAGGTAGATTTAATTTATGATGTTTACACCAAAGCTAAAGGTACATTTAAATTTTAAGAAACTTTACTACTTTTAGATAGCTCTGCTTTTTTTTTCAACACTTAAATAAAATAAAAACTTTGGATATTACAAAGTTTTCAAAAACAAAGTAAGGCCTCAGCTGGCCTTTATTTGTTGGATGACACAAAGCCTGGGAAAAACACTGGGCAGGCAACCATTTACTTTTTAAAATTTATTTATGTATTTATGTTTTAATCTTTAGAACAATTTTATTAGAAACTGATTTTTATCACACTGACCCAACATAAACGGTACATTCGATTGCGCTCAAATTGGGTATACATGTTATAAACCACCGTCGCAAGACGAGTATTGATTTTGGTGTGTATAGGACTTTTATAGTTTTTCTACAGAGTTACAACAAAGATTTCTTTTACATTATGGGAGGAAATTCTTGAAAGTGCGCTAACATTTAAACGGTACATTCAACTGAGCTTCAATTTAGTATATGTTTGAATTATTCATTGATTAAAATTGATTTAAATGCATGGTAGCTATCTTAATCGTAAGTGTTCGGAAAGTCGAGTGGAGTCACTCCAGATTATTTAAATACAGTAAATAGTTGTGCTTATCCAAATATTGCTGCATGTTTAGCTAAATAATTTTGAAATAATGAAAAAAGTACTTTACGCACTACATTAACCAAAACCCTTATTTTAATTGTTTTCTGACTTTCTATTACTTCTGGATTTGGGTAGAAGAAAAGTAAAAGAAGGTTTTTCCAAATTAACCTTTTACAGGCCAATTTTACAGTTCCCATTTGGGAACATTGAATTAAAACTTTATTCTAAAATGAAATTTTATCAATATTGTCTTGAAAAAAATGAGCAGATAAAGTTAAAAAATGACTTGATTTGCATTTCTATTGAGGTGATCAGTTTTTTTAATATTTGTTTTTTCTGAATTAATTAAAATATTTATCAGTTCTTTTAAGTGTTGTACAATAGAGTTTTACAATTATCTCATTGATATTTTGCCTAACTCATGTTGTTTACAATAGTATGCTCTCCCCCTTAAATATTTTTTCTAAATTGATTATATCTGTTTTGGTTATTTATTTATTTAATGTTTTGTTGCCTTAAAGTGCATTTCTTTCATTGTTAAATTGTTGCCCTTATCTCTTCCTTTTTTCATCCCTTATTTGTTCACATCATTTTAAAAGTTTTTTTTTTAATTATTTTCTTAATTTCGGAACTTTTTTTTGTACACAATGATGTTTAATTTTAAGTTTTGGGTGTTTTTCTGTACAATTTATGCTATTTTTCATCAGTTTAGGCACTGATTCTAATTGTCACTGAACTGCTTTTCTGGTTGTGTAAGCTATCAAAATTTTGTCATCTTAGGCATCTTCAAAATTGCCATCTTGTTTCGTTTCTCCTCTTACCATTCAAAGTACATCTTCCTGCATGATGGCTCACATTTCTCTGAAGATGCCATCTTGTTGGCTGGCTAGTGCTGATTGGCTGAGACAGGGACATTGGAGGGAGCACAATCGGTTGCGTGGGGCTAGGAGTGAAATGAGCTTTGGTTGCATCATTTGGAGGATGCAAAAGTAGTTCAGCAGCTTTCCAGGAGAGAGTGGAAATGGACACCCATGATGCTGCGTGGGCCAGCAATGTAGTCGCAATTTTAATATTAAAAAGAAAGACCAGCATCTGGCAGCAGAAGATGACACTTGCAAATATTTATATTGCCATAAGACTTGTCCTTTACAGCCTGCAGAAGATGGGTCCATTTCCTTCATTGTAGCTGTAGTGGGTGCCAACAACAGCTTCCTGAGGTTGGTGCGACTTCCCTAGTTGTTATAGATCTGTAATCAGCATGTTTCAGATGATACTTTTTTCAATTTTTCTTCTGTGACCAGCTCGATCCCTTGCAGAGGAAATTTTTCAGATAGGCCGATTCATAGACTAACATCTTCTGCCAAAATATGCAACAACAACAACAACAAAAAAATAAACTAATTTAAAATATGCCTAGATCTCAACGTGGTCTGTAAAAGGTTAAAAATCAAACACCCCTACAGATGGTTATAATTAAATTTCACCTGTAAACAGATCTCTATAGTTAAAATGGCTCAACGGTTTGTAGCTAAATTTTGCACATGGACTTATAATACATAAAAAATGTCCACTAGGTAGCACTTTACATAGGGGGCAGGACAGGAAATTTAACAATGGAAATGGCTAATTTGAAATGTTCGATCAATTTCAACATTTAATCTATAGTGTTTGAACATTTATTAACTAATTTGGGCCATTTTCTGAGCTGATTTTACCATGCAAAGTGCCATCTAATGGGCATTTTTGTGAACTAAACTTTAAAACCTCATTAAGCACATCTTGTGTACAGTCCATATACCAAATTTGGTGGCAATCTGTTTAACCCTTTCAGCTGCAGAATGCTGTTTATAGGGAAAGTTTAATTATAACTGCCCTGTATATACTTGTTAGCAAAATACTTTTTTATAAAATTTAAAACTATTTTGTTTCATTGATAAATACGTAGAAGGAGATAAAATCTTATTAAAAAGTTATAAGTACCTAAAATCCTTTTAAAAATAGCACTTTCGGAGGCCATCTCACCTCCATCCTCAGTCTTGCTGTTGTGCTCTTTTTTCATTTAGAATCGCTTTCCATCCGGGATCTATTAGAGCATATGTGGTATCATTGATGGTTGGTGCCATCTGTAGAATTTAAAGAGTTTCCATTTTCAGAATGTAAGCTTTGTTTCGATAGAAAAATCACTAAAAATACTGGTGTTAAACGATAAAGTAATTAAAAAACTTTGTAAAAAACACACATAAGAAGTAATAGGTAAGAGGATATGCACGTTTCGTTCAAAAATTGTTTTGAATTTCATCAGTCCAAGCCCTTCATCGTAAAGAACACAGGGAACTGAAAAGAGATAAACAAGCAACATGTTGCCACAAGGGGCAAAGAAAAGTCGAACAAAACCACGGAGAGGGGAGAAAAAAATTAAAATAAGGGATAAAAAGGAAAGGAAAGAAGCACAAAAAATACAGAAATAAAAAGGAATAAATAAAATAAAAATAATAATAATAAAAAGGGAACACACGAGTACAAACACACACAAAAAAAGAAAAAACAGAACAAACAAACAAAAAAACAAAAAGAACGCATTTATTTTTATATTTTTTTTTATAAATTACAAACCACGAACAGGACAGCACAATATATATATATAAATATAATATATATATATATATATTTTTTTTAAATAAAAACGTAAAGGAAGACAGTAACACACGTACATATACAATAAAGAAAAAGAAAAGGAAAAAAAGCGGGGGGGGGGGGAGTAGACGAAGAAAGAGAAAAGAACCTTACAACAGCAACTTCCAAGCAGAATGAACGAAAGGAACGGAAGAACCATCGTTCACAAGACGATCTAAGTGCTGGGTAATGGAAAAACCTTCCAAAAAATCCAGATGGGACAAAGACTGAGGAGTGCACAAAATCTAAGCCTTAGAAAACTGAAAACGATGATTGGAATTCCAACAATGTGAGGCAATAGAAGATTTGGAAAGTTCGTGCTTAGAAACATATCTCTCATGCTCTTTGAGCTTAAATTTGAGAGCTCTTCTGGTCTGACCAGTATAGCCCAAATCACAAGATCCACAAGGAATATAATAAACACCCCAACGGTTCTCAGTAGGAATAGGATCTTTAAGGGAAGAAAATTTAAGTTTTATTAAGAGGTTTAAAAATGACTTTGAAACCGAAATTTTTGAGAAGTTTAGAAATTTTGTAGCATAACGGTGAAAAGAAAGGTAGGAAAATTAATTCATTATGAAAATTAATAGTAGTAGCAGAAGAATTAGGCTTTTTAAATTTAGAAAGAGTTTTATCAATAATAGAGGGGCCAAAACCACGAGAGACAGCTAAGGATTTTAAGTAATTAATCTCATTATTAAGAGATGAAGAGTCAGAGCAAATTTTGATAGCACGAAAACATAAGTGTAAAAAGCAGAAAGCTTTTGTTGGTAAGGATGATTAGATAGGGCATGAGGAGGTAAAGAGATAGAAAAGGGTTTGCAGAAAACAGAAGTAGAGAAACAGTCAGGATTCCTAGAAACAAGAACATCCAAAAAAGGTAAAGAATTGTTGTACTCCTCTTCTAGAGTAAATTGGATACACGGATCAACAGAATTAACAATTAAAAGTAAATTAGAAATATCACAATTGGAATCCACTAGAACGAAAGTATCGTCAACATATCTGACCCAGCACGGAAAATTAAAGACCTTGAAGAGCTTCTCTTCAAAATAATGCATATAAATATCACATAAGAGAGGTGAGAGAGAATTACCCATAGCAAGACCCTCGGTTTGTTTATAGAAAGAGCCATTAAAAATGAAAGCAGTTTGTTTAATACAAACGCTTAGTAAAGCTTTGAACTCTTTAATCTCAATAGAAGAATAATGAAACTCGCGTAAACGCTTTTCCAAACAGTCAATTGAGCATGAGAGATATGTTTCTAAGCACGAACTTTCCAAATCTTCTATTGCCTCACATTGTTGGAATTCCAATCATCGTTTTCAGTTTTCTAAGGGTAAGATTTTGTGCACTCCTCAGTCTTTGTCCCATCTGGATTTTTTGGAAGGTTTTTCCATTACCCAGCACTTAGATCGTCTTGTGAACGATGGTTCTTCTGTTACTTTCGTTCATTCTGCTTGGAAGTTGCTGTTGTAAGGTTCTTTTCTCTTTCTTCATCTATTTCCCCCCCCCACCGCTTTTTTCCCCCTTTCTTTATTGTATATGTACGTGTGTTACTGTCTTCCTTTATGTTTTTATTTTAAAAAAATATATATATATATTATATTTATATATATATATATATATTGTGCTGTCCTGTTCGTGGTTTGTAATTTATAAAAAAAAATAATAATTTAAAAAAATAAAAAAATAAATGTGTTCTTTTTGTTTGTTTGTTCTGTTTTCTCTTTTTTGTGTGTTCCCTTTTTATTATTATTATTTTTATTTTATTTATTCCTTTTTATTTCTGTATTTTTTGTGCTTCTTTCCTTTCCTTTTTATCCCTTATTTTAATTTTTTTCTCCCCTCTCCGTGGTTTTGTTCGACTTTCTTTGCCCCTTGTGGCAACATCTTGCTTGTTTATCTCTTTTCAGTTCCCTGTGTTCTTTACGACGAAGGGCTTGGACTGATGAAGTTCAAAACAATTTTTGAACGAAACGTGCGTATCCTCTTACCTATTACTTCTTATGTGTGTTTTTTACAAAGTTTTTTAATTACTTTGTTTCGATAGTACTCTAATATTTCTATTTCTTCAAAGTTAATATTTATGGATCTATATTGGGTTTTCAAAGCTAATACTTACAGGTTTATTTTGGATTATTTAACCCAGAATAGAACCGCCAAATATTAACTTCAAAGAAATAGAAAAATTAGTGGACTACTGAAAGGAAGATTACATTCTAAAAACAGAAGCTCTTCAAATTCTAATAACAAAAGGCTTTGTCAGTGATACCATGCATGCTCTAATAGATCTGGAATGGAAAACAATTCTAAATGAAAGAAGATTAGTGCTAGAGATGGGGAAAAGCATTATTTTCAAAGAACAGTTGTTCACTGTTCCTGTTCTTTTTTAAAGAACAGTTCTTTTTCCTGTTCTTTTGAGAACAGGTTCTTTGATTTATCGTAGCTTTATTATGATTATTTTATTGAATTTAAAAATGAAAATATACGTCCTTTTTAACATGTATTATGCTTTAGTACAATTGCAAAATGTTTAAAAAAACTTTGCAACCAACATACTGGCTTTCTTTAATCAACAGGGTTGCTACGCGACCGGGAGAACCTGGAAAACCGGGAAAACTCCGGGAATTTAGAAATCGCGAAAAAAACCGGGAAAACTCAGGGAAAATGAAGAATTTTCATGAAAACCGGGAAAATACAGGGAAAAATATATTTGCAGCAAAAAATTCATTTATATTTTTTAATTAATACAAATTTTAAATTTTTGTTTGGGAAAGATTATGCCTGTATTTCGTATTTCAGTAAAAAGTGAGATCGCGAACCATAATCTGCGCCTTGTTTATTGAAAAGCCGGAGTCACGCCCGTCGAAGCGATTGATTGGCGCCAGTCAGGGTTGCCAGATCAAAATTTCTGAAAATAGCCAAATGGCTTATGAAAATTAGCCAAAAATAGCCAAACCGGCGATTGCAGCGCCATCTTTTGGAGTTTTAATTAAACTTTTAAAAGCAGACGTTAAAGTATGGACACGTTTTCTTACATGGGGGGGGGGGCGTCATTCTCACAAAATCTTTTAAAGCATTTGTTTAAAAATTCAAAGAGAAACTTCTATTTTCTGCTCATGAATTCCGTACATGTTCAGCCCCCAAAGAAAAACAAAATCGGCCATAAGGCAAATGAACAAATAAGTACAAAATAATTTAATGAACAATCTCTCATACTGTAGAATAAATAAGAATGGACTGAGAAATTCTGTTTATATTAGTAACATAGACAGGATTTTATTTTGAAGGTGGGCTCTTCAGCCCCTCCCAGTGGCATAGCTAAGGGGGGCTCTCACCCAGGCACTGATTATTCCAGGGGCAAGAGGGGCATGTGCCCCATGGCCCCGATTAAAAGGGGCCCCTAAATTATTACAGTATAAGATTTTAGTTTAAGGAGGTTTTTTCCAATGTAGTAAATGCCTAATTTTTTTCAGTTATGAATTTACACACAAATTACAAAAATCATTTTTTCCCTTGATTCCACCTCTCCATATAAATAATATCAGCAGATTAACGATTTCTGCAAAAAGAAGTGGTAACTAGAATGCTTGCTAGATTTTAAGTGATTACGCGGTAAGTTGCAGGACCCACTGAAGCTTTATAAGTGAATGGGGCACCCATAAATAGAAATTTGCCGATTATGATTAATTATTAATATAATGAAAAAGTCAGGCTTTTAGTTGTATCTTTTAAGTCTTCATTTTTAGTAAAGCTTATTTCATTATGCTGATGTTTCATATGCGAGCACAGAAAATATACGAGTACATAAAGTAGTTGTCAGAAACAGTAACAACATGTAGGGGACCCCCATTCAGACTTCTGCCCCAGGCCACGGTTTTATCATAATCGGGACCTGCTCCCTCCCGAAACTAGAGAGAACAGGGGTCGATGAATTCGAAAATTGGGTCCGTTTTACAACCCCTTCATAAAAATGTAATGGATTAAAACGACCCTTCATTGGCATTTTACCCTACATTTTAATGTGTTTCATCAATTATTTTAACAAAAAAAAGTGACTTTCATTAAAAATTGGTATGAAATTTCACAAAAATAAGTGTTGAAATTCACAAAAATGGGACCTTAGAAATCATTCCTGGATCGACCTCTGGAGACAGACACGGGGAAGGGCATTTTTTTCACTTATTTTATTGCAATTGATACATAAATGAGAAAATTTTGGACCCCCCTCCCCCAAAAAGAAATCCTGGCTACGCCACTCTGGCCCCTTGCTTTTTTTGGTGAACTAAATTAACCTATTGTTCTTGAATACTCTTACTTAGCTTAAAATTTATTACTCATCCCCCTTCGAAATAAAATCCTGGCTACGCTACTGGCTAAGTAATGCAGTGCCGCTCAAACGATTGCGTATATAAACGCCTGGCGGTAGGCTACTCTCCCTTCTTTAAAAACAAAGAATTCGAACGCGTATGGTTCCCAGTCTACTTGCTTTTATAGCTTCCTTGCATCCCGCTTCAATACTTTCACCATCCTTTCAAAAGCTCTGGCCCCAAGTCCCTCTCTCAGTCTCAGTGCTTCAGTGCTAGAGTTAGTTGAGGTAACTGAATTTTCTTTCCTGCTAAGGCTAAAAAAGTTAGACAGTTTCTTCAAAAAACTTACAGAGTCAAATATGCTTAAAAAAAAAAAAGAAGAAGACCAAATTAGTTAATATTGGCCGGTTTCTAGAAACCTCAATAAAAATAGCCAAGAATTAGCCAAAATCAGGTTGGCTATTTTCTTTATAAATTTTCTAGCCAAGCGTGATCAAAAATAGCCAAATTGGCTAATATTAGCCAAATCTGGCAACCCTGGCGCCAGTGGTATGCCTATGCATCTAAGAGAGCTGGCTAGAGAAAGGGTATTCCCCTTTTCCCCTCTCAGCTCCGCTCTGTCGTATAATCTCTCTACGGAACGTTCCTTTAGAAAGGGCGATATTCCCTTTTGCGCTTCCTCCTGGTGGATTTTCCCCTTCTAGTTCTTCCCCATCTGCTTGTATGTGGGCACTGCTAGACACACGTCGCGTGTCGCGTGTTTGTTTTTATGGTTTTTACTCTTTCTCGCTGTTTAGTCTTGCTGTCACCTCGTGTGTAATCTGTTTTTTTTTTTTTTTTTTTTTTTTTTAAATCTGCAAGGAGTTCATACCATGATGCCTTGCAGAGAAAGAAAGATGCTCAACAAAAGTTGCAAGATGAAGGAAGAAATAAATGAAAAGTTTCTGAGCAGATCAAAATATTACAAAAGAAAATACAGAAAATTATGGAGGAACAATCTGCTGGATTGTCTAACATCAACCAACAGATTTTGGAATTAAAAAATAATAATAATAAATCTTTAGATTTACTAGTGAAAGTGTTTATTTTATTAAAAATTTGCTTTTTTTCCCCAATGAGCAGGCACTAGTTCATCAATCATTTTGCCATTACTAAGGACCAAACTGCTGGTAATAAGTAATAATTTTAATTTACAGGGATAAAAATCTTCCGCGGAATTCCGCATTTTAATTATTTTTATTTAAAAAAAATATGTAGATGATATAATCACGGCAGAATTCCGAATCTCGTATCTGCCAACTCAAGTTCAATCTTTTTGGTAAATGAGTATTCTTTATAAACATTTCTAATGCAACTACAAAATACTTAAATGCTTATTTAAATTTATGTTTATAAATTTCTTGAATTTAAATGCTTCTGAAAGTTTGAATGTTAAGCTAAAATATCATGACAGAGATTTAAATAAGACATTGATTTGCATAGATTGACTATGAGAAAAAGAACTGCTTTTCTTTTAAGTAAAGGTAAATGCAGTTTTTAATATTTATTTTTTAACACTTTTTGTCAATGCAACTAATTACACTGCAATATAATTTTTACACTATTTCTGATGGAAGTTTTGCAAAAAAAAAGTAAATAATAATATTAAACCTTCCAAATCAGCCTTTTTATGTTATTTTATTTGTACATAAAGACATTGTCTGAAATCTATTCATGAAATTATTTACCTTGACCTTAGATTTATGGGGAATTTGCTTAAAATCCTCTTTTTAAATAATGATAGCCTGTTTTTCTATTGAACACTCTCTATCTAAAATTGATTATTAAATACTTATTTATGCATGAGTACTGGGATTATTTTAATCAAGATAAAAATAATTAATTTGGTTTGCGATTGATATTTTATGGAAAACAGTGTATGATGCTTGTCAAAATATTTTAACGGTTAAATTCAAGCTTACGCACTTTTTCTCTTCAATCATTCTCATCCCTAAATTTAGCTTAACTAAATTAAGTTGATAATTTTAATTTAGTTAAGCTAATAATCAATGTGATATTATTAAAGATGCACAACTATTTAAAATATTAGGAGATGATACTATATTGCGTTATATGCCGTTATTGCGCTATGTCGTGTTTGTCCCCTTTTTGATCATGAAAAGGACAGGGAAAATACAGGGAATTTCATTTCAGGATTTGAGTAGCAACCCTGATCAAGTATATTAACAATAATTTTGGTAAAAATATTTTAATTACATTGTTCTATAATATAGTGTTAAATATGCACATATTTCTAAAATCAAAATTTTTTCTGTGCTTTTTATTAACTTTTGTTATCCTTACCCATAGCATGTATGTAAAAAGAAATGGAAAAACTTCAATTCTAGAGAGAATTATTTAGGCCAGGCCTAATTTTCGATTACTTACCTGAGTGATACAATATTGCTTACATGAGTAAACAATATTTGATTCTGACAGTTCCTAAAATGACATAATATTCATAACTGTTTATTTTTATTTGACTATATTGCACAAAGCTTTGGAACCAGTGGAATCAATAACTTTAAAATCCGTCCAAACAAAAGATTTTTTTTCTATCCATGAGGAAAAACTATCCAAACATAAGCATAACTAAGAGTTGTACCAGTAACAGCGCAAAGGAATGATCTGTTTCAACTAATCCTTGAACGGTGTGATACAATATGCCACGTGACTGCATACCCTTTTGTTTTAGTTTTTCCTTCTTCAGCACTACTGCAGTAAAAGAGCCGACGGACCACAAGAGGAGCAGACCGCTGAAGCTGATAATCTGCGATGAAATCCTCCACCCCCTCCTTTCCAGCCTTATTCCCAGTCCACACCATAAATTTCATGATAAAGCGAAAGTAACGCAAGGCCTTCAAACCGGAAGGTGCCATCTTCAACACCCCCACTATGGAATACATTTAGGAAAGCTTTGACCCTATAGTCGTCACTCTTGGAGGAATGGGAAGGGGGGGGGGGTTTGTAAAAGTTTTTTTCGGACTTTCAAACATTTTAATACAAAAATAATAATGATAAAAAACTCAACATACTATAAGAGTGTTCACTATAATGAACGCTGGAGGGAGAGCAACCCCTTCAAGGCTGTACCCAGGGGGTCTGGTCTCACCCCCCCCTTCCCCCGAAATTTAAAATTTTGTTAACAAAATAATAAAGTTGAAGTCTTTGTGAAAAATTCAGCCTTTTTCTTTCGTTTGGTGTCCCCCCCCCCCCCCGAAATTTTTGTCTGGATAAATTTTTTTCTGGATACGGCCCTGACACCTTGTCCCCTATCTAAGCACTCATGCAAGACCGTACCCAAGGGGGTGAATCAGGAAGTCTGCCTTCCCCCCCCCCCCCCCCAATTAAAAATGTTGTTAACAAAATAATAATGATGAAGTCGTTTGCTGAAAAATTCAGCCTTTTTCACCGTTTGCTCCGCCTCTTAAAAATATATATATTGTTCCAGGTCTAGCTCCAAAAGGTTATGGATCTGGCTCGGGTTAAAAAAAAAAATCCTTTGGCTACAACTACAAATAAAAATATGTCTTGGGCACCAGCTTAAAAGATATGGCTTTGGTTCCAGCGACAAACATTTTTAGCTCTAACTCAAAATATTAAATAAGTCCATCTCAAGTTTAAAAAAAAAATCATTGTGTTGCCTTCAGGTTAAAAATATATGGCGTGGGGCTGCCCATTTCCAATGGGGGAGCCCACGAAATAGTCGATACGCTCTTAGAGCTTAAAAAAGAAAAAAAAAATGTACAGTGTCAGCTTTAAAAGTACATGCTCCAGCTTAAAAATGAAAGACATTCCGTTTAAAAATCTGTAAATATCAGGCTCAGATGAAAAATAATACGCTTGTATAAATATGTATATGAAAATGAATACGACTTTGGCATATAAAATTACATGGCTCCGAAAATCCAGCTTAAATGGCTTCAGACCTGGGCCATACCCAGAAAATAATTTCGGAGGGGGGGGGGGGTGCTTGGTATATCGGGACAAAAATTTCAGGATATATCCTCCACACCCAATTTTCAGCTTATGTAGCAAGATTTTTAATTTTTTTTTAACTATTGCAAAAACATTTCGTTCATTTATACATCACTGCAATTCATACCCCCTCACCATGCCCACCCCAAAAAAATTTTCTGGGGGCTACGTCCCTGTATAAATACACCATATACATATAATGTAATAACTTCGAGCGAGAGGCGTCCAAACCCATAGCCCCTCCCCCTCCCCCCCCCCCCCCCCTTCTAAGTACGGCCTTGCTTCTGACTCCAAGTTTACAACTTAGACCCTGTATTCAGCTCAGAACAGAATTAAATCAAAAGAATAGATCAGTAAAAGAACACCTTTCACCCCGTTCACCAAAGACAACTTCGTTTACCCTGTTCAGCAAAAGAACACCTTTTACTCCGTTCCACGAAAGAATGCTGAACTAGGTGTTCCAGCTCCAGCTCACTGATCGCTGAGCACCTTCTCCAAGACTGATCAAAGAACTTGTTCTTTTTCAGCCAGTAAGAGATGGATGAAAGCGTATCAAGCGAAGGCGTGTTTTATATGGAGATATTTTAATGATTTTAATATAATTTGACGTTGATAAAATATTTTTTTTTCCATTTGTTTGTTTCAGACTATCATTATTATTAAATTTTTTACTTTGATTGAAATTGAGTAGTTTGGCTGGAATAATAAAAACTGACGAATTGTTTTCCTGTGAGTGCATTTCGTATTGAACATATAAGAAAGTTTCTTATTCTTAGCCCGGGTCCACTCTAAAATTATGGTAGGTTGGGCTAAAAGTTCTATCCCCCCCCCCCCAGATAATCATCATCGTTATCATTATTTCTCAAAATAGCTGAGATTCTGCAATTACTTAGAATTTGATAAAGCTAAAATTGTGAACTTCTGTCCCCACCATCAGATACGTAGCCAAGGTGTGAACAGGAGAGGGGGAGAGGAAGGGGTCTGGTCCCCCAGAATTTAAATTTTTCTTAGCAAAAAAATATTAATCACGCCTTTTAATGAGAAATTTCACCTTTAAGGCATTTTCCAAAATTTATTTTTACAACGATCTTACCTGCCATAAAATTTTGAAGCGTCGGACCTTAATGAACTGAGAACATGTTTTTGCCGTAATCACTGAACAGGGTTTTCCTGTTCTTTCTTGAGAACAGGTTCAAAAGAATAGGTTGTTCATACTTTCCCCATCTCTAATTAGTGCACAACAGCAACACTGAGGATGGAGATGAGATGGCCTCCAAAAGTGCTATTTTATAAGAGTTTTGGGTACTTTTAACTTTTCCTATGATTTAAAAAAAAAAAAAAAAAAAGTCATTGATGCATTGCTTTTTAATAGGGTACATAGTTGGTAAATATCAATATTATACTTATATTTCATGGTAATAAAGGCACATTTATATAAGTTGGAACACACATATTATACTCAAACTAAACTCTTTTCAATTTTGTCAGAAAGTTTAAAAAGGGTTGTAGGGGAGCATTACTGCACAGAAGTTTTGTACAGCTTGAATATTTTACATTTACATTTTTCTTTTATTTTTGCAGGTATTTAATGTATTATTGGCCTATGACCTCAGCTATATTAGGCATTGGAGGAAATTTCTTATTTTTATTAGCAACCATTGCTCTCATTTGGTTCTATGAATCTACCAAAACACAGAGTATAATGGAAGATGTGCAACTCCCACAGTCAAACCTAATAGAGCGCCAAATAAGCAAAAAAAATACACGTGGTAATCTACAATTTTTAGTACTCTTACCAAACCCAAATATAAAAATTTGAAAGTAATATATATATATATATATATATTTTAATATGCAGGGGATAGAGCAGAAGAGAATATAGAAAATGATCCTGCACATGATAATGGTAAGTACTAGTTAATAAAAACAATCAAACCTTCTATATTGAATCTCATGGGGGTGGGGGGGGGGGAAATTGAGATAAAGAGGTTTTGAATTGTAGTGGTTTCTAATGAAGTTAAAAAAGTTTTAATTTCTTTTGCTGTAGAAAAATATGGTGATATGATCACAGACACATAACATTTTTCAGACATACAAAAGTACCTTTAAAAATAAAAATTATCACCCAGTGACTTTTGATGTTTCACTTTTTTATTTATTAGCTTTCTAAGGTTAACACAGGTTAACCTTAGAAAGCTAAGGTTAACCAAAACACAGAATATAAAGGAAGACTAGATGACCCGTGCGAAAATTTCGCACAATATCGTATTTAATACTACAACTGTAAATATTATAGTGTGAAAATGAATAAATGTGTCTATAAGTACATAATATTCTGTTAAATATTTTCACGGGTCAGTTAGATGTTTGATTGGAAATCATTCAAAAAGTAGACATTTATTTTAACAGAAATAAATTTATTTTAACTGTTTTATTTTATAAAACCTCTTTAACATTTTATAAAACCTCATTACAATATTAGCAGTTATTGTGTGATCATCATTGATTTTTTGACGATATGTTTCTTTAATACAAACATGAATATTACTGAATTTGGGAACTCGTGAAAAAGCCACATATAATTGTCCGTGTGAAAATACAGGTTCTGGTAAATACAATCCTGCCCTTTGAAGCGTCTGGCCTTGGGCTTTATTAATGATCATAGCGAAGGCTACTTTTATTGGGAATTGTTTTCTCATCATTTGGAAGGGTACGGTTAGATCCGAAAGTGAGAGATTAATCCGTGGAATAAGTACAGTTTTATCGGAGCCACCCTCCTGGGGGTGTGAGAAAAATGTCGCCAAACCTTCGAGAAAATGGCATAGAACTGCCTGCGACCGATGAGTACAACTCACTGAATTATCAAAATGAGATGGCTTGATTGAAAAGACAAAATAAGAAGTTCTTTTAGCCTCATTTAAATATTTATTTTACAAACTATTTACAAAAAACCTGTATTTCCAGTTACCTTCAATCATCCATCCAATCTATACAAAAAACATAACTCCGAGCTGTTCTATTTTTCTTACATTTTTTATCTGTCGTTGCCACTCATTTTTAAAGAAAGTATATTCAATTCATCTGACTCCATGGCAACCTGGAACCATGGAGTCTGTTACATTTTTTTTTGGTCACGCATTTAATGAGATCTAGCCATGCCAGAAAAATACACCTTTGAGAAATAATCATATATGATTTGTTTTTTATTTTTTTTATTAACAAAAAGATTTATTCCGAATTTTTGCATATTTTTCGTCAAAAGTAGAAATTATAAGCTTTAACTGGGTATTTTTTATATTTTTTTAGTAAAGTATTTAATGAGATCTAGCCGCCCCAGAAAAAAACACCTTTTAGAAATAATATATATGATGATGTGCAACTCACACAGTCAAACCTAATAGAGTGCCAAATAAGGGAAAGGAATACATGTGGTAATCTGCAATTTTTATTAATCTTACCAAACCCAAATCTAAAAATTTGAAAGTAATAATTTTTTTTAAAAAATAAGCAGGTGATAGAACAAAAGCTGATTTATTAAGATCAGAAGAGAATATAGAAAATAATCCTACACATGGTAGTAGTAAGTACTTGTTAATAAATACAATAAAACCTTCTATATTGAATCTCATGGGGGGGAGGGAAATTGAGATAAAGAGGTTTTGAATTGTAGCGGTTTTTAATATAGTTAAAAAAAATTTAATTTCTTGCTGTAAAAAAATACGATGATATGATCACAGACACATAACCGTTTTCAAGCATACAAAAGTACCTTTAAAAATAAAAATTGCCACCTAGTGACTTTTGATGTCTCACTTTTTTATTTCTTATTAGCTTTCTAGGGTTAACAAGAGCTGCAAATTCATCGTGACTGACATTTTTCTGAGGTTTTTTAAAAAATGTTTAGAAATTTTTAACTGTATGCAAATTCTATAATTCCGGTCTTATGCATCAATTTTTGTAATTTATCCAAAATTTCAGATTTAGAGTTTTTAAAGGAATTCTTTTAGAGATAAACATGGAAAATACACTGAATTTAGTTTGTAAAATGTAGGAAATTAAAAAGTGTTGATATATGGAGGTTTTTGAGGTAAACAAGTTTGAGATGGCAGATTTGCAGGGACAGCTCTAGGACACGTGCTGCCCCTTTTATGCTTTTGAAGAAGGCTTTCAGTTTTTGAGTTTGAAATGGTGCTCCTTTGAAGATGGCACCTCGATGTGATGCTTGCCGTGTAGGGCCGCCCAGGGCCAGATTAAGACAGCTCGGGACATGTAACAAATGTTACCAAGAGGCCCTAGTTTCAGTGGTGCACCCAGAAAGCTTTTTTTTTTTTTTTTTTTTTTTTTTGGAAAGGGAGGCATTCATCCTCACATTATTAAAGTAGTATAGATAAATTAACTGAGAAAATAAATAGTGCTAATCATATTATAATTTATTTTTAGTACTAATTAATTAGTTAATTGAATTGCAGTGCAAATCAGATGCAAACAAAACTAAAACTATACATAGATTTGGAAGGGGTATACCCCCCCCCCCCTGGGTGCACTAATGCCTAGGTTTTGTGTAAAAAAAAATAAAACTCATCTTTTATGAACTTTTCTTGGTTTAATAAGAGCAAATTTGAGATAACACTAAACAAATCAATTTATCCAAGTAAATTGGTACGCAGAAAAAATGCCCCTCAAAATACTTTTTTTAGGGAAGGAAGGGATAGGGCTAAATAGATGAGACTGACGATGTTTAAAGGTTATACCTACAACTCAGTTCCTTTTTATGAATGTTTATGTTCATTAGTATAAACCGTATTTACTCACGTAATAGTCGTACATTTTTTGCCAATTTTTTGGTGTGAAAGTCTAGGTGCAGCTATTATGCAGGGAAATCTGCTACATAATGCTGTACACTCTAATGCTAAAACATTACTAGTATTATTATAAAATTACTAACTTAACAAATGCTTCCAAATTATCTACTGTACATTAAATAATCTTTCAGTCAGTTGCACACAAAAAAGAGGTATTTTCTTTTTATAGTTAGTAGCATTCTTATAGACGTAAATGAAGTCAAATAAGTGACTGCAACTTATATGTGAGGAAACTATTTTGACGATTTTTTATTCTTCAAAATGGGAGGTGTGACTATTATGTGAGTAAACACAGTATTTCAAGTTTCTAACACCATCATCCCCTTTCCCATATGTAAATATATAACTTGACAAGTTTACATACATAAAATAAAAATTGTTTCTGTAAAATTTTTAGAATCCTTTAAACTTATACTTTTAAACTGTGTGCTTGAAAAGTTTAATTCCCCTCTAAAAATACATCCTTGTAAAAATATACCATTATTTGAAAGGTCTTTACGAATACTAGGTTACACATTTTTTAACTTTTGTTAACTTCACTTATTTAATGGCTTAATTCATGAGAAATCAAACTGAGGATGGGCAGATCTAGCCCTATTTACTTCTGCTATTAAAAATACACTGCACAAACTACGGACGTAGCTATAGCTTTCACATGGGAGGGGTTCAGCTATGGGGGGGTGGGGGGCATCTTTCTTACTGTAAAATTTCATTGACGATAAATTTTGCTATTAACCCCTTGTATACATTTGATGTCTGAGAGATGTCATTCACTTGTTTTCCATAATTAAAAAATGTGGGATAATGTCGGTCGCCTACACGTGGTGCCCCCTGTTCTCGCTAAACGACTGACACTTGTTGCCCTTGTCCTCTCTGCGGGGTGGAAGATATGACTGAGGCCCACCTCCACGTTTGCCCAGAACTTCAAGACGTTGCAAGCATACTGCTAAAGATGTTTTTAGTTTCTCTTATGTCGCTAGACTGTATTGGGCTGCCCGGAAGGGACTAATGGCTTTGTGGCCTAGGTCCAGCATAGGATTAAAAAAAAATAATAATAATAATTAGAAAATACTTCAATTCAATGCTGAAGTATTGTGCAAAAGCTCAACCTGTCTATAATGATATTATTTAGGATCCTACAATAGCCTTATACACTGGTTTCACTGTACAATGGCGCACAATGGACACATGCTGGTATTCCAGTCTGTGCTGTTTAAAGTGAATGCAGTTTTTGAAAGTGATCAGTATTCATTAATTATGGCTCAAAGGTATTATTTAAGTGAAGATCAAAAGTTTTGAATAATTGGAAGAATCAAAAGATGTTAAACACAAATAAAGGTCGTCTAAAATTTAAATATCCTTCAAAGTATCATATCAATAATTTGTAGCCACTTTTTAAGTAGTGGACCAGTTGATAGACAGCTTAGTTAAGGGGGACCAAGAGCAACAACTGCATCTGAAACAGTTTTCTATAGCTTGCAGTTGGCTCAAAGAAACTGCAAGCGACTACAAGAGATTTGGTTTATCAAAATCTCATAATCTAATTTTTCCATGGTTACAATACCTTTCCTTAAAAAATACATGTTTGGAAAGTAAAAATGTCATGTTGGTTCTTTTGTATTAGGGGTCTCCAAATGGTTTGTACCCAAGGGCACATTCTAGGATACCTATTGGACAAGAGGCACCATTTATTTATTTAAGGTCAATTTATTGTTGGAGATAATTTTATGTACAAATTTTCAAAACAGAATTTAACATATAAAAATTATTGTTAATAAACTTGTGTAAAATAAATAATTACTAAATAATACGTACATACAAAATATAAGAATTCCTTATAACAAATGGAAATCTGAAAGTCAATGTGATTTTTGGCAAAACATTCTGGGGGATTAAATAATGTGAGGCGAGATATTGGTTGCACTTAGCTTTTATCTGTGTTGAAGGCCATTTCTACTTTTGTGTGGTCATTCATTAAAAATGAGAAAACTTTTGTATAGCATTTTTTTTTTATGACTGAAATATTTTTACCATAGTCACACACACATTGCGATGGGTGTTATGGTGCCCATGCATAGGGCTGAGGACCTCTGTTTTTTATATATATGAGACGTCAGATATTCCAAGTAAGCTTCAGAGTTAAGGCAGGTAATATGGTTTATTGAACATTACAATTAAGTTACAATTTAGAATGAGAAGAGGGGAGGGGAGACGGGTACAAGAATCAGCGTGGACTCATGAAGCAGTTCCAGTGGCAGAAGTCCCCCGATTTTCGATGTACGGGAGTATTTACGCTTACCACCCCACGTGGTCTGCGAAGACACAACTCCTCCTCTCTCTTATCTCTGATCGAACCACACACATTTACCAACATGACCCGCATCCGGGGCTAAGAGGGCGTGAGGACACGTGTACATCTAAAGAACTCAGAATCGACGGCCTGATGTCTGACAAATAACAAAATAAATAAAACATAGCTCCAGAGCGCGCGTGGCAAGTATGACAGGAAAGTAAAACTTACAGTGAAAGTACCCGCTTGAACAATACCCAAACTAGTAAAACCCAAATTACCTTTTTATACATTACAATATCCCCCCCGGCAAAAGAAGTCTGACGAGCAATATCATTGAGGTGGCCAGTCTCTCACTTGCGAGTCAGACGTCTTTGCAACCTAATCTTAAAACTGCGAACTAATCTAATTTTCAAGTTTAGACACCTTAAATTTTTCTGGCTAGAATTCTGGAGTTATGTTGTACAATACTTGAGGGGCAGGATGCAGTTTCTAAAATTTGACAAAACGTAATGATGCAATAGTACGAAAATCTTACAATAAAAATAAAACAATGAGTGCGCATAAATTTTTTCAAAATATCACAAGTAAAATATTTACAACCTAGGTGGGATACAATAATACTGTACAACAATATAGTACTATAATTCAACAAAATGGAATAAACATGGCTGACATTCATTTTCTTTGGCAAATACTTATGGCTTTGGCTTGCATGGCATAAAGTGAATGGAATGAAAATAACTTGGCAAAATGGAGTAAATTTATTTAGTGTAAAGGCAATGTAAAAAAGTGCGTAGTGTGTAGAAAATTTTGAAAACCATAGCTGTGAAACAGCAGTACCGTCACACAGGTATGGGGTATAGTAAATACCACTTGTAGGCATTTTAAGTTTGCCCAAACTTTAAACTCTCCATAGTATGACAACAAAAATGGGTTCAAATGATCCCGAAAAAGGAAGACAATTGTCAACTACGAAAGAGAAAACTTGGCCATTGCCTCATAGCTTCCAAAAAAGGGGAAGAAATGACTCAATAGACAGTTGGGAAAAACTGGGGGATTATTGAGAGGAAGTCCCAGCCTAGTCTAAGTCTGGCTTCATTTATTGTTTGCATAATATCTATAAAATATACAAAGAAAAAAGGTGCAGTTTTACTTACACCGCACACACTCGGACTTGGGGACTTCTTCAATGACTAAGAGAAGCGGGTGATAGAGAAAGGTTGGTAGAAGCGTAAAAGAAAAAAGGATAGACGATAGACTTTATGTCGAGTATTCAGGGTTCCAAACTCAACACTTAGAAATTTTGAATACATTTTTTTTTCTTTTTCTATTTTTCTATTTTTTTTTTTTTTTAAGGATCAATTATTTTTAATTAAATTTAATCACCTTCGTGGGCTAGCTTTAATTTGTCAGGAGGGTAATAAGGTCTTAATTTAGAAGAGTGAACTATTTCCGTAGGTTTCTTAGTATGGTAATTAGGTTTATCAATTTCGAATGTAACTGAAGAACATTTGTTTACAATTGAATAAGGACCTGAAAAAGTAGGAGATAATTTACGTGTATTTGGGTAGTTAAATTCTTCATAAATTACAAGATCCCCTGGTTCGAAATTAGCTTCTATGAATTTATTGTCATATCTAATTTTATTTTTATTATGAAATTCTATTGTCCTTTCTTTTGCTAATTTTCGAGCTTCATCAACCGAAGGATAGGTATTTTCCGAAATAGGTGAGTCATATGGCAATTTTCCAAACATTAAATACATGGGTGTAAACTTCGTTACTGAATGAGGTGTGCTATTATATTCACTAATAACCTGCTCTAGTAACTTAGTCCAAGGAATTTTAGAAGATGAAGAGTTAACTTTACATTTTAACCTAGTAACTATGGATTGATTTACCCTCTCTACTTTTCCATTTGTCTGTGGATGATGAGCTGAAGTTAATAGTTGTTTAGTATTGTAGTTCTTAAGGAATTTTTTAAAACGCGAAGCAGTAAAAGCTGCATTTCTATCACTAAGTATCTTTTGAGGAATTTGAATATTGAATATTTGTTTTAGACAGTTTACATAGGTTTCAGTAGTGACACTTTTCGAAGGAAAGGCCCAAACATATCTTGTCGCATGGTCAATTATTAGATGTAGATATTTTTTTGTTGAATTGTAATAGTTGAAACCTCCTACAGTATCAATAGAAAGACATTCAAAGGGTTTATCAGTAGCAGGTACAGCCTGTAACAAACCAAATTTCTTCTGTTTAGGTTTTTTGTTAAATTGGCAAGTCGAACAATGTTTAACATAATTGGAAATATCTTGAGTCATATGAGGCCAATAATAGGAAGGTGAAATTATACTTAACATTTTTTGAACACCAGGATGGCCAAAATTTTCATGTGCATTTTTCATTAAAGTTTTTCTTAAGCTCATAGGCACCACTATTTTTTTGAATCCTTTCTTATTTATGGTAATTAAATCATTAATGACTTTATATTTAGGACCATGCATATTTTCTGCTAATTGTTGATTTTTAATTTCTTCAGCATCTAACAATAAAACCGAAGGTTGAATTAGTTGGAGATGTTGAGAAGGAGGAATCCTTGATAACATATCAGCTTCGACATTTGTTGAGCCCTTTAGGTACTTTATTTCATAGTCAAACATACTTAATTTAAGGGACCAGCGGAATAATCTTCCTCTTAAATTTTTGACATTTTTTAACCAAACCAATGCCGCGTGGTCAGTATGAATGACGAATTTTTGACCGTGAAGGTAATGATAAAATTTATCAAGGGCATCAACGATAGCCAAACATTCTAATTCAGTTATGGTGTAATTCTTTTCATATGATCGAAGCGATCTCGAATGATATGCAATCGGGTGCAAGATACCTGAGGCATCCGGCTGCTTCAACACAGCTCCAACTGAACAATTTGATGCATCAATAAATACATGGATAGGTAATTTAACGTCGTATAATTGTAACACAGGTTTAGATATCAAAATATTTTTTAAGGTTTCAAAACTTTTCTCACAGTTTGTTGACCAATCCCATTTAGCGTTTTTCTTTAACAAATCATTTAAAGGACGTCTTAATTTTGCATACCGATCAATAAATCTGTTATAAACATTTACAGAACCAAGAAACCTCTGTAGTTCCTTTACGTTAGTAGGTGGCTTCAAATTTTTGATAATTTCAATATTAGCATTATCTGGAGTAATTTGACCTTGTTTAACCTCATACCCCAAAAATTTTATAGTGTCCTTAGCAAAGTTACATTTAGATAATTTCAATTTAATATTTTCCTGCAAACAAATTTGGAAAATAGTTTCTAAATGCTGCATATGTTCTTCCATAGAAGAAGAAAAAACCATTATGTCATCAAAATAATTATAGGCAAATTTAATTTTATATTTATTTAATATTCTTCTCATGACTCTGTTAAATATAGCAGGCCCTGTCTTAATGCCAAATGGCAAGACCTGGAACGTATAGAGACCTGTATTAGTTACAAAGGCTAGTTTTTCAGTATCTTGAGGGTGGATGGGCACATGCCAAAATCCAGACGCCAAATCAAGAGTTGAGAATATTTTCGCCCCACTTAGTTTATCTAATAAGCTGTCAATACGTGGCAAAGGCTCGGCATCATTTTTTACTATATTATTTAATTTACGATAATCCACACACAGTCTAGTTTTGGTACCCTCGTCGCGTTTATACGCTAAAGTGACGGGTGCAGCATAGGGGCTATTGCTTTCCTTAATTAAACCAGCTTTTAATAATTGTTCAATCTGAGAATTAATTTCGTCTTCCTCTTTAGGAGAGGTTCGATAAGGCCTGAGGCAAACAGGTAGGTCAGAAGTTAAATTTATACGTTGAGGTTCTACATTAATACGACCAATATCATATTTATTTTTTGCAAAGATTTTCTCATATTTATTTAATAATTCCTCTAATTTTGGATTGATAGCTTTATAAACAGTCTGAGGGGGAACGCTTTCCTCAGAGGCTTTGCTATCGGTTGAAGAACTGGGTTGATTTAAATGTAGAGACATAGGTAAGGCATCATAATTGTATAAAGGTAATCTAACATTATTTTGAAAAACACATAAATTCACACAATCAATATATAAACAAAACTTTTTACACTCTGGCAAACCCAATATGGCATATGGCAGGCTTGAATATACTATAAAAAATTTTACACACTGAGTAATGTTTCCAATTTCTAAATTAACATAACACACTGTATCAAGTATCAGCAGTCCATCTGCTTGAGTAACATTTAAAGGCGGGACTCTCTGTACTTCTAAATTATATCGTCCAACAAAACTTTGCGGCAAGACAGAGAGTGTAGAGCCAGTGTCTATGACACAGGGAACACTTAAAAATTCAAAATTATCAATTTTGGGTTGAGTTAATTTTTTCCTTAGGTACCCGGGTACAGTAAATAGTCATAAGTTCTCTTCTCGCGAGGTCTCAGTACCATTATTTTGTGAATTTAAAATAGTGGTATTCGAAGTCATATTCGGGTGAGTCATAATTGGTGTCGCATATGGGTTTGTCGCAATTTGGTTGTTACTTTTAAAGGGACAAGTATGCGCCCAATGGAAAGCATTACTTATCCCTAGCCCCTCACATTTTCTACATGGAATTCTAGGTAGTGTGCTTTCTTGGTAATTGACATTATTTTGGTGGTGTAAACTTTGAGGACTTTGAGATAGGGGTCGAAAACGGGGCCAATTATTTATTTGGGTTCGCCCTTGGGTTGAATTATGAATTGGTTGATGCCAATTTGGTCGGTTATAAACAGGAGCATGGTAGGGTCTAAAATTCCGAAGCTTGGGTGTAAAGTAACTAGAATTTTGTGCATTATTGGGCGAGGAGGTAAAACTTGCCTGTTGGGGCGGTTCGTGAATTTTAATTAATTTTGACGCTACCTTAAGCCACTCGGTGGCACTACTCGGTGGTTGCAGGGTTAAAAGTGCTCTCACATTACTAGGAAGACCATTGGTCAATCCTTCTAATATTATATTATTAGGTAGCCCCAATTTTCTACCTATTTCTAATTTTTCATGAAAATAAGTTATAAGATTCGAAATTTTTTCTAGTTTTAAATTTGTAAAATCCATGAAAGTAAACACGGTACATGAAATATATTTTTCTCTCAGTATTTCAATCAATTCTTGCCAATTATTACAATTTGCAATATTATTTATGTATGTTGTTAAGGCAGACCCCTTAAGAAATTTTCCTATATTTTGAAATTTCCAGTCTTCATCTTTATTTTGTTGTAAGCAACACTGTTCGTAATATGCTATCCAACTTTCAAAACTCATATTATCTTCAAAATTAAAGGGGGCAATAAACTCATCACTTTTTTGCAGGGACATAGTGGCAATAGTTTGTGTATTTTCTTTATCATCTAACGACATGCTGAAATTTTTTTCTAAATTTTTACCTGAACGGAGAAGCATTTAATAATTGCATTCAGAATTTTTATTTAGCAACATTAATAATAATACTGCAAGAAATTTACAAAATCTTACCTTAATGAAAATACTATATTAATGGGAAGAATGCAGATATATCAAATTTTTTTTTTTTTTTTTTTTTTTTTTTCATTAACACTAAAATAGCCCTTTAAAATAACACACACACAATTAATAACCATTTAAATATAATGTTCTAATGTTCACTCAACTCTAAAATAAAAATCGCTTACTTTTACGAAAGAAATTGATATCCACAAATTAAAATCGTCATCCCTCAACGATAAACAAAACACACACACAAAAAAAAAAAATATCTTCTCTCCCAAGTTAAATGCAGGCAGGAGAAGTGTTGGTCAACAAGTTATACGCACAAAAACAAAAATATTCGGCAGGGAAAAAAGGGGGAAATGATTCACCAGTTGCACACACTTCTCATGGGGGGGCTGTTTTGGGTGCAATGAAGGCAGTAAATTTTGACGCACCGCCGCGCTGTAATGATGACAGGAGTTTCTCTTGATTTGTGGCGAACGTGCGAAAAAGGAAAAAAAAAAAAAAATGAATTAGGAGGCGCAGATTTCGGTATGATGAGCGCTGCAGAAATATGGTATAGGCTGTTCATCAGTGCAGACGTTCTTCCATTTCGGCATTAACGGCGTAGAACGTACAGGACGTTCTGTGAAGTACTTTAGAAGGTAACCTGAGTCATCAGTCGGTGTTGAAATCTCCCAGAGCAGGGCTCGACGAAGTTGGCCGGTGGAGAGCGGACTCAAGGAGTAGGCCATCGGCTGGTGTCGGTGAAGAGGCGCGCTGCATCTCCTGCGAACGATGGGCGATGAACCCGTCTCCCGGACTTTTGAGCGTTAATTTTTTTTTTTTTTTTTTTTTTTACAATTTAAAATTTTTAATTTGCACACAGGCAATCATCCTGCCGGCTATTTGAGACGTCAGATATTCCAAGTAAGCTTCAGAGTTAAGGCAGGTAATATGGTTTATTGAACATTACAATTAAGTTACAATTTAGAATGAGAAGAGGGGAGGGGAGACGGGTACAAGAATCAGCGTGGACTCATGAAGCAGTTCCAGTGGCAGAAGTCCCCCGATTTTCGATCTACGGGAGTATTTACGCTTACCACCCCACGTGGTCTGCGAAGACACAACTCCTCCTCTCTCTTATCTCTGATCGAACCACACACATTTACCAACATGACCCGCATCCGGGGCTAAGAGGGCGTGAGGACACGTGTACATCTAAAGAACTCAGAATCGACGGCCTGATGTCTGACAAATAACAAAATAAATAAAACATAGCTCCAGAGCGCGCGTGGCAAGTATGACAGGAAAGTAAAACTTACAGTGAAAGTACCCGCTTGAACAATACCCAAACTAGTAAAACCCAAATTACCTTTTTATACATTACATATATATATATATATATATATATATATATACTGAGATATTATGCATTTATTTTCTAAACTTTAGGCCCTGACATTCCAGAAGGAGAACGTAGGATAGAAGTAGCGAGAGAAAACATACAGATTGAAAATCTCCCTTGACATAGGTGTAAGTAGTTTTTATCTTCTTTATTTTGAAAAGTCCTACTGGATTAGAACTAATGTTTGTTGAAAATAAGTTTTCTAACAGCCCGCTCCAAGTTGGCTTTTTTTAAAAATTACTGTGAATAAAATAAACTAAATAGAATTGAAGTTTTCTTATACTTATGAAGTGTTAAATTTATAGTACGAAAATCAATTTAAATATTCTGTTTGAACATAGTTTACTTAAATTTCTTATTAAACTAATAATGTAACATCCCAAATACATGTGTATGGTTGGTGATAGGAGACACTCTAAGTATACTTAATTTGATTTCCAATTAAATTAACTTTCCCATTATGTATTGTATGTGCTAGTAGATGCCCAATCAACTTGTTATATTACACTTCTACATGCAATAAGCTGTGTGTTTCATCCAGAGACGATTTTTATATAGGAATGGTATAACTTTAATTTTTTTCCTTCCATGTATGCTTGAAAATTTTAAATGTACTTTTAAAAAAGACAAGTAAAATATTTGAGCATACCCAGGGTTGGATTCCGCTGCAGGACAGTGGCAAAAAGTGTGTGTGTGTGGGGGGGGGGGGGGGGGGATTTGGAAAAAAAATTAAGTTGGTTCCAATTTACATTGCATAACTTTAAAATTCTTTTAACTATAGAGTTAACTATCTTGAAATCTTCAAAAATTTATCAATTTAAAACTTGTATAATTAATAATTTAGTTACTAAATAGAATGCAAAAAATTATAATTTTTGCTTAGATCAGGGTTTATATACTCCTTAAAATTCATTTTACAAAATTTAGGGACGTTAAAATTCTGGAATATTATTTGGAGCTCTTTTTAAATTCCGATTTTGCATTCACAGAACAAGCACGATTAACGAAATGTGCAACCTCTACAACCTTTCAGATTGTGATGACCTTGGTGAGTTTAGACGAACTGTCAAAGAAAAAACTGCAGAAAAAATGAACATTGATCCTACTATTAAAGATATGCTTTGTGAACTTAAGAAGTAAACCCTTTTTTTAGAGTGTCTCGGAAAATACGAATGTCTGAAAATGTTTGCTCCCTGGGGTTTTTCTGGTTCCTTTTGGTGAGAAATTAAAGTGTGTGAAATTTGAAGTCTCTAGATCAATGTTAGAGTTTGCCTGTAAGGCCTTAAAAAAAATTTTAAAATATGAAAAACCTAAATTTTGTAATAATTAAAAAAGTTTTATAAATATGTTCATTCAATTTATGGAAATATCTTTTTTACTCATTATATTTTTTTTGTTAAATTATCTATGTATAAAAATTTAGTGTATATCAAGTGCAATCACAACAAGAAAAATTTAATTTATGAGGAAATTGAAGGAAAACAAGTGATCCTACTATGCATTTTAATCAGTTTTCAAACATTTTTGACCACATACTTTTTATGACTATTTTATGAAAATAATCATAAAATGTACCCCCTAACCAGTGGCATATGCGAGGGAGTTTGGGGGTTCAACCCCCCCCCCCCTTGTCGAAATTTTGTTAACTAAATGTCCATAAATTTTCAATTTTTAGCTTAAATATTAAGCATTTTAACACAAAGTTATGTCTATAACACACCCCCCCTTGAAGGAAGTCTGCATACGCCACTGCCCCTAACTATATATATATATATCTATATTGCGTGTGTGTGCTTTGTGTTGTGTGCATATCCCCTACAATTTTCTGCATACTCCAATAATTTTTTTTTTGTACACTTACCCCACTTTGGATACTTCTGCTTTAACCCGTCAAATAATAATAACTTTTAGCCCTACTTTCAGTTCAAGGACACGGTTGTTAGGGGTGCCAAATATACCTGACGAAACTGCTAAAGTACAAGCCGAAAGAGTTTTTCAATTGACTCAAGAATGGGGTGTATCAGAAAGTATAATTGGCTTTTCCTTTGACACAACTGCATCAAATAGTGGATGGATAAATGGAACATGTGTAAGGCTAGAAACACTTTTAGAAAAAAAAAAAAATTATTTTACCTCGCTTGTCGACACCATGTGGTAGAGTTAATTGAGTCTGCATTGTGGAAGTCTATTTTCGGATAATCTATGAGTCCAGATAATTTAGATTTTAAAGAGCTTCAATATCAATTGGAAACTGTTTTAAACAATTTAGATAATTTCAAAAAGTCTGAAGTTAGTGACAGGAAGCTAAAATCTTTAAAAGAGGAAGCCATCACATTCTTAAAACTTGTTTTGAGCAAAAAGAAGGAGCTCTTTCTTCGTGGATACTGTAAGGAATTTGCAGAAAGTCTTACTTACAATATTAGGTGAAATTCCACCTCGAGGAATTCACTGGCAGAAGCCTCGAGCTTTTCATAAGCAAGATGGATGTCAACAGTAATTTATGGGGCAAAAATGTACACATTTAATAAGCAATTGGGTTATGATCCAAAAAAAGCCGAAAAACTGCGTAAATATGCCTTTTTAATTCTCTTATTTATATTAAATGCTGGTTGAATGCTCCAAAAGCTGTAGATGCTCCTGTAAATAACATTATGCTTTGGCATAGTTTAAACAGCGAAAAAACCTACGATACTGAGGTTACTCAGACTGCTCTGGCAGCCTTAAATCGACACTTGTGGTACAAAGGGTGTTTACACATTTTTAGAACGATTTCGGGGCCGTTTCATTAATGTAAAGACTATTTTTTTAAATGTTCGATCTGATAGCCTCTTTTCTGGACTATAAGTCTGCTTCGGGATTTCCATGATAGAAGAGCTTTTCGTAAAATTTCCAGGGGTATTGCGTTCCATTCCTCTTCCACTACTTTCCAGAGTCCATCTTTCGTGGTGAGTTTGCGTTTAGAAAGAGCTCTTTTTAACAGACCAAAGGTACAATAGTCCATAGGTGAAACATCAGGGGACTACGCAGGAATATGTTCAAAAGGTATATATGCAATACCTGTATCAGTCTTCATTTTTTGAAGGAATGCAGTGGTAGTTTTCGAAGTATGACTTGATTGAGCCACATGTCTCGGCAAAAGCTGGTGAACATTATGTTTTTTAGCTTTTTTAAGTTGTAAATCTTGGTTTATTATTTTATTTATTGTTGCTACAGATGTATCTAAAGACTTTGCAATTGATCTCTGTGTTGGCGGATTTTCTCTTGTTACCAGCGATTTCACTTTAGAAACATTTGAAACAGTACATACCTTTTTCGGATATTCATTTGGTGGAGTCTTCTTCCATGAAGTCTTCTTTTCAGAGTCTTCTTTCCATGTAGAAATAATGATTGATGGTTTTTACCTTGCCGATTAATAATGTTGCTTATTTTGCATTTAGAAATTTTAATACCATGCATTTCACAATGTTTTTGAATTATGGAATAAGAATATTTCTCTTCGGAAAGTGCAAAACATATCCTTCAATCCACAGCTTGTTTACATATGACATTTTGAAAGAAGAATAAATTTAAAAGTAGCAGACGATATTTCTAATTTCAAATAATAAGCTGTTGCCAAAAATTTTTATTCTGAAACATTTACTTTTTTAAATTCTTTATCGAAATCATTCTAAAAATGTGTAAACACCCTTTTTATTTGGCAGAGGAGACAGTACCATTATCTCTCTTTTCAAAAAAGATTTCTGAAACCATGAAGGAAAAAAATCACCTCTTCATTGTTAAAATTCAAGAATGAATCGATAACGTTACCAAAGGGCGTTCCTGTATTCTCAAATTTAAATTTACAAACAAAATTATTTCAGCTAGTAGGGCCCAGTTCGTGGCTACTTTTTGAAATATTTATGCAGAATGGATCCTGTCTGAAAAAATTTCAATTGACATGGTAAGAGGATGCTGACTATAATGAAATAAAATTATTTGTAAGAAACTTCAAAGTTGTCAACAATATAACAGAATGTGGAGTCAAGCTGGTGCAGGATTTTTCTCAGGAAATTACAAAGAATGAAGAACAGAGGCAGGGTTTGCTACAGTCGGTTGAACAATCTAGGAAATCAGCACCAACCTTCACTAAATCCTGTTAAAACATTTGTAAGATTTTAAGTGCTAAGTGCACTTATATAGAAATATCATTTTACTTTACAATAGATTACTTGAATTTTTACTCAGTTCAAAATTTAGCCGTATTCGTAAAATGTATATTTTGTGGGTTTTTTTTTTTTTCAGTTAGTATTTTGTTACTATGCCAAAGTACATAATAATGTTTTAATACTTTCAGTGTGAATTATATTATTATATCAATATACATTTATAATCAGTACAAGAAATAAGTTCAATAATGTGAAGGGAGTTGATTTTTCCATTTTCATTCTTGAATAAGTAATTTCTGCTGCGATTACAATTTATATGAATCTTATTTATATGCAGATTCATACTTCTTTGACTTGAGAGCTCATAAAAACTTAATTCAAATGCAGTGTAATGTTGAAAAAAAAATCAATAAACCTGAAAATGATGCATTTTCTCAAAAAAATTAAATCTTTATGCCTTTACAGTCAAACTCTAACGTTGACCTACAGACTTAAAATTTCACACATTGTAATTTCACACCAAAAGGAACTAGAAAAACCCCCGGGAAGCAAACATTTTCAGACATTCGTATTTTCCGAGACACCCTACCCTTTTTATAAATTTATACCCCCATAGTTTATAGAAAACTGTGCATTAACCGAATAAAAATGGTGAGAAAATTAAATTTTGTCTTTCATTTTAATATTTTTTAGGACATGGCTTCAGAAATCTATATTTTGCCATATTCAATTTGGATTAAATTTTTTATTAAAACATGTTTGTAATGCACAGTGATAGTTATGTATAAATTCTCCTGTTAACCTAAGATTTCTTGTAGTGTAAACTTTACTATGTTTCAGTTTTTTTTTTTTTGTGGCAAGCTATTTAAAATAATGATTATTACAAATAATTACATTGGTAATCCAGAAAAAATAGGACTCCTTAAAAAAAAAATTGGATGCCTGTAAATACTCCTTAAATTTGAAAAATAAGTATGAACCCTGTAGATTGGAAAAGCATTTCAAACTTCATTTCAGATTATTAAATAGTTGTATTAACACAGGGGCGTAGCCAGAAATTTTTCATTGGGGGGGGGGGGGTTACGACTACTGCAACTCATATATAGTATACCTGTGTGTGACAATGTAGTGAAGAATATACATTTTGTATGGGAAAAAATTCCTCATGGGGGGGGGGGTTATGACCCCCCTAACCCCCCCCCCCTTGGCTACGCCCCTGTATTAACATTGTTTCAACAAGCATAGCAAAATCAAAGCTTTGGAGAAGTTTCCAGAAAAAGTTTGTTTTTTATATCAGAATGAATGAAAGAAAATTTTGAAAGTGTCCTTCCAATCACAGCAGAATTAGCTCAACAAACTTGTAAGTATGAAATGAAGTCTCAAAAAGTTTTTGACATGTTGCTAACAGAAGATATACTTTTCTACTATTTGGATGCTCTAATTCAATGCTTTTCAACCTCTGGCTGCGAGACTTCACTACCAGTCCATGTATATAAAATTTATTGAAAAATAATCAGCAACAAATGTGTTTCTAACTAAAAATTATGTTCATATAACACTTGATTTGATAAATAAAATAAATGCTAATGTAACATCTATTATTTTTGGCTAACACTGGTCCGTGAAATATTTTTCCTATTTTTTGCCAGTCTGCAGATATAAAAAAGATGGAAAACATTGCTCTAAGTGATTCAATAACACTGGGCAAAAAGTATATTCGAGGAAATAACAACTCTTTCAAATCAATTTTAATTACAAGTTAATTTTTATAATTAGAATTTTTGCCATGGAATTTATGATAAAGAAAAACAATTAATTTGAGAATTGATAAATAAAAAATTCCTTTTTAATTTAAACCTGATTTCTTTTCTTTTCTTTTTTTTTCTCTTCAAGTTAATGAATAACTATCTATTATAAAATTTTCAAGCATCATATTTCTGATTGAATGATACCAGGATATATAACATGTTTTGTTCATTAATGTAAGTTAATACAGGGTGCCCAATAATTAACCAAAAATTTGAAACTGCAATAACTGGTAATTGGAATGTCATAGTGACGTAACATTTGGTGAACAGCACTACACGGCTTCACAAAACGAGTTTGCATTTAGTGATGTGACACATCACTTTACAGACACAAAGTTGCAAGCAGGTTTCAGCAAAAATTCGCATCTTTGCAAGCAGTTTGCAGTAGTAAAATGCTGAATTTGACCATTGAACAGAGGATTTTCATCAGATGAATCTTTTGAATTATCAGCAGTATCATTAGATGTGCTTCAACAAGCCATTTCTGCTGAAATTTTGGCCATCACACTGCCAACCATTCATTCAGTTTTGGACAACTTTGATCTTTGTCATATTGTTGCAAGTAATGGGAAGCACTTCGAAAATCTTGTTCATTAAATCATAATAAGTGTACTTATACGTGAAGTATATGTTTTTCTTTTATTTCTTCTCAAACTCTTTTACTAAACAAGTCAAGTTTTTGGTTAATTACTTGGCACCCTGTATCAGAATTGAAATATGCTAATATTAAGTGGCTGAAGCTTTCATAACAAAATCTTTTGTAAAAGTACAGGTGTTTTTTCATAAAAGGTTATGGAAGTTATATACTGCACTAAATTACTTTAGTTCATGTAATTAAGAAACTTACTTATTATTATTTTTTTCCCAGCTGTGTTTCTCTCAGAAGATATGAATGATATACATTGAATATTTTGAAGTTACACTGTCAAACCTATCTAACATGGACAATTACTGCTATGGTTGAGGAGTTAAGAGCTATTTTCCATGCCTGAAACTTGATCTCTTTGTATGAATAGAGACATTCTAAAATATATATATTATATAGTATTCAACATTTATAAATTAATAGTATTAATGAAGGACGTGATTTCTCAAACCCACTGATTTTCCATCGCCCTTTTCTTTTTTAAAGCCACTCAAATAAAGTCAAATAAGTCTAAATTAAATCAAGTAACTGTATAAAGCAGAGTTTCTTAAACATTTTTGTGTGGGTACCCCATAATAGTTACAAAATTTTTTCAGGACCCCTCATAAGCATTGCACAAGTCTGACACACACGTGAGTGATACTGTCATTTTCTTCACTTGTACTGTAATAAACTATTGCAATTTTAGATCATTAACTTTAATTTTAAGACATAGAAATGCAAAATCTTAAATAAGTAACAAACTTAAAAACATAATTATAAAAATAAATTCAATTACTTGGGTAAATTCAAATATTAACTACTGTTTGTCCATTAAGTGTAGCCACTTGAAAAGTCACTACTGGAAAAACCTACTTACTTTTAACAGTGCATATATGAGGATTAAGTATCAATGAGAAGAGTGTGCTTGTTTATTTTTTATTATACTGTCAAAACTTATCCTAATAATTGACACTGCAGGACGAATCACTTCTTCAATTTCATTACATTAGATTGACACTTTGGATTTTATGGTGGTTAAAGACAAAAAGGTTAAAAGGCTAAAATACACATTAAAACCCGACAGTAGCAGCTTTCGGTGGCGGCCACCACGCTACTACTGCCTACGATCTACTTCGCTACGCATGAAGCGCTACTACCATCTTTTGTAAAATTATTTCAGGTTTCCCTCCCCTGCAGGTAAGCTTTTAATATCATTACTTTTTTGAACCTTCTGTCCAGCAACTTATGATGACACCAGTGACTCCATGTGAATCATCTGAACCCTACAAGAAACTCCGAAAAACTGCCAAATCTAAAGCGCGTGAACACTTGGCCTTTTGAAAACTGTTTGTATTTCAACGTACGCAAAATTCCTTCAAACTCATAACCGTTTCATTTTCAAAGTATTCGGAAACGAACTTTTTCATTTTGAACGGCAGCTTTTGAAAAAATGCATTCGGCAGAAATACGCTCATATTTCAAAACTCACGAGTAGCGAAACCAACCTCACAGATGCTTTACAAACTCTTTATGATAACCCCACTTTCACTTCAGCGATGTCTAAAATAAACTCTTTTACCTAACAAACACACTGAATCTATGAAAGAAATCACCGTCGAAAATTAAAATTTTGGCTTAAAAACAAAAACAATTTAAAAACCGTTCCATTGAAAACAGAAAATCCATATATAGACGTCTCAAACTATCCTTTAAATAAACATCAACATGAAGTCCTGAATCTAGAACCTAAATATATTTTAGATGATAATTTTAATATTTTAGACACTATAGCCTGTATTGAAACCGCAATAGCCGACCTCCCCCTCCAGACAAAAACTACTTAAGACTAATAGCACAAAAGGAACTTAATAGTAAACTAGAAACGCACGATTACGAAGATCGGCGATGTTTAAATGATTTAAAGAAAAATACTAATATCACCTGTTTAAGCTCTGATAAAACCGGCAAAATAGTTATTATGAATAAAGATTACCTTACCAAAATGGAAGACACTATCAGGAAATTAGAAGTAGAAAAATTAACAAAAATTCCCACCATTAAAATTTTCAATAAAGTCAAAGAATTAAATAAAAATGAAACTTGGCCCGGCAATAAACAACCCACTTTAACTAATTTTGCCCCCATAGCCCCACAAATTTTTGCTAAGTATAAAGACCATAACCCCCCTCTCACTAAGACCCTAGTAAGCAAATGTGAAGGACCTACCTATGACTTTGAGAAATATTTAAAACCTATTCTTCAAGAACTTTTACCTCCCAATAACAATACTCTTTCATCCACTGAAGATTTTATTTGACGTCTTAAAGATATAACAATTAATGCCCAAGAATGTTTTGTTAGTTTTTATGTCACCAACCTCTATCCCTCTATTAACTTCCAAGAAATGAATACAATAATAAATGAGCAAATCACCTCCAACTTTGGCAATAATCATATCTCTGAGGCTAAGCCTGCAAGGGCGAAACCTCCGCTTGCCTCTAATCAGAACGAGATAGATCGAAACAGCAGGGATTTAGAACAATGGGCCTAAAATAATAGAATTTTGCATTTCGGGAAGCCATTAGGCACTACCGGAGGGGAGGGGGGGGCGGCGTAGAGAGAGTAGAGGTTCTCTTCCGCCAGGCGATATCGGTCCTCATTCCAGAACATTGATTCCCACAATTTGAGCCTTTACCTGCTCTGAAATCTTTAAATCTTTCCCAGCTGATTTTTTTTTTTTTTTTTAATGGCTGGGGGGGGGGGGGGGGATTTCTCCAGTTCGCTCCACGTAGGAAAATACCTAGGACCGGCCCTGATTGTTAATATACTAGAAACATATTGAAAAAGCTCTTAATAAGATCAAGATAAATGATAATCAAATTTAGAAGGGAAGTAGTAAATGTTTAATAGCTTTTTGGAAACTTAGTCGTACATACTTAAAAAAAAAAAAAAAAAAAAAACCATAAAACACCTTACCTGATTGCAACATATTAAATTCTAGTTGAAGTACAAAATGAAAAAACAAAAACACAAGAAATGAAAATGAAACTTGTTACATGCTCTTCTTTTGAAAAATAAGAATTTAATCGATTGAAAAATGATTCCAGATAACTGGTTTCTGGATAAGAGGCTCCAAACTGTAACTTATACCAAATACCCTACTTCTTCCTTTATTTGTCACTTTTATAGCTCTTATTTATTTTCAGTGTTCTTAATGCTTTTCTTTTTTTTTTTTTGGGGGGGGGGAGTGTAGAATGACTGAGCATTCTGTGATAAATGCTTTGAAAATGTATTTATTTTAATATGCAAATAAATTTTATGTAGATTTTTTAATGTTTGGAGTAATTATTCCCTACCGAAAGCACAATAAAAATACTTTTCTTAAATGATATACATATAGCAAACAATAATTTAGCCTCAGTTTAACTGAAATGCAGTAGACCATTGATAATCCGGATTAACAGTGACCAGACCCTGTCTGGATTTTCAAAAACAAAAAATTCATTTGAGTTGTGTGAAAAAAAAAAAAAAAAAACTTGTTAAAACCGTGAATAATTTATTTTAGTGGTTAAATAATTGGAGAAAAGTGAAAACTGCCAGTGAAACCTGCTAAAGTGACCACCTTGATAAAGAGACCACCTGTCTATAGTGACCGCTTTTGTGCAACTTCATTTTACAACTACTTTATTTTACCACCTTTGTAACAGTGGCGGTTCCAGGGGGGGGGGTCACCGGGGTCATGACCCCCAAATGGTCTTCGACTAAGGGGGCCTAGATTAACCACACACCCCCCCTTAAAAAAAGAGGACCCAAGTCGAGCTCGGACAAGGGCCCAAAATAGGGGCTTAGATTAACCATCTCCCTCCTCCCCCCCCAAAAAAAGGGGGCCCAAGTCGAGCTTGGACAAGGGACCAAAATTCAGAAAGGCTTTGATCGTGTGCATACATACCACATTGTGCTGCTGAAAGAGAATTTCTCTTTAGAAGACCATTGGTCTTACTAGTTTATTTTATAATGATACTAAAGTATGCACACAATATTCTATGTGCTCTGACATTCCTCCTTGGCAGAAAAATATGCAGCTGTTTTGTAAATATGTGCGCTAATCCATATCTATGGAGAGCAAGGGAAGGGGGAGTCACAACGAACCTGATTAAGGTAAAGGTGGAAGGGGTAGTTGCCCCAAACCCATAATAAAAGAAAACTCAAAATCAAAAAATGGTTTATAGAAAAATGTGTGAATTGTGTGTGCGTAATTTATTACTTTCATATTCGACCTCCCCCCCCCCCTTTCAAAAAGCCTTCCTCGTCTTGAAAAGCAGTCTAAGGAGCACCTATGTTTGTAAATAATTAATTTATGGAATCCAAATCTACCGTAACTGCTACAAGATCATGAAAATTATAGAGAAGGAAAGAGGGGGTCACGAGGGAAGGGATCATACCTAAACAGGACCGGATTACCCATTGAGTATGCTAATGCTTCCGCGTATGGGCTGTTGGCTCCTAGGCGAGCTGCGTTACAATTTAGAAGAAGAAAATTGTAATCAAACATCATTAAAGCTATTTTAGTGTTAATATTTTTACAGCATTTGTAACTCCGAGAAAATAATTCTGATTAATTAGCTACTTTGTACACAATAAAAAATTTCCGGCATTGTTAGCCACTACACTTCTTAATTGAAATTTCAATGAATATGTGCTAGAAGGTTTGCAGCTGACTAATTAGCTTGAAGTTTTATGTGCACATTTCAGTGATGTGCTGCATTAGACAGATCATTGTGATATATTTTGAAATTCAATAAAGTAACGAGAATTTTTGCACTACGTCTACTCGAAACTTGAAAGGGCTATGGTAATCATAAGAAGGCTTTTAAATAAAAAAAACCTTCATAACCCTGTCATCACACTCCATGATTATAAGCTTTTAATTATGAAATTTCTTCCATAGAAGAAATTGTTTTTCCCTTTGAAAATATCTGGAAGCAAGCAGCTCTGTAAAATTTAATTATGGGATGATACAGTACACATTAGCGGCAAAAACCCTGTGTTCTGTAAAACATTTTTCTCTCCGAAAACTTATGCTTCCTTTCAGTGTCCAAAAAAGTTCTAAGGGAAATCTCATTTTCAACTAAGTGCTAAGCATGTGTTTTCCATTGACGAAACACCAATCCATTAATTTGTAGTGGCATATATTTTTAAGTTTAAAGATTGGTATAGTGAGGGGGTCAAGAACCATTATAAATTCTTAGTGATGCCTGTTCCTGGCATGAAAGCTATGAACATACACAGGGAGTTGCCGACACCACCCCAAAAGCCATTTTTCAGTTCATATGTGTTTCACAAATGAACAGCATGTGGATTTGTTTTGGAAAAGCAAACACTTCTTGCATCTGCTTTCTGGTGTAGAACTCTCGTTGAGACCCCAGAGGTAGCAGACATAAACTATTGTTCCATTTTAAACCCAGACAAAGTAAAAGGTTTAGTGTCGCCAATTTCGGTATTTCGGATACAACGAGCTAAACTTGAAACATATGCGAAGATTGATTGGAAATATGAGTAGTCGCCGGAATTTTCTTATGTTTCGGAGACAAAGCACAAACGGGACAAACAAGTCTGCATCTGCAAGATTCGAACGTTGTAAGGAAACGCCAATCCGATGTTTTAAAGTGAACAGCTCCACCCGCAGTGGACAAGGAGAAAAGCGAAAAGGGGAAAACACAATATAGCCCCCCCCCCTGCCCTGAAGATCCAAAGACATTAAAATATACTCATAGACTAGACACCCCTATGCTTTTCGCTGTTACCAAAATGATCGGGAGCTGGTATGACTGGCGATGAGTTGCACGTGGTCCCGAATACGGCGATTGGCGAATTCACCCCTCTTCCTTCCGGGGGGTCACACTGCCTCCCGTTCCCCGTAGAAGCGAAGAGTTCAGAGTTCAGACCTTTTGTTCATGAACTTGTAAGACAGCATGCGTTAAAATAAATTCACGCATTCATCATCAAATGCAACGTAAATTATATAGATTACGAACTATTCACACGTTTGCGAAATAAATTTCCTAAAATTTATAATTATTCATGCTGGCAGGAAATAGACTTAACAAAAAAAAAAAAGAAACAACATAAGAAAAAAATATAAATGGGGGTTTTTCAACAACTATGCTTTTTTTAACATTCGTGTCAAACATTTTTTTTTTTTTTTTTTTTTTTTTTTTTTTTTAATAATAAAGACTATTTCATCTAAGTGTACATAAGTTACTTTCATAAAATCTCAAAAATATGTATTTTCTCGAGTTTTTCGAGGAAAATCAACCTTTTGCTTTTCTTTAATTAATCTCGTTTTACTAAAATAAAATGTTATGTCATTTACTTTGCTTTCGCACAATCAAAAATAATTTTTATGTTTATCTTTCTTTATCAAGTAGACCATTTTAGTACTACAAAGCCATTGATTCCGTTACTGGTAAGTAAAAGTCACAACTAAAAACTGGATAAATAAGTAAAATTAAATCTCTTGCAAAAACACAAAAATGGAAGTAGAAAAGTGACACATATATTTCGATTTTAAATTTTATTTATTCATTCCATTTGTCTCAGTGAAATAAAAGATACACAGTTTTTTGAACAATTTTTGAAGGTTCTCTGTTGTGAAGAATATTTCAACCGCTGAAAATATCTAGCATGATGATGATACGATAATAATAATGTAAAAAAGCATTCTTAAAAAGAATGCTAAAATGAGCAGAAATAATAACAATGATAGCAAATTATAGAAAGGCATCAAAGTACTTCAAGGATTAAGTGTAAGGAATATTCAAGCATTCTTAAAAACACTGATAAAATGAATAGAAATAATAATAATGATAGTAAATTGTAGAAAGGCATCAAAGTATCTCATGGATTAAATGCACAGAATATTCAAGGTCACAAAAAAAAAAAAAAAAAAAAAAAACTATAACCCAAATAACTTTATATAAAATTAGAAATGTATATTTTATAATATTGACTAGAGGTTCACATCGGATATTTCGCGTATATATATATAAGTAATTAGTAATAAATGGTATTAGTAATAATTATGTAAAATTTAATTTAATTAAATATCTAGGGTTCGTACGCCGCTAGTTGCTGAGAAGTTCTTAAAAATTACTTACTTTTAACAAAAGCACCTTGCGACTGTAATGAAGCCTCATTACGTCAATTACCATAAATTAAAATAAGGAGTTCAAATGAATCCCAAGCTTTTTTTAGGAATTGGGATATTAGAAATAACGATAGTTAGTGAAAAGAGTTAGTGAATTGATCAGATACTACAGGCACATTTAAAAAAAGTGTAGCTAATCTATACGTATACATATAATACACACAAAAACGCATGTTTAGGTGTGGTTAGTGTGCTTTTAATTTGGGTTATTGTTTTTTTTTTTTTTTTAAGTAAAATAAACGAAATCCCGCCTTGAATGTAAAGTAGGTATTTAAAAATTACTTTGCCCATTTTCGATACGATTTTATTGTATGCAAAGTACCGTTTATACGTTTTTCAAGGGGAACTACACTTTAACAAAAAGTGTATCTGAAATATTAATAAACGACTTACATTACAGGTTTAACCCTATTAATGTAAATATAATAATTTTAAGTTTTTTTTTTTCAAATGCTCGTACAATGAAAATAATAAATTTTAAAAGATAAAACACTTTCAATTAAAGTGTAACAAAATATTTATTTTGCCATATTTTAAATGCTCATAGCTTTAAGATTAATATAATACAGCCGAGTTAGTTTATATATATATAATTTCATGGTTACGTATATCTGTTATTAAGTGCTTTCAATTAATATTTCTCTTGGGATTCCATATTACGTAAGTTAAGCTATTTTATATTATATATATATATATATATATATATATATATATATACACCACTGGCCAAAAGTATTGCAAGTTTGAGAAATCTAATCATCGTTTCAAGCCCAGAAAAAATGGACAGGAAATTTGCCAGATTTAAATACTTTTGAGAATTTATGTAGTATAATGGAAAGAATACATCTGAATATCACCAAGAAACAAAATGAGAGCTTCGGGAGCCTATAATTTAAGTTGCCGCCATAAAACACCGAAGGAAGTGTTGTAAAACATAGTGGATTCCATATCTAAAAGAGTGGCTGTTGCGATCTAAGTCAAGTCTGCTCAGCAACTTAATAAATGATCTTTAATTTAATTGCATTCATTTATTATCCTCTTTTTGCAGAATAACTTGAAATTAATTCTTTATTTAATTTTATTTTGGCGACCCAAAATGGACTAGGATTTCTATTATAACCTATGTATTTTTATGCTATTTTTTTAATAAATTAAATAATTATTTTTGTTCTTTGATTTAATGCTATGTTGTCTTTGAAGTAACTAATTTAACATGTTGACATTAAAAAATATCAATTATATTTTTTACGGGGGAGACGGGGCTTAATCTTGAAAAGGGTTAGATTTCTGAAACTTGCAATACTTTTGGCCAGCAGTGTATATATATATATATAAACTAGCTGAAGTACCCGTCCTCGACGGGTTAGTGAATGAAAATTTCCAAAAAGCAAGAACTTTCGTCAGCATTGTAAGAGTACACAGAATGGATGTAGTATGTTGGCAAAGTACAGAAAGCGAAGTTATAATTTTCATGTATTGTTAAAATATTACAGGTTAGAGAGTAACTAAGTAATATCATTTCATTCGCTTTAGTCGTAATTATGTGATGCGCGAACGAATATTTACACATATTGAAATAATGTTCGCAAAATCTCAAAATTTAATCAACATTTTTGAAAAATTTGAAGCCTAGAATTTAAGTTGAGTGACAACCTATCATGTCACCCAAATTCGTTTCATTCCCTGCAGTCTTTATTTCGTGATGCTGGAACAAATTTTCAGCATTTTAAAACGATTTTCGAAAAATCTCAAAATGTAAGAAAAATATTTTTAAAATTCAACGCCTATAAATTAAGATTAGCAACTACCTATCATATCACTCAATTTCGTATCATTCGTATTAGTCGTTATTACGTGATGTTTGAAGAAATATAAACGTATTTTAGAGAATTTTCTCAAAATCTAATAAAAATGTTTAAAAAATTGGACTCCTATAGTTTATGTTGAGCAAACATCTATCGTGTGACCAAATTTCATATCATTCGCTTTAGTCGTTATTACGTAATACGGGACCAAAGATTCACTCAGTTTTAAACGATTTTCACAAAATCTCGAAATCTGATGGATTTTTTACTTCCTTGTACGTAGTATAAGGAAGTAATGTGATCCCGAAAAATTTTGGGGGCCAAATTTCGACATAAAAACCGATTTTGACTACCTCTAAATTTAATTTAAAAACTTTTTTCGATTCATCTCATCGTAGGCTAGCATGCACGATCATATTAACGCGTCTGCAACTCATTTTGACCAGTGGCGAGTCTACTGTGGCCAGTTTTTCCATGCCGTCTGTACGTACGTACGTATGTATGTAACTCGCATATCTCAAAAACTATGGGTCGTAGAATGTTGAGATTTGATATTTAGGATTGTTCTATGATCTAGTTGTGCACCTCCCCTTTTGGTGGCAATCAAATGGATAGTTTATGTACAGGACCGCCCAAAAGATTCGAAATACATTACGCTCTATGGGCCGAAATTCATTAAACTCGCCTAACTCAAAAGCTATTAGGCGTAGAATGTCGAAACTTCATATTTTGGATAGTTGTAACATCTAGTTGTGCACCTCCCCTTTTGGTTCCATTCGACTGGATAGTTTATCTACAGGACTGCCCAAAATATTCGAAATACATTACACTCAATGGGCCGAAATTCATTAAACTCGCATATCTCAAAAACTGTTAGGCGTTGAATGTTGAAACTTTATATTTAGGATTGTTGTAACATCTAGTTGTGCACCTCCCCTTTCGGTTCCATTCGACTGAATAGTTTATCTACAGAACCGCCCAAAAGATTCGAAATACATTACGCTCTATGGGCCGAAATTCATCAAAGCGTTTTTTAGAGGTATTGGGTTATTTCAAACGACTCAGAAGTGATATATGCTGTAAAGAGTTAGAAAATGAATTTCTCCATTAAAAAAACTGTCTTTATCATTTATAGTTCTGCTACAGGAACACTCAAAAGATTTCCAATACATTACGGTCAATAGCAATTTTAGGGGCATTCATCCATTTCAAGCATAATACCGTCCTACCACATAAGTTAGGTAATGGTCCGACCACGGTCACGTGCCTCCCTCAAGAACTATGCCAAAAGTCGCCAAGCTTGGCGACTTTTGGTGTACGTGTGTGCATATTTAACTCTCAAATCTCAAAAACTATTATGAAATTTCATATATAAGAATGTTGTAACATCTAGTTGTGCATCTCGATTTTTGGTTCCAATCTACTGGAGAGTTTATTTACAGGACCACCGAAAAGAATTTCAGTACCTTAATGTCTATGGACATCTTCATTATAATACAACTGTAGACAGTCATTGTTTGGTACATACCCAAAATCTCGCCGTCTGTCCTCGACCTTGGCGAGTTTTGGCGAAATATCGCCAAATTTGGCGATAGTCAGTCATTTGGTCCATGCCCAAAGTATCGCCATATGTCATCGTTCTTGGCGAGTTTTGGCGAAATGTCGCCAAATTTGGCGATAATCTGTCATTGTTTGGTTTATGCTTAAAATCTCTCCAAATGTCGTCGACATTGACGAGTTTCGCCGAAATATCGCCAAATATGGCGCCAAAAATTATTTCCTATTTTGTATAACTCTAAAACTTTAACCCGTAGATTTTTTAACTTTGTATTTAGAACTATTGTAATATCTAACTGTTTTCAATATCTTTTTTGACAGCAATCGACTGAGAATTTATTTACATGGTGAGCCAAATGACTTTAAATACATTGAGGTGTATAGATGCATTCAATTCATTGAAAGTCTGTGGTCAATGACTACTTTGGCTATCCCCAAAATCTCGCTGACTATCTCAAGTTTGTCGGCTTTTGGTGAAATATCGCCAAATAAAGTGTCAGAAGGAAATCTTTCAAATTGAACTCAGCTTGGCGATATCGAAATATTTGGCTAGAAATCGCTAAACCTTACTATTATTGATATTTTATCTCTTTCAAACAAATAAATTTAGAGGAAGTGCGTCGAAAATATTTTTGATCTAATGGACGTGCAAGGAAGTCATGTGTTGGACACATCAGATTTTTTTAATTAGATACTTATAGTTTAAGGTGAGTGACCACCTATCATTTCACCAAATATCATTTTTTCACCTTTGCAGTTATTACGTGATGTGCGAACACAAATTTACGCAGTTTGAAATGATTTTCGCAAAAATTCAAAATCTAATCAAGATTTTTTTTTAATTCGACGCCTATGTTTTAAGTTGAGTGACCACCTATCATGACACCCAATTTCATATCATTCGCTTCAGTCGTTTTTGCGTGATGCTTGAACACAAATTTACGCAGTTTGAAACGATTTTCGCAAAATCTCAAAATCCAATGAGGATTTTTAAAAAATTGGACGCCTATGTTTTAAGTTGAGTGACCACCTATCATGACACCCAATTTCATATCATTCGCTTGAGTCGTTTTTACGTGATGCTTGAACACAAATTTACGCAGTTTGAAAGGATTTTCGCAAAATCTCAAAATACAATAAAGATTTTTTAAAAATTGGACGCGTATGTTTTAAGTTGAGTGACCACCTATCATGACACCCAATTTCATATCATTCGCTTGAGTCGTTTTTACGTGATGCTTGAACACAAATTTACGCAGTTTGAAAGGATTTTCGCAAAATCTCAAAATACAATAAAGATTTTTTAAAAATTGGACGCCTATGTTTTAAGTTGAGTGACCACCTATCATGACACCCAATTTCATATCATTCGCTGCAGTCGTTTTTGCGTGATGCTTGAACACAAATTTACGCAGTTTGAAACGATTTTCGCAAAATCTGAAAATCTAATCAAGATTTTTTAAAAATTCGACGCCTATGTTTTAAGTTGAGTGACCACCTATCATGACACCCAATTTCATATCATTCGCTGCAGTCGTTTTTACGTGATGCTTAAACAAAAAAAGCGTCACGGACAGAATGACAGACAAACTTTTTTTTTAGGTTCGCATCGGATTCCCGGGTGCTTGAAACGGATAGAAATCGCAAAATTTTTGAATTCCAAGAAATGTACAGACAAAAGTCTAATTTTATTTATATAGATTATCCGATTCAGAAATGAAATATCTCAGCAGCTTTACAATGCATCTAGGTTTTTACATGCGATTTAATTACTAATTAGACTTATGGGTATAGTAAATATTAGAAAACTGTGTAAAGAAATTAAAGAACAAATGCTTGAAACAGACCCAACGAATAATCACATACATTAGTTAAAAGTAGTCATTGTACCATTGTACATAAAAAAAAACAAAAAAATTAATCTCATTAACTTTGGGGGTAATGCACGACCGGAAGATTATGATAAATTTAAATAATGTTAATCAGTAAGACTTTTGTGTGCGGTTTGAACACATATGAATTTCAGCTATTACATTTAGATACAACATGATAATTTAGAAATGTTAAAAATAAACGTAAAAACGTGAAATTTTTAAAATTTCAGCAAATTTTAGAGCAGATGTGCGATCAGAAGATATAAACCAATTTCGTTTCTTTTTTTCACATATTTTTCGTCACCTAAATTCACAACTTTTCCGCGTTAGTATGAGTTGAAGAAAAAAAAAATGCTAGTATCTCCCCACTCTAATAGTTACAGAATGCACATGTTCAACTGTTTCGCATATACCTAAACTGAAACTAAAAGCAACTTGTAATGGTAAGACATCTCTACCACATTAGTGTTGATTAGTAATGATCATGGTTTCAAAAACCATTAATACTCGATTTTGTCAAGTTCCGATCAAACACTGCATTAAAGAAGATAAATAAATAAATAAGTAAAAAAAAAAAAAAAAAAGGCCATTAGCTAAGCATAGTAAAAGAAAACTAATATAAAAGATGAAAAGCTTAAACAGTCATTTTTGTGGATTTTTCGTGACACCCTCCCACACCCCCAATAAGGAAATACAAAAAATGGAAAATAATTTTCTGGAAGAAGTAATCTGATACATTGGAAATTTTAAAATACTTCTCGGAAAAGAAAAAAAAAATAATGAACAAATGATCAGAATCTACACCAGCATTGTTAAAGTACACTTTCCTGATACTATTTTGTGAAATTACCTAATATTGCGATATATAGTACATTCGATTTTTCAAGATCTTCAACAAAATCGTGTTCAATTTAAAACCAAAATTTCTTTTTAAATCTCGAACTGCAGCAAACTGGACAGAAAAATAAAATTTCTTCCCAAGTTAGCATATATATTTATTCAAGAGTATGAAATGAACAACATAACTGAAAAATAAAAAGAGAACGAAAAAAGAAAAAAACCTTGGGATTCATTTAAATTCCTTATTTTTATTTATAGTATTTGACTTAATGAGTCTTTATTACTATTGCAACATGACATTGTATTCATGAACAAAAGATTCCGAGAGATCTTCGCTTATGAGCAGGAGAAAGGGGAACGCGCGGCAGTTTGACCCATATAATTAGAATAGGGGCCCCTTGAATTCTGTGGTTTGACCCCCCAGAAGGAAGAGGGGTGAATCGTCAACCCCGATAGATCGGAGTTGACGGTCTGACTCGTGGTTCCGTTCCGGATCATACGATACTCAACTCATGCAGGCATTTTAGGAATCCGAAAACCAGAATACATACGAGAACATAGAAATATGAATCCGAGACTCAAGTGATGTAGGTACCATCACTATACGAATCCGAAAAAAGCGCACGCAAAAGCGGACTCGTTCTAAGATACGGATCATACTAGAAACCGGATCTGCGAATCATATCGGCATGTGAATCAATTTCTCATGTGAATTGCTTCCTCGATAAAGTCATAGGTAAAATGAATGGTAAAAGATGACTGTACTGTTAAGCTCCGCATGGGCGTAACTTGGGCTTCGAAACTGGGGGGGCAAATGTCATTCTAAATGAAAGTCCATATATGCGTGCCCGTACACACACACACATATATATATAATGTTTATATATATATATATATATATATATATATATATACAGTGGCGGCTCGTCATTAAGGGCCAGAGGGGCCTGGCCCCACCGTCTAAACCAAAGTATCTTCCTATTATGTCAGACAGTTCTTTCAATAATTTACCTTCATTAAAAAAAATGCACGCATTTTACTCTATTTTAATACTATCCACTAAAAAAAGCATTTAAAAATCCGATAGTTATACGATTTTCCCCCTATCTAAGCCTTTAAATGTCATATCAGAATTTCAATTCGCAAGAGAGGATCTATGACGTCAAATGCTATAATATACGTAAAAATTACTCCATAATTTTAACTCATTTATTCCAGCTCTTTTTTCAACACAGGGAGACGATATTTTGATTAAAATTTACGGTAGAAATAAACTAAGAAATTCACGATTATTATTATTAGAAGTGGTATTTTAATCCGGTGCTTATTTAAAAATTGAAATGTCTTAACACAGCTGAAAATGTTCATTTTAAAAATTACTAAGTTCGTTTTAAAGCGCGATATATTAAAATTTTCTATTTACTTTTTTTTATTTTTGGTATTTAATTATGGGGCGGGCGTTGCCTAACATATCATGCATGGTGCGTGTATAGCTTTATTTTAGCATTGAATTACGTTCCTCCATAGTGGTCCTACATAAAGCAAAAATTTAATGATACCGTTTGAAAACTACTATACAAAATATCGAAATTAACTCCCTCGGCCAACCGGGGTATCCTTTACGGCAGTTAAACAGTGACATCATAAATTTTTAAAAAATGCTTAAGCTCTGCAATTCTAACGCCCTGTCACAATTAAAGCGGGAATAAATAGTTCCTCGAGATTACACAGTTTGATGTTTTTCAGGAGACAGGACCATGGAGGATATATAAGATATCGCTATATTGGATACATGGATGTTTAAAATGGCACCCCTTGGATTGTTTCTCCCCACGGTGAGATGAAATTTTTTTGCGTGCTAAATACGCCAATCTTATAAAACTCTGCATAAATTAAATATATATGGAGAGTTTCCTTAATGGCAACGATTATGTGAAATGATTATTATTTATGTTAATGCGTAAATTGCAAAGAATCGCCATAGAATCAAAAGATCCCATCGGTGCCAAATGATCTAAGCTGCTTCTTTTAAGCGAGTTTTGAAGAGGGAGAAGCAAAGATAGATAGTATCATGTACGTAATAGGTAGTATTATTGGATTTGTAAGGATAATATGAATAAATGACAATATACCACGTTAATAAATATTTCATGAAATTAAAAGTGTTTAACCTTTTTCAACGGTTGTCTTACAACCAACTAAACGAAAAGTATTTCTAACTTACGTTAATATATCCCGCCGTAATTTCAACAGTGGCGATTTCTTGAACTTTTATTTTAAAAATAAAATTCTGTTTCGTCACATGCAGATATGATTATAGTAAAACTAGCTGAAGTACCCGTTCTTCGCACGGGAATGAATGGACTTTTGATATTACGATTTGTGGTGATTACTATTTATTGTAATAAAGAGATATAGCAAAATGGATATCGCTTTATATTGTGTTCAATAACCATGCATACCGAATTTCAAGGCAATCGTTTGTACGGTGCAGAAGGTCATGCGGCGTAGCGCAATCTAGTGGCGAGTTTTAGCAAAACGGATACGGCGGAAATATTCTTCGCATTCAGATATCGATGAATACGAAATTTCAGGACGAACGGCTGGACAGCCCTGTGAAGTTCATGTGTTGACGCGACATCTAGTGGCAAATTATATAGGAAAATGGATAGCGCCAAACTCTTCCCCGTGTTCAAATATCTATGTATACCTATTTTCATAGCGATCAGTTGCACAGTCAAGAAGTGATGCACTGCAGCGCGATCTAGTGGTTAATTAATGATTTGCTACAGTGCCGTCAAGTGGCGAGTTATAGCAAAATGGATAACGCCAAAATATTCTCATTGTTCAAATAGCTATGTATACTGATTTTCATAGCGACCGTTTGAATGGTCAAGAATTTGGCCTGCTGCAGCGTCATCTAGTGGCGAGTTAAAATAATAATGCATTGCAGTGCCATCTAGTGGTGAGTAACATCAAAAGGAACACAGTTAGAATATATTCTTCGTGCTGAAATGTGTAAGTATAAGAAATTTTATGCCGGTCAGTCGAACGGTACAGAAGTTGATGCGTTGCAGCGCCATTTAGCGGCAAGTTACAGCAAAATGGATAGTGAAAAATATTCTCCGTGTTCTAATATCCGCGAGTACCAAATTTCATCGAAATCAGTTGGACGATATTCGCATAGTAAACGGCTAAACGGAATAGAATTCGACGTTCTGCTGCGCCACCTAGTGGCATGTTAGAGGAAAACGGTTAGCATAAAAAGCTTCTCAATGATAAAAGACTTAGGTGAACCAAATTTCATGGTGCAACGGTGCTAGAGTTTTTCAACCTCATACACACATACCAACATTCATTTTTATCTATAACCAGTGTCATTATATATCCCAGTCTCAAATAAAATCCAGTTTCAAATCTAAGCCTCGCCAAAGTGCCAACATACGCCATTGTGCAAGCGTTTGTTCAGGAAATCATTCGAAGCATTGACTTAGCAGCAATCAATATGGAAAATGGTTCGACCGCGAAAAAGTAAAGCAAGCCTTTATTTCAAAAGTGAAATCCCTTAATACAGCCGAAATTTTTAAAATTATCAACTATAACGTGTTTTATTCATCGTTACTCCGATGTAGTAAATCAGATTTCAATTTTCTGAAATTTGGCGGAATTCCCCCAACTTAAATCAATGTACTCATTGGCGAGAATTCTGGAGATAGATCGCTTGAAATCCCTTAACAACTGCATTATTTCTTCACGGATCATTAAAATTTAACGCTGTATTCTAATAAAACCTTTACACTTGTTTTCAAAAATCTATTTCCTTAAGCTCTCAATAAATTGCGTCAAGCCGAAATCTGTGCAAACCGCTGGAACTCACTTTCTCAAAATCGGCATTTGAGCCATTTTATTTTTTCGCCAAACTAAAAAAAATTACCTATTAGCCTCGGAAATCGTCAATTCTTATTGTTTTGCGTATAAAACATTTCATTCCTGCTCCGATTTCCCATGCACACGATATTATAATTAAAAAAAAAATAACCTTACGAATATAAACTAACAAAAAAAAAAAATCGTTATTATTCTTTTATTTTTACTTTGAGAATTTAAAACATCTTATTCGGCAAAATCGCCAGACATGGCAACCACGATCCTTATTTCACACTTTTTTCACTACAGGGGTTACAATTACGGAAATCTTTTTGCGTGGAGAACATAAAAAATCTCTTAAATTCTGGGAACGGGTGGACTTTCAAAGTTTTAAAGTGGACTATGATTTATTCTATATTATTTTACATATCTGTGCAAAATTTCAGGCTGATATGTCCATTTTTGTGGATTTGTATACAACTCAAATCCACAAACAAACAAACAAACAAATAAACAAACAAACAAACAGAATTTCATTTTTATTTATAAGATATTCGCTTCTTCCCGTATGAAGAGCGGGTACACAGCTATTTTAAAAACATCTCTTGAAAATACCATAAATGAATTCAGAAGACCTCAAAACGTGTAAATACGCCAAAATCTCGAAGTCGAATTTTTTCATGATTACAATATTTCCTTACATAGTACATGTTCGGAAACAAATAAACGGTTGTCCATTTTATGTAGTGTCTTAGGTATTTAATGCTACAGCTTGAACCTAAGAAACAGTATGATGTAGAAATAAGACATTTTGAAAGCCAGGAGTTCTCTTCAAACCATTAAGCTTTTCACTTTTTTGATAGTGAATGGCACTGACGTAGTTTTTGAGTCATTATACTGCAATGATGCCAGGTTAGTACTCATGACGCAAACTTTACGTCAAGAGTCAAATAATTTTGCTTAACAAAGTTCATTGGAAGGATTGGAAATTGCAATATGTCTTCACTATAAAAAAAAATAAAAAATAAAAAAACTCCACAGCCACTGGACATGAGCAGGGCTTGACTGTCAAGAAACATTTGACGGTCAAAAACTGAAGAGGCCGACTTTGATTTTCAAACGCTCTTTCCAATAAGTAAGGAGAGGCATCATTTTTAATTTAAACAAAACTACATTTCCCCCCTCAAAGCGCAACTATAATGGACGTCTTCTATTTAAGGAATTCCTGAGAAACAAACCCAGATGATGTTCATCAGTACATTGGAGTCTTTTCTCCAGACTAATAGTTTATCTTTCTTTAAAATTTACCGATTTTACAAGAAAATTACGAAAACTACTTACCTGTACTCATGCACAAAGCAAGTTAACCCATTTGTGCCTGGATATTTTTGCGACTTTCTTCGATTTTTACTGATAACAGAAATAATAGATAAATTTCTGATGTCAAATTCTTGCACAAGGGATGATTTCTTTTAAAATCATTATGCATAAAAATCGAAATATCAACTTTCTACTTGGTCATGTTAAAATATTTTGTAGAGTTGAGGCTCAATACTCATGAATAAAGGCTAGGAAAAATAAATAACGTTTCCAACTAATAGCGAAAATGCCGTCCCAAAAAAGGGACACTAGGCATAAATGGGTTAATATTTCACTGCAGGATACAGATATTCGGCTGGTAAAATTCATTTAACTTAACCAAACTTGACACACAGGCATCATTTATTTAGATTAGCTCTTTGTAATCCATTCTTTGCAGCTCATTCAACCCTCACATCTCCTGTGTCCTAACATCGAGTCAAGATGCTTGCGGGAAAAACTGGTCCTATTCTATTTAAGTGAACACAGATGTGACTGATTTTGCGTTAACGGGAGATAAAAGGGCCGCGTTCGACATTTAAATCACTCCAATTTTTCACAGAATCTTAATGGTCATTTAGTGATGACATGTTCTTATGTTTTGTTTGCAGGTCCAGAAAAACGATCATTTTATGCCTTGTTAAAAGCCGCTTTTCTTGCGGGGTTTGAAATACATTACAATGAAACTCATTGCACTGCACATTTTCTATTTTCTGTAACCTCTTGTTCCCGCGGTACTTTCTTTAATGTTAGCGACCTGTTAAATTTACAGCATTCTAAGCTCAATGTTCATGTTTTTCCTTGACTTGGACAGAAAATTTTAAATTTTTAAGAGAGTCCAGTACGTTATTGTTATTTATTTATTTATATTTTATTTTATTTTTTATTTATTTATTTTTGGGAGGGGGGGGAGGTTGATATTGTAAATATTTTTAGAAAAATAATGTGGAAAAAGATATTTAATAATTTGAAGGGGTGAAACGACTTTTAGCGTGACTTCATTATTCAAAAGTTTGGCATAAGCGGGGAACAGGCGTCGATACAAACAAACATTGGGTTCGTTTTGTGGCACTATAACAAAATTACAATCGATTTTAACGGAACCCCTTCACAAAAATACAGTCGATTAAAACTGCCCTTCATTGGCATTTTACCCTACATTTTAATGCGTTTCATCAATTAACAAAAAAAGTGACTTTTATTAAAATTTCGTTTGAAAATTAAAAAGTTCTGAAATTCACAAAATTAAGCATTAAAATTCACAAAAATAGGCAGTTTCTACAAAAATGGGCCCTGGAAAATATTCCTGGATTGACCCCTGATAAATTATGTATGTTATTGAGTTGAAGACGTATTCACGAAAAAAAAAGGGGGGAGGTATATAAATTAGATGAATGTATATAAATTACGTGAATGTACATATACTCTAAAGAAAACTAATATTCTGAGATATTATCTTAGCTAGACTTATAAACGATTTTTTTGAAATGCTAGAAAATAGAATTATATGCACACATGGGCGCCCATAAGGGGGGGCAAGGTATGGAACTTGCCCCCCTCCCTAAAGTTTTAGGTTTATGTCTCATGATGTTAGCAATGGCAAAAACAGAACTAAATTTGTTAAAAGTTTGAAATTTGCCCCCGCCCCTTGGAAAATTACTACGGGCGCCCATGTATGCACATCAGCAGATCGTTATAAACAATAGCAGTGAAGGTTCCCCTTCTGTGTCGAACGTTGCTTCTCCCTGTTGCTGGGAGCAACGCTGTTAGTAGAAAGTAATGAGGTGATTTGTTGCTATATTTTTCTAATGCATGAAATTCTAAAAGGGTTAAAGGTATCGAAATACTGACTTAGATAGTGCAACTAGAGTTTATCTCTCACAACGAACCAACTAGAACGGCCCCCTCCCATGGAACCATAACTTATTTTGGAGCCCCCTACCAAGTCTGGGGCACGTGTCCCTAGGTGCCCCTGGCAGCAGATATAAATCATAAAATCGCAGACCGTTTCTTATTCTCTTAAACTGCGTCGCATTTGAATTCGCAATTAGTCGTCTGTCAAGTCAAGTAAGTTGTGCCCGATCATAAAAGTGTGTTGTCTCTCTGCTACTGACCTTCAAACACCAAAATTAGGTTCATTAAAATATAAATGAGAAACTGGCCCCAACCTGTGACAGGGCGGCAAATAAAGGGGGGCAAGCGGGCACGGGACAAGCACCGGGAGACATTCTAAATGGAACGCCAAAATCAGTTATAGCTTCTTGGGATGGGGCGCGGCTCCATGCGAGGGGGCACACGACCATGGGCACCCATAAGGGGGGGGGGCAAGGTAGGGAACTTGCCACCCCCTAAAGTTTTAAGTTAATGTCTCATTATGTTAACAAATGGCAAAAACAGAACTAAATTTGTTAAAAGTTTGAAATTTGCCCCCCTCTAGAAACTTTTTTTTAAGTTTGCCCCCCCCCTATGAAAATTACTATGGGCGCCTATGCACACGACACTAATTATGGTTTGCCCCGGATGACATAAACTCTAATTGCGGCATTGCCTGTGAAAATGACCTCTTTTTGCTCACTATTTACAGCAACAGGTCTTTTTTTCTAACGCTGAACAATTGATTTCAGACAAGTTTAAAATCGCTGCCCCTAATTTTTGCTTTCCTGAGAAATTATCTAGCTTGGCCATTTGGTAGAATCTGCCATCGTTCCTGTTGGGTTGAAAAGCTTCTGTGATTCTATTCTTTTGTTGATTTTTGCAGGGGAATTTTTGTTTTTTAATCTGATAGTATATTTGGGTTATAAATGCATGATTTGGGTTCAAAATCATAACTTTGCCCCCTGACTTTTTAGACTAGGGGGGCAATTTTTACAACTGCAGGTGCAATTGCCCCCTCTCGCCCCCCCCCAGATTACGCCCAAAGACGGTCTCTGCTTATTGTTTTGCTTTGCACCAACTGAAGTCGTCTACACGGCATTTCCACAAAGAACAAGGCATTTAAAATTTATTTTGTTAATTTAAAGTGTTTATTTTAAAAATATTCATTGAATTTTTGAAATCTTACACCGTGCATTTATGTTTTTCGGGTTATTATGTAATTGTTCCGATTTCACTCGTATTTAAATTTATCTTTATTTTGAAGGTCATTACATTTGAAATGGGTGTCATAGAATAATATGTTTCCTGTTTATGTTTTGCAAAATTTTTCTATTTTAATGTTTTGCAAAAATTTAAAATACCAGCACTTCGAATTGTCATTTTTAGTTTGCATTTCCAGATATTTTTTGTTGCTTATTACAGGAATGCGGGTGAATGGGGAATTCTAAGAATTGAATAAAAAAGAAAAATAAATTATCGGTAAATAAGACGATTTAACAGTTCCTCTTGAATTGTGTAAGTGTCAAATAACTGATCAAATCTGTAGAAAAATAAAAATAAATAAAGCGCTCGAAATGAAAACGAGAACTCAATTATTTTTAAACTAATAGTACAGTAGGGGACCCCGAATCCAGAAGACCCAAAATCCGGAACTTTTTCTATTTACCTAGTAAATATTTATTTTTATTTAAAAAAAAAAGGCAGCTTTTTTAAAATTTATTTCACTTTTATTATATCTCAGTATTACTTTTAATTTTAGATCTTGGGAAATCTTTAGATCTTTGTAATTATCGGCTTCTCGTTATGTAAAAATATTCTATGCTATTATATAAGCTTTAAAGAGGAGGAAAAGAATGTTATCCTCTTCACACACATGCACTGCTTCAAGTGCTGATTCATTAATTCTCGACTGGCGCTCCTCTGGCCCAGGGTTGCCAGATCAAAATTCTTGAAAATAGCCAAATGGCTTCTTAAAATTAGCCAAAAATAGCCACTTTGATTGCAGCGCCATCTTTTGGATTTTCGAGAAAACCTTTAGAAACTCTAGAATATATCATAGATCTGATTCACAAGCGTATTTTTGTGATTAAATTAATAACAATAATAATAGTTTGAAGATTAGTAGATCGCAAAAATAAAGAGTTATTACTTAGAAATTTTGCGGAATAATAAATCGAATTGAATGCATTGGTTAGGAAACACTTTCTAACGTTTGAGAGGGCGCAAGCGATTACTATTTGAGGAAAAAAATCTTACACACAGGCATAAATGCTTTGTTGCGGAAAAAAATGTCGGTAGATTCATCAATATATAAAGAAAACTTAGCCTTTCTTAACTCTTGAATCATCTCTTCGAATAACGATAGGCTTATGAAATTCTTAATGAGGCATGCACACTTTGTTTGGAGTTTCAGGTCCTCTAGTGCACTACCTTTTGAATACGTTTTCACTATTTCACCTAGGTGATCAACGGATTTAATACTGCAGTGGCACTCAATAGCTACACTAAATTTTATATCAAATTCTTTCAATGATTTATTTACAGCTGATTTTTTTTATAAACAGTGAGCAGTGCAATTAATTTAGAGGCTTTTAAATCTTTCTCTTTATTCTTATGTTTGGCTAATTTTTCGTGAGTCACTAAATTATGCTTTTTAAGCTGGGATATTGAGCAAAGACACAACTTTCAAAAACACGCACTGTCTTTCAGCATTAACCATGGATGCTCAATCTCCCATTCTTTATTATATTTTCTACTAATTATAGGCTAGCGCTTAATAATTACTCAAGCTTACCGTAACCACGGCAACATATTCAATATTCAATTCATTTCAACATATTTCAATCCGGCGGTCGGGGTTCGATCCCCGACTGGGCGTGGCTGTCATTGTGTCCGTCCCTTCATAGGGGGCGACGTTGGTCCACGTACTAGGTGTCCCCATAATAAAGCCTTGGTTTCCTGCAGGCGGCCGGCGTCCAGCGACCAGAGTGATTAATGACCTTAGCGGTGCCTCTCGCGTACAAAGAACGCGTTTGTTAAAAGTGGTTTGCTACTCGCGAAAGCGGCGGGAGGGGACGTCCAAATCTGATGGACGCTCGGCGATCGCCGCTTGCCGTCAGATCTGGTGGACGCTCGGCGAACGCCGCTGGGTGGAGAATTCGTGGACGCACAAAAGAAATACACACCATCCAACGTACCTTGGATTTTAACGAATTCACATTAAATGAGTATTAATAAGTAGTTATTTATTGTGAATGGAGAATATAAGTACTAATTAATGCTTGATTAAACAGAACTTAGCAGTCGCATATTTTCATAAATCACATTTTTTTTTTTCATAATTATATACTCAACGATACAAAAGAATAAAAAAATATATTTACATGTTACAAATGTATATACTGTTTGCTATTACACATATGCATTGAATGAGATATGAAAAATATCAAAATACATTTTGTACGTTCTTTTTTCAAACAAATAAGGTATAATTCATCATTAAGTATTAATTTTGTATTTAAAGGGACTTTGTACCTGAAATATACTAAAAAACGAATTTTCAATTGTGTCTGGAAATGCCCTGTGATTCTTTATTGTGTTTAGGTAAACAAATTTTTTAAAAACATCCTATTTTACTTTTTGTTTCTTGATTCAATCCACTGCCGCAACCTGGGTTTACGAGTGCCAGGGGCGAGAGTGAATCTAGGGGCCCTTTTCATGTTATATTTGGTAAAAACGAAAATAAATTAGCACGTTTCATACATTTGTATGTACTCAAAGTCAGAATTAAACGCTTTTAGATAATAACAGATATAACATGTAAGTATGTAGTCAATACAAAAAAAAAAAAAGAAATAAAAATAAAATTCAAAAGAAAAAAAATAAAGGAAGAAAAAAAATTCCAAGAGGTATGAAAAATAGTTAGATGGATTTTGAGGCCCCTACGTGTAGGGGTCCGGCCATTCGCCCCGCTATGCCGCTTTGCACTGATTCAATCATTATGTACCTCTCGGCCTAGATCCTTCGTGCAGATAATTTTCCGTAATTTCCCAATAACAATATCAACAATTTTGTAAAAAATATAATACTTAGATCAGGGGCGTAGCCAAGGGGGGGGGGTCTGTTTTTACTCTTGGTACACAAATTGAAATAAACTAACAGCACCATGGTCTCCAAAAAATTCACGATGGTTCTTCATAAGCTGCTTTACGCACTACAATAAGCGAAAATGCAGTGGAGTTTGTGAAATTTTCAGAAAAAATTCTTATTAAGAATTTTTCATGAAACATTCATAATTTCATGAAAAATTTCGAATTTTTTTTTGAGTGTATGTAGTACAGCTTGTTAAGAGACAGTTTCAAAATCTTGAAAATTTCAGTGTGCGAAGCGTTTTCAGCTTAAAACGAAAAATGCCTGCCCAACAACCGTTTTTCAGAAAGTGGACGCAGAAAAATGCCGCGCGCCTGCAGGAAACCACCCTTTCGCGACAGCGGTGGACAGTTTTTCACAGATGTCACCTCGGGCACTTTTTCGCGGTTGTCAAAGGCGAGCGCTGGACGCTGCCGCTTGCAGGAAACCCGGTCTTAAAGTGACCAACAATTCCGGCCTGTTGTGGCCAAAGTCTTCAAGACAGAGGCCGGCCATTAGAAAAAAAAAAAACCGCACTACAAATAAATGTGCCCTAGTCAGCTCGGCTACTCCGTAAAACCCTCTTTCGTTAAGAATCAAAATCGAACAAAAAACCCGTCGAAATTCGAACTAAAACCAAAACATAGCCACCCCATTTGTTCGGAAAGAGGACAAAATGCCGGGTGATAGACACTGCTACAAATTGTGACGTCCCCCGCAGACTAGACAAGAAGCAAGTAGCTATGCATATATATATTGTTTGTTTGTTTTCATATTCGCCAACAATTACAGAATTAAGACATAATTGGGTAAAAGACGAGTGGCTAAAATTTTGTTTTTCTTTTTAGCCAGCAGCCTCAGAATTTAGCCATAATTAGCCAAAAAACGGGTGGCTAAACAAAAATTTTTCTTTTTAGCCAGCAGCTTCTGAAATTAGCCAAAATGGCTAAAATTAGCCACATCTGGCAACCCTGCTCTGGCCGTTAAATGTAAAGAGAATGTCATTTGGTCTGTTTATGCTTTTTTTTTTTTTTTTTTTTTTTCTTTCTTCCTGTGTTGATAGTTTTGGGGCACAAGTTTGGGTTGCATAATAAATCGCTAGGCCGAAGATCGAAAGGGTGGGGAGAGAGAGAATCTGAAAATGGCGCAACTGCTGTATCAGACCTACCTTGGTCCGCCAAATCGCGGTTTGCGGCGGGTTATGTCGATTGTGTGATGACAAAACTAAATGAAACTGTGATTTCATTATAGTTTTGCATATATAACCATGGGCGCCGGCAGAATATTTCCCAGGGGGTGGCAAAGACTACTCAAGGGGGGGGGGGCAAAGACTACTTCAACGTATGGTTACCATGTTGGAAAGAGCAAAAAAGCAAGGGAAAATACTGCATGCAAAAATCCAGGGGGCAATGCCCCCCCTTGCCCTATGCTGCCAGCGCCCATGTAAATAACTGCATGCAGTTAAAAGAAAATATACAAATTTGTTTTTATATTTTGTCAATTTATTGCAGATTTTTAAAAAAATTGCTTGTTTGCATCTGTAATTGAATCAATATGTATAACAGCATTTTATTTATTTATTTTTGCTCGTGTACATTAAACAAAGTCAAGGAAAAAAATGGTTTTGCGATATTTTTGCCAGTCAGTGTAACTTTTAGATTTAATGATTTTAATTTACTTTTCATCTTTCTAGAAGCAAATTACAATTTTTAAATTTTCAATCTTTCTGTTGTTAGTAATTTTTATATTATTTAGGATCTTTTATGAAGTGGACTAATTAATTGTTAACTTCATTTTGAGAGAAGTTTTAAAAGATATTACGATTTTCAAACTTATTTCAAGTCGAGAATGTTGATGTGTTATTAATGAGAACTTGGCTTTCGCAAAATAAATTTTTGACTGAGACGTACTTTTGTTTTTCATAACAAAGAGGGTTGAAAATCACATTATTAAAAATAAATGTAATAATTCAAAAATTTGCTTTTGCTTTCGTTAGTGACTGTAACCAAATTTTATTCTTTTTAATAACTATATTTTCAGAGTTCAGTTTTAAAAATTGGTTAAGAGAAAATGGTACTTTGTTTTTTATAGATATATTTTTATTGCATGTATGCTGTACAATTTTCCTCCAAAACTTTTTGAAAAAACAAGGTGCACATGATAAAAGTTTTCACATTTCACACAAACTAGTCTTTATATTCAGATGACTATATGTCATCTTTTTTTATAGATAGTGCTCATTTTGAAGCCTTTTTACATATTTATTAATTTGAAACGATACATTGATTGAAATAAAATAAGTTATTAGGTGGCCAGTTTATTTTCATCTGTCATCCTTACACTTAAAATTGAACAGTATCTCTATAAAACGAGCAAACTTTTTGCTATATATTGTCTTTTAGTGTTCAACAGAATTTTATATTTGGATTTATGAAATTGAACTACAATTTTATTAATATTAAGTATTTTTGTGGTTTTCTCTTATTTATTTCCCTATATGAAGCATTCACCTGTTGGTGCATGATACACAACGATGATTTACATGAAAGATTATGGTATGTTTATAAATATAATTAATTCTGGAAATTTGATAAAGATAGTCAGGGAAATCAGGGAAAAATCAGGGAACTTTTTTTTCTCAATTTCTGTAGCCACCCTGTTACTCTATTGATTAAAAATATTATTGTAGTTTATTATAAAGGTGATAATTTAAAAAATATTATTTTACCACACAATATTGTAAAAACAATTCAAGGGTACTTTCCCACTGCGCGCAAGATATCTCAATTAGAATTCCTTTGATCCTCATAATTTTTTTCTAAATTAAACAAAACATTATAATTAACAATCTAAACTAAAATGGTTTAATTATTTTTATAATTTAAATTTAAAAAAATATTTAATCTAAAAGTTTAAATTATCATAAAAATTTTGATAGTTTTACAATCATAACTTTTTATCTATGAAACACAACCATTTCATTTTAGTTCATTTTGTTCATTATATTAAAATAAATACCTGAGAAAAATTTCAAGTTGATATCTTAAATAGTTTTTAAAATATCATGCGCGCAAACTTGAAAAACAGTGTTTTGAGAAAACGCCAATTAAAGTTCAAATTGTAGTTTTGGAACATAAATTTAATTTTTAAAAATTAAAAACATTTTCTATTGAAACATTTACTATTTAAAAATAATTTTACTGAGTATTTAAAATGATTAACCCAAAATATGTTTTAATATGGCTTAAGAAACATCAATCTAAAGAAAAGCTCGACAATTGTAAATATGAAAAAATATGTACATACCTTAACAAAAGATACATTTTTAGGATATAAAGGCACGAATATTGGTAAAGTACATTATTTGAAGTTATTTTAATAATTATATCCATGTATATATTTTTTTTACTATGCAACATAAAAATTTGATTTTATTTCACTTTATGAACTTTTCGATTTAAAATTTTCCGCTTTCATGCACATTGCCTTCGTTTTCTTTTATTGCCTCAAACTGAGAACTGTTGAGCATTTTTCTGGCTCTTCGAGTTTCTAAATTAAATTCTGTACATTTCTTTTCTGCCTCTTTTATGCTTTTAGTGTCAACATTAGTTGCAGCTTCGACAGCATGCTGCCCAACTTGCGTTTACATTTTCCTTTTTATCTCAATAAATAATTGTCATACCGAAAAATGGTTGGTATCAATCTTTTTAGAATAAAGTAAACTATTTAATGAGATAAAAATCTCAAAATCAATTTTTGGGGCATTTTAAAAGTAGGCTGTCCCCTTAACAAAATAATAATGTGGAAGTCTTTGTGAAAAATTCAGCCTTTTTTCTCTCGTTTGGTCCCCCTCCGAAATTTTTGTCTGGATAAATTTTTTTCTGGATACGGCTCTGACCCCTTGTTCCCGTTTCGCCAGCGGTATAGTTTGTAGTTCCTTTTTTTTTTTTTTTTTTTTTTTTAAATAAATGTAGCTTCGGGGTTCGTGATGGTTTTGGGGGCCGGGCCCGTCGGGCTGTGGCCTGATCGGGTTCTGGAGCTCTAGCACGATCTTATCGGAAAGCATCCGTCACGGATAGTTCTCACTCACGGATACTGAAAATCAGCGCCGGCGCAAGGTTATCCGGCGCCAGCCTGCAAAAAAAGCTAAAATCGCCCCCCCCCAACTCCGTTTTTTTTTTTTTTTTTTTTTTTTACAGGAGAAATAAGTTTTGAAGAAAGCATTTGTTGAAAAAAATAATAATAATACATTTATTTATCGGTAAAAATTAATTTTTCTGCATTTCATATTTACAAACTTTTCTATAATTTCTTTTGTATCTATCTCCTGACAGATTTCATTTTCAATAGCAATCAAAGCTAGATTTATGAGTCTTTCCTGAGATATACTTGACCGTAAATACGTCTTCATCAATTTTAATTTTGAGAATGTCCTCATCAATTTTAATTTTCGCTACTACCAACACTAACAAGAATGCTGAGTAGTACTCTCAATATGATATTCAAGCGCAATTTATTTGACACAATTAAGTTCGGAATATCGAATGGGTCATTCATACCGGCTGTAAAAATGTCTTTTGGAAGCTACTATTTCGTCAAAACGTTCTTCTGCGTTAATATCTCTACTGTCACCATATTGTAACAATTTTTCTAAATTACTGCATTTTATTTTCAAATCTGCATTATCGATTTCCGATAAATTACACAAGAAACTAAAATTATCGCCGTGATTTTTCATTGCGTTAAATCCTTCATTTAATGATACCCAAGCTGTATCCAAAATTCTAAAAAAGACATTTGTCCTAAATTTCTCTTCTGGAGGGAGATTGAGGGGATTCGTCAGCATGTTCGTAATCGAAGTGACATTTCTATTTCCTTCGTCGGATTTCTTCAACAGTTTAAAAATGGGGCTCACCATCCACTTCTTCACTAAGTTCTTTGGCTTTCTCAAGAATATTTTTGTAATTGACGTCACTTCTATGTTCTTGAATGAATGATTTTAAGTTACTTATTGCATGTAAGGCTAGTGCGACATTCAAACCCTTTTCTTTCAATTGTTCGCTGACAGGATTAATTCTGTTAAGCAAATCGTGCCACAGTATCAAGGAACAAATAAATTTATAATCCTTGATTTTGGCGCACAGACTTCGTGCTTCTTGTTGCACTTCTTTTGAAAAGCATTCACCTTCAGATATTTCAAAAAGAGCGACGTAGATTTCTTCTAGTTGATATCTTAAAGGCCGAATGGCTTCAATTTTGCTTTCCCATCGAGTGTTTGAGAGGGGTTTCAATGTTAAACAGGAAATGTTTTTCAAAAGAACTGCCCAACGTTTAGGAGAAGAAGCAAATAAATTGTATAATTCTTGAATTGTCGAAAAAAAGCTAACAGTATCTGCATTCATCTTTGCTGCATCTTGCTTTAATCATTAAATTTAAGCTATGAGCGGCACAGGGAACATAAAAAGCACGAGGATTTATTTTTAGGATATTATTTTCAAGACCATTTTTTCCCTTTCATATACCTGGCCTCTCATATCATCTAGAGGAATGCTCCACATTTTCAACATTAGCATTACTGTCTCACATAGGCCGCTACCTGTATAATCATCAACTTTAATAAAGCCTAAAAAATGCTCCTTGATTTCAGCCCCTCCATCACTGCAGACGACAAAACGTATGACGACACTCATCTGTTCAGTTTTGCTAACATCAGGTGTACAGTCCAAAATTATAGAATAGTACTTGGCTTTTCGCTCTTATACTACTCCCAACAATTTGCAAAATTTCATTTTGACTATATTTGCTTGATGAGAGAATGAACTTTGCTGTTGCTACCTTTAGGTCGTAATGCTATTTCTACGTGAAATTCCATAACTGGATCGAACTTTGCAAACAATTCCACTAATTTTAAGAAGTTTCCCTTGTCTTTTTGGTACAGCCCATCAGAGAGCCTAAATTCGGGCTGCCAAGAAATTTTGTGATCTCAATCAGTCTTCCTAATACATTTGAACAATGCTGTTTTTCATTTTCATAGATCTCTTGCATTTCGGAATCAACTGTTTTATTTTTCAAATTTTTCTCATGATCTTTCCATTTTAAGAAATTTTTCATATGTGCTCTACTAGTCTCATGCCTATGCAAGGTTTTAGATACATTTATCCATGGCCTTTTACGAGGCTAGTACTGTCAATCGGTGCAACTATCTTGCAACAAAAGCAAAAAACAGAATTTTTACTCATGGAATATAATAGCCATGTACGGGGAACTAATTCTCCGTTTTCCATTTTTCTGTTGTAGTATGTATCACTAAATTTACGCCCATTATCACTTTTCAGATATATTAAACCTTTCTATTGAATAGGCCCAATTTCAGACAAAGTCATTCCCACTCTGTCGCTAAGAATTGGTCACTTTGCAGGGTCTTCAAAATCAATACGAAGAACGGAATTTTCGGGTGGTGGGGGGGGCGTAGCATCGGGTGCCATTCTAAACTCAAAAACTGAGAAAAGGTTGATCTTCGTAAAAGGGGGCGCCTTTTTTTACATTTGCAGGGAGGGGGGGGCATGTACCCTATGACCGCCCCTGCTTTTACATATAGTAATATATCTTTCTAAAAGTTTTTACTTCCCTTTTACATATAGTAATATACAAAACCATACCCAGGGGGTAGGTCCTATGGATCCGGACCCTGCCCCTCCCCTTAATGACCGTATTATATATATATCCTATATGAGTGTATATGTGGGAGAGAGAGATATATAAAATGATGATATTTAATCAAACTGACCACCCCCTCCCCCTAAAAAAATGTCGGACCCCTTCCAAAATTATTTTCTGGGTACGGACCTGGTAATATATGTTCCTGACCCCCTCCCCCATCTTGGCTACGGCCTTGCAACACATTTTATCAGACAAATATACAAATTATATATACACTGCAATCATTATTAATTTAACAAATATCTTCCTAAAATCTGTCTATTTTTAAAAAAAATTTGAAAAGTTTTGCTTTGGGGACAATTTGGCGCCCCTCTGTGTTTGGCGATCGCCTTCAAAGAAGGCCTTGCAGGCCCGCTTCCGCCGGCCCTGCTGAAAATCTTCGGATAAATATCCGGTACCCTCATTTTGACTCTACCACCATGGTTTCGACTAGTGAGAACTTTTATGCCTCTTCCGAAAGTATCGGAAGGGGACGCTATCAACCAATCAAAACAAGGCACTCTTTGCCGCATTCGAGCACGTAGTTTAAGTTTATGACATAGTACTTAAATAGGTACCATGTCTTGTCTTATTTTGTTAGTCGATCTCTGGCTGTTATACCATGTGAATATACAACGTGTAAGATACTAAATCTTTGATACTATAATGCGCAGTACTCAAATACAGTAAAAAAAAATTAATATCGATTTTCGAACCGCTTTACCAAAACTTTAATTGTAAGTTGCGTGCAAACTTAGTTGCGCTTCGGTGGCTGAATCGGTAAGACGCGGGACTATTACTAGGGCGTTATGTGATCAAACCCCGTGCTGCGCAATATTTTCCTGCACATTTTTTTTTTAAATACGCGAATCCTGGTAATTAATTCATTTTTTAGTAAAGTAAATATTTATTTACTTTTTCATTTATTTATCATTTTTTTTACTTCCTGTTTATTGATTTTATATTATTACTAGCTGAAGTACCCGTTCTTCGCACGGGAATGAATGGACTTTTTGATATTACGATTTGTGGTGATTACTATTCATTGTAATAAACAGATATAGCAAAGTGGATATCGCGTTATATTGTGTCCAATAATCATGCATACCGAATTGCAAGGCAATCGTTTGTACGGTGCAGAAGGCCATGCGGCGTAGCGCAATCTATTGGCGAGTTTTAGCAAAACGGATACGGCGAAAATATTTTTCGCATTCAGATATCGATGTATACGAATTTTTATGACTATCGGCTGGACAGTCCTGAAGTTCATGTGTTGACGCGACATCTAGTGGAAAGTTATAGGAAAATGGAGAGCGCCAAACTCTTCCCCGTTTTCAAATATCTATGTATACCTATTTTCATAGCGATCATTTGCACAGTCAAGAAGTGATACACTGCAGGGCCATCCAGTGGTTCAATAAAGTAATGATTTGCTACAGCGCCGTCAAGTGGCGAGTTATAGCAAAATGGATAACGCCAAAATATTCTCATTGTTCAAATAGCGTCATTGTTCAGGTCAGCTGATCTGTTTCATAGCGACCGTGTTCAACTATCTATGTATACCAATTTTCATAACGATCCTTTGCACAGTCAAGAAGTGATACACTGCAGGGCCATCTAGTAGTTAATTAAAGTAATGATTTGCTACAGCGCCGTCAAGTGGCGAGTTATAGCAAAATGGATAACGCCAAAATATTCTCATTGTTCAAAATAGCTATGTATACTGATTTTCATAGCGACCGTTTGAATGGTCAAGAATTTGGCCTGCTGCAGCGTCATCTAGTGGCGACTTAAAATAATAATGCATTGCAGTGTCATCTAGTGGTGAGTAACATCAAAAGGAACGCAGTTAGAATATATTCTTCGTGCTCAAATGTGTAAGTATAAAAAATTTTTGCCGATCGGTCGAACGGTATAGAAGTTGATGCTTTTCAGCGCCATTTAGCGGCAAGTTACAGCAAAATGGATAGTGAAAAATATTCTCCGTGTTCTAATATTCGCGTGTACCAAATTTCATCGAAATCGGTTGGACGATATTCGCATAGCAAACGGCTAAACGGAATAGAATTCGACGTTCTGCTGCGCCACCTGGTGGCAAGTTAGAGGAAAACGGATAGCATAAAAAGCTTCTCCATGATAAAAGACTTAGGTGAACCAAATTTCATGGTGCAACGGTGCTCAACGGGCTGGAGTTTCTCAACCTCATACACTCATACCAACATTCATTTTTATCTATAACCAGTGTCATTATATATCCCAGTCTCAAATAAAATCCAGTTTCAAATCTAAGCCTCGCCAAAGTGCCAACATACGCCATTTTGCAAGCGTTTTTTCAGGAAATCATTCGAAGCATTGACTTAGCAGCAATAATATATGAGAAATGGTTCGACCGCGAAAAAGTAAAGCAAGCCTTTATTTGAAAAGTTGAATCCCTTAATACAGCCGAATTTTTTAAAATTATCAACTATAACGTGTTTTATTCATCATTACTCCGATGTACTAAATGAGAAGATTTCAATTTTCTGAAATTTGGCGGAATTCCCCCAACTTAAATCAATGTACTCATTTGGCGAGAATTCTGGAGATAGATCAATTGAAATCCCTTAATAACTGCATTATTTCTTCACGGATCATTAAAATTTAACGCTGTATTCTAATAAAACGTTTGCACTTGTTTTCAAAAATCTATTTCCTTAAGCTCTCAATAAATTGCGCCAAGCTGAAATCTGTGCAAACCGCTAGAACTCACTTTCACATAATCGGCATTTGAGCCATTTTATTTTTTCGCCAAACTAAAATAATTTACCTATTAGCCTCGGAAATCTTCAATTCTTATTGTTTTGCGTGTAAAGCATTACATTCCTGCTCTGATTTCCCATGCACACGATATTATAATTAAAAAAAAATAACCTTACGAATATAAACTAACAAAAAAAAATCATTATTATTCTTTTATTTTTACTTTGAGAATTTAAAACATTTTATTCGGCAAAATCGCCACACATGGCAACCACGATCCTTATTTCACACTTTTTTCACTACAGGGGTTACAATTACGGAAAGATTTTTGCGTGAAGAGCATAAAAAATCTCTTAAATTCCGGGAACGGGTGGACTTTCAAAGTTTTAAAGTGGACTACGATTTATTCTATATTATTTTACATATCTGTGCTAAATTTCAGGCCGATAGGTTCATTTTTGTGGATTTGTATACGAACGACATTTTATTCGGCAAAATCGCCACATATGGCAACCACGATCCTTATTTCACACTTTTTTCACTACAGGGGTTACAATTACGGAAAGATTTTTGCGTGAAGAGCATAAAAAATCTCTTAAATTCCGGGAACGGGTGGACTTTTCAAAGTTTTAAAGTGGACTATGAGTTATTCTATATTATTTTACATATCTGTACTAAATTTCAGGCCGATAGGTCCATTTTTGTGGATTTGTATACGAATCAAATCCACAAACAAACAAACAAACAAACAAACAAACAAACAAATAAACAAACAAACAAACAGAATTTCATTTTTATTTATAAGATTTAAATTTTATTTCTTTTTGTAAAATCTTTACTTTGTGGAATCAGAATTTTACACTTTCAAAATAAATCACTTTTAACACCCACAAAACTCAATATTTCTTTAAGGTACATTAATTTTTGTCAGACAGACTATTTTTCCCCTAATTTTCACTCGTTCGTGATGCAACAGCAAGAGTATTAATTTTTAAGCATCATCAATTGTAAAAATATATTCTTTGAATAGCAGAAATAAAATTTTAAAAATATATAAATAAATATACAGTCAACTCACAATTTTACGACCCTTCCGATTTAACGACCCTCTGATGAAGTACTGACAGTTTTTCAATACCTTTTATAAACTTTATTTTACACTCAGTATATTCACATGGTATACTACCATTATGCCAAAGATCATTGAAATCCGCATTTTCCTGAAGCCGTGCCTCCTCCTTATAAAATAAAAACGGTAATATTCGAGTAAAAACAAATCAGATTGAAATTATCGTCCAAGCAACGGAAGAAAATCATTACTTAAATGAAAACAACTTTTCCAGTTTTTATAGAACGCAGCAAACGAAATGAGGATTTGAAATCTCTAGCACAAAAATTAAACAGCAGTGGAGGTTTTATTAAAAATGTGAAAGCTTGGCAAAAGATAAGCAGACTGTTATTTTATAAATTTTAAATATCATTAAAAATTAGCATTATTATATTCTAATTGTTCTAGGCTCTAAATATTTTTTAAACTCTTGAATCAGTTGGAATGCTAATGATTTATTCAACCGAAAATTGTTGATAAATTCGTCGTCGCTTAATTCAAAGGATTTACACCTAGGAATCGAATGTCGATTCCTATGAACCCTTCTAGCATCTTATTGTTGTGCAACAGTTGCTACAATTAAAACCGAGCCATTATTTTGATGTAAACAACTACCATCAGAACAAATAACCACGCACGCTGACTTGTATCCGAAGCGGAAAGAGCTTCTCACTCGCGTTTACCGTGCCGGGAAAAAAAAAAGTGGAATTTCCGACAGGGTTTCCGATATCGGAACGTTCCCGAGAGCATCGTGGTAGATCAAATTGACGCCCTTTCGGAATGTGACGTCATGAGTGAGAAAAGGATTGTTTTTCCGCTTCGGAAAGGTTTCCGAGAAGATCGTGCTAGGGCCCCTGTAGCTGGAGTTCTCAGGCCTGTGTCGCTGTGTCGGGCGGGTTGAATTGCTTCCTCGGGGGGATTTCTTGCCGTAAACCCTTTGGGTCGGCCCCTCCGGTGGGTTTCTAACCCCTTGTCCCCTATTTAAGCACTCATGCAAGACCGTACCCAAGGGGGTGAATCAGGAAGTCTGCCCCACCAATTTAAAATGTTGTTAACAAAATAATAATGATGAAGTCGTTTTGTGAAAAATTCAGCCTTTTTCACCGTTCGCTCCGCCTCTTAAAAATATATATATTGTTCCATGTCTAGCTCCAAAAGGTTATGGATCTGGCTCGGGTTTAAAAAAAAAAAAAAATCCTTCTTTGGCTACAACTACAAATAAAAATATATGTCTCGGGCTCCAGCTTAAAAGATATGGCTTTGGTTCCAACGACAAACATTTTTAGCTCTAACTCAAAATATTATATAAGTCCATGTATATATGTATATTGCTCCGACTCCGATTTAAGAAAATGAATACGACTTTGGCATATAAAATTACATGGCTCCGAAAATCCAGCTTAAATGGCTTCAGACCTGGGCCATACCCAGAAAATAATTTTGGAGTGGGGGGGGGGGGGGGCTTGGTATATCGGGACAAAAATTTCAGGATATATCCCCCACACCCAATTTTCGGCTTATGTAGCAAGATTTTTATTTATTTATTTTTTTTAACAATTGCGAAAACATTTCGTTCATTTATACATCACTGCAATACAGCACTGCAATACATCACCGCAATACTGCATACATCACTGCACATTCATTTATACATCACTTCATACCCCCTCACCATCCCCGCCCACCAAAAATTTTCTGGCTACGTCCCTGTATAAATACACTATATACATATAATGTAATAACTTCGAGGGAGAGGCGTCCAAACCCATAGGACCCACACACACACACACACACACACTTTCTAAGTACGGCCTTGCTTCTGACTCTAAGTCTACAACTTAGACCCTGTATTCAGCTCAGAACGGAATTAAAGCAAAAGAACAGATCAATAAAAGAACACCTTTCACCCCGTTCACCAAAGAACACTTCGTTTATCCTGTTCAGCAAAAGAACGCCTTTTACTCCGTTCCGCAAAAGAACACCCCGTTTCGCGAAAGAACACCTTCAGGAAAAGAACACTGAACTAGGTGTTCCAGCTCACTGATCGCTGAACACCTTCTCCAGCCTGATCAAAGAACTTGTTCTTTTTCAGCCAATAGGAGAGGAATGCTCGGAACAGGTTCTTTTTCAGCCAATAGGAGATGAGTCAAAGCGTATCAAGCGTAGGCGCGTTTTATATCGAAATATTTTAATGCTCTTATTATAGTTTGACGTTGATAAAATATTTTTTTTTCGATTTGTTTATGCTTCAGACTATCATTTTCTTTATTATTAAATTTTTTACTAGGATTGAAATTGAGTAATTTGGCTGGAATAATAAAAACTGACGATTTTTTTTTTTCTGCGAGTGCATTTCGTATTGAACATATAAGAAAGTTTCTTATTCTTAGCCCGGGTCCACTCTAAAATTATGGTAGGTAGGGCTAAAAGTTCTATCCCCCCCCCCCCAGATAATCATCATCGTTATCATTATTTCTCAAAATAGCTGAGATTCTGCAATTACTTAGAATTTGATAAAGCTAAAATTGTGAACTTCTGTCCCCACCATCAGATACGTAGCCAAGGTGTGAACAGGAGAGGGGGAGAGGAAGGGGTCTGGTCCCCCAGAATTTAAATTTTTCTTAGCAAAAAAATATTAATCACGCCTTTTAATGAGAAATTTCACCTTTAAGGCATTTTCCAAAATTTATTTTTACAACGATCTTACCTGCCATAAAATTTTGAAGCGTCGGACCTTAATGAACTGAGAACATGTTTTTGCCGTAATCACTGAACAGGGTTTTCCCGTTCTTTCTTGAGAACAGGTTCAAAAGAATAGGTTGTTCATACTTTCCCCATCTCTAATTAGTGCACAACAGCAACACTGAGGATGGAGATGAGATGGCCTCCAAAAGTGCTATTTTATAAGAGTTTTGGGTACTTTTAACTTTTCCTATGATTTAAAAAAAAAAAAAAAAAAAAAGTCATTGATGCATTGCTTTTTGAATAGGGTACAATTTAATATCAATATTATACTTATATTTCATGGTAATAAAGGCACATTTATATAAGTTGGAACACACATATTATACTCAAACTAAACTCTTTTCAATTTTGTCAGAAAGTTTAAAAAGGGTTGTAGGGAGCATTACTGCACAGAAGTTTTGTACAGCTTGAATATTTTACATTTACATTTTTCTTTTATTTTTGCAGGTATTTAATGTATTATTGGCCTATGACCTCAGCTATATTAGGCATTGGAGGAAATTTCTTATTTTTATTAGCAACCATTGCTCTCATTTGGTTCTATGAATCTACCAAAACACAGAGTATAATGGAAGATGTGCAACTCCCACAGTCAAACCTAATAGAGCGCCAAATAAGCAAAAAAAATACACGTGGTAATCTACAATTTTTAGTAATCTTACCAAACCCAAATATAAAAATTTGAAAGTAATATATATATATATATATATTTTAATATGCAGGGGATAGAGCAGAAGAGAATATAGAAAATGATCCTGCACATGATAATGGTAAGTACTAGTTAATAAAAACAATCAAACCTTCTATATTGAATCTCATGGGGTGGGGGGGGGGGAAATTGAGATAAAGAGGTTTTGAATTGTAGTGGTTTCTAATGAAGTTAAAAAAGTTTTAATTTCTTTTGCTGTAGAAAAATATGGTGATATGATCACAGACACATAACATTTTTCAGACATACAAAAGTACCTTTAAAAATAAAAATTATCACCCAGTGACTTGAGGGAGGGAGAGGAAGGGGTCTGGTCCCCCAGAATTTAAATTTTTCTTAGCAAAAAAATATTAATCATGGCTTTTAATGAGAAATTTAACCTTTAAGATATTTTCCGAAATTTATTTTTTCAACGCGCTTGCCTGCCATAAAATTTTGAAGCGTCGAACCTTAATGAACTGAGAGCATGTTTTTGCAGTGATCACTGAACAGGGTGTTCCCGTTCTTTCTTGAGAACAGTTTCAAAAGAACAGGGTGTTCATTCTTTCGCCATCTCTACTGAGTATTTTCCATAATGCTTCGTTAGTGCTGATGTATCTTCCCATGTCATACTGGTGAATTTCATCTATGTCATTCCGTCCACTAGTGACTTCGAACACAGCCATGTCTGATCCTTTATTGACATACTTACAGACATATTTTATCGATTTTACGGAATTGCAAAATTCAACGTTGATATGCGCATTAAAAATTTTCAACAAAAGAGGCGAATAAGGAACAATCCATGTGTTGTCCACAGAGATTTCTGATCGCTGGAAAGGAATGTGTGAGGTGAAACCACTAGAGCAAGAGCCCGCGGCCGCCAGACCTTCGTCATAGTATAAAAGCTGAAACTTTCTCCGCATATTCCCCAATAGAGGTAGGAACAATCGGCCACTATAAAGTTTGGATGATCGTGGCTTTGGCAGGTAACAGGTGGCAAAGGTGTATAAAATTGCAGAAAATTTTCATCATTTCATAAAGCTTAATTTTTTATATGTTATTCGCAGTACTAGAAATCACTTGATCCCTTGCCAGACACTTTTCCATCGTGGCAAACCCCCGCCAGACAATCTCAAAGTCATGGAGAACGTAAGTCTATTAAGAGCGCGCTGCAGCATCGTAAGAAAGTTCAGTAGCAGTATAAAATGTGCTTGGCACTTTGTAACAACTTGACGTACTTCGTCGCGGGAGTTTACGAACACAACAGTTTTCCATGACTTTGAGGTTGTCTGGTGGGGGTTTGCCACGATGGAAAAGTGTCTGGCAAGGGATAAATTTATTTCTAGTATTGCGAAGAAGAACATATAAAAGAATTAAGCTTTATGAAATGACGAAAATATTCTGCAATTTTATACACCTTTGCCACCTGTTACCTGCCAAAGCCACGGTCATCCAAACTTTATAGTCGCCGATTGTTCCTACCTATGTTGGGGGGTATGCGCAGAGAAAGTTTCAGCTTTTATACTATGACGAAGGTCTGGCGGTCGCTGGCTCTTACACTACACCCTCTTGTGGGCTTCTACGGCGATAGAGTGGATATTCGTCTTGTCCAGTTTGTGTATCTTTCAAAAACTGTGGGAATCGCTTCGTGCAAATTCCATCTTTCATGCATGGAGAGTGGATTTATGGATCCGCATGGGTCGTGTACCGAAGAAATATTTTTTGGATATATAAATTTGATTATTTATTGATGAGGCACTGTTTTGTTGTGCATTATTTTCACTGAGCAAGTTGACAACCCGCCATCATTATTTATCATGACGCACAGTCAGACGTGAAAATTTTAAGATGTTTTCAAACGAAAAAAGTTAAAATCAAAGTAAAAATGAAAGTGCAAAATCTATATAACACAACATACTTCACAAACGGTTCGTGAATGGCACTGGCACCAAATGTACCGATTTGAAATTTTTGCAATAAGTAAACGTATTTATTTGATTGGAGGCTATTTTGTTGTGGATTATTTTCACTGATCATTTTGACAACCCGTCATCATTATTTAAGATGTAGCCCTGAAACATTCATCTACACTCGTATAGTGGCGAAATATTTTATGTTGATGGTTTGAACACTGGATTAAACAGATAATCGTTGCTGATACACACTCGACAGCGAAAAAGTTAGACGAAAACAAGGTTGTATCACAATCACACGCTGTAAAAGAAATACGTCTTGTTCAGGGGCGTAGCCAGGGGGGGGGATATCGGGATATATCCCCCCCCGAAATTTTTGGATTAGTGATGAAATTCCGTCTATTTATACAGATATAAGTTCATATCCCCCCCCCGAAATTTTTTTCAGGCGCATATCCCCCCCCGAAAAATTTTCCTGGCTACGCGCCTGGTCTTGTTCACTCGAAGTGAAGATAAACAATAACACTAGATAGAAAAAACTTGATGGTAAAAAGATCGCTAGGCGTTTCTGTATAAAACTCGAACCAGCACGATGTTACTTATAGTGTCGGGATACGTAAATCAGATGAAAATCATACTTTTACGACAGTTTTCTTCATTATACTTCATAACACATTATATATAGTACTTCAGACAGTAAAAATCAACAACTTATTTCTTCACCTTTAGTACACATATAAACGTAAAATTCTTGGTTATTAAAAATGATTAAATATAGTTACAAAATAATTAATACGCTGGGTAGGCAGAGGCACAATCCCCAAGGGGGAAAGTGCTTGCCCGAACCTCCAACGCAGCTCTTCGCTGCTCGCTGACTTACAACTGAATGCCCATATTCAACGATGCACAGGGGGTATGTCACGAGGTCAACTTTTGCCGTTAAGCTATTACATATGTAAGAGAGAAAAAAGGAACTCGAAAGACTTTTCCAGAACATTCGATGCGTGCATCTGCACACAGAGAAGGAAAAAGAAAAACAAAACACTGGGGTCTGGGAGCAGTGCAATACTGCAAGTTAGGCTTTTATGTGAATAAGTGCGAAAAGAGGATGGGAAGAAAAAATATAAATAAAACAGATTGCAGCTGCAACTTCGATTAGCATAGCTGAAGGCAGAAAATCGAAATGATTTAAAAGTACGTTTTTGCCTTACGAGTAAAATGGGTAAAAGGAAATCTGTAAGCTTTAAAAAGAGTTTCTGTAAAAAACTTTATAATTAATTAAATTAAGAATAGATTATTGGTTTAAATTTAGACAAAAATAATTAACATTTATATTAATAATTTTTCATAAAAAAAATTGCACGTTCTGTCAACGTGACATATAATCCCCCAAGTTTACGAGAAAAAAAATTACACACTATATTGTTACGAATTTTCGGGGCAACTCGCTGCTCTGGGGCTTAAAATGGTTTAAAATTCGTATTCTACGCTTCAAATAGATAAATTTTACTTTTTGTTGCATCAAAATCGGCCAACTAGGACCGGAGATACGGAGGTTTCGGTTTTCCCCTTGTTTTTCTATGGGCTTCTAGAAATCTCGTGAAATATTGGTCCTAGGGCTTCGATCTCTTCACTTTTGGGGACTTATTTTCGTTAGGCGATATTTCGCCTAAAGTCGCCAAGCTTGGCGACATTTTGGTCATTTGGCGCGATTTTCCCTATGGGGCCTATAAAGCTGCTTTTGCTGCATTAAAACCACATAATACCTGACATTTCTCTTCTATGACGTAATCCGAATTCTCGCTTTATCTGGAATCTTCGAGAAATAGGCTTTTCTGGAACCTGCTCGCAGCTTCTGCCTCGGCTATATATAGAAGCGCGCGCTGCCCCGAGAGTTAGTGCGAGTTGAAAGTTCAGTGTGTGAGAGAGCGCCCGTACTGTGAAAGCTCTCTGAGCGAGTACGCTTGCTTGTGACTTGATAGTGCTATAGAAGCTGTGTTTTGGCTTGCTTTTTGAAGCTTTGAATTTAAGTGCTGTGTGTAAATTCTTCAATGCTGAGTCTTGAGGGACTGTTAATGTTATCCCTCGAATATTTCCACTGAAGTTTTACCTGTGGATGTATTTTATTTTATCTGAGAATTACAGCATTTGTGAAAGCTTCTGATCTTAGCGGATTCTGTTAGATTGTGCTTGTGAATTGTGTACAGCTGATTGTTCTACGGAGTTCTAGAAGCAATAAAGTTTGTGTTCCATCCTGACAAGTGACATTTTACACCAACTGGAACCCCAGGAGTAGCAGAGTAATTCTGTAACATTTGGTGTCAGAATCGGGATTCTAAAGAAAGTAATTTTCCAGTTTATGGTTTTGACTAGACGAAAAATGGAAGAACAACTTCAAAAGCTCAGGAATATGATGCAGGAAATGACATCCGGACAAGACAAGATGAAATCTGGACAAGACGAGATGAAATCCGGACAAGATGAGATAAAAAAAAAGAGATGAAATCCGGACAAGCCGATTTAGAGAAGAAAATTGAAGCCGGACGAGAAGAGATGAAAACGGGGTTGGAGAAAATAGAGAAAAATCAAGAAAAGTTGGAGCAGAAGATAGAGAAAACCCAAGAAAATTTAGAAGAAATTAAGCAGGGCCAAGAAGAAATGGAGAAAAGGGTTGCTCTCCTAGAAGAAGCTCAGACGAAATATGAACAAAGAATTGAAGGCAATGTTAAGGAATTACAGCAGGATATTTGCAGAATGCGTGAAGAATTTGAGGACAAAATTAAAGAAAAACTGGACACTCTCGTCAAGCTGGGAAAAATACCTGAAAACATCAGACTGTCGCCACGCCGCCCAACGGTAAAACTAACGCCTTATGAGGGAAAGACTCCCTGGGAAGCATACAAGACACAATTTTCAATTGTTGCCAAAGCGAATGGCTGGGACGATTCCGAGAGAGCGAACCAACTGGCCGCTTCTCTTAGCGGAGACGCAATTAATGTACTACAAACCATCGGGGCGACAAAGATAGGAGATTTTGACGCACTTGCAAGTGCCTTGGAGATGAAATTCGGAGAGAAGTGCCAGAAAGAATATAGTAGAATACAACTCAAGTCAAGGATGCAGAGATCTGGCGAGACCCTGCAAGAGCTGGCTTCCGAAATAGATAGGCTGTGTCATCTAGCCTATGGCAGTTATCCTGATAACGTTCGAGAAGAAGTTGCAGTGCTACATTTTATTGAAGGCCTCTTGGACTCTGAAATTCAGAAAGCATTGATCTTGGCGGATTATAAAGATCTCAGGTCCGCCCTCGTATTCGCCATGAAGCTAGAGGCATCTCAGCTGGCCGTAAGAAAAGAGCGGCATAATGTTAGAGCTGTGTCATTCTAGGAGCCTACGGATGGAGAAATGGAGATATTGGAGAATAAATTAAAGACCCCGGAAAATCTGGTGGAACGACAAAAACAGTCAGAGCCAAGAAAAGTGAAATGTTGGAGGTGCAACAGCGAGGGGCATTTACGAAAATACTGTGACGCACAAAAGAACTCTCGTCGTAAAGATCGCAGTTATCAATGCACTAGAGAAGACCATGAAGGAAGACAGAAAAGAGACGCCTTTCAGGAACAGAGGCTGAGGGATATTCAAAAGCCTCGTTTGAAAGGCTTACAGATTTCATCAGTGAATGGCGGCAGTGATGGACTCTTCGTACTGGGATAGGTTAATGGTTCCCCATGCCACATGGTGATTGATACTGGAGCGAACGTAACCATCATAAGGACGGATCTGGCCAAGAAATTAAATTTGAAGATTATCTGGACTCCGCCCTCGCTGACCCTCCAAACTGTGACAGGAGACAAGATCGAAGTAGGCGGAAAAGCGCAAGTGGAAATCACGTTTGGAAATGCCAGATACGACCATGTGGTATATGCCGCCAATATTACCGACTCTTTTATTCTCGGACTCGACTTTTTAAAATCACACAAATTTAATTTGGACTTTAAGAATAATGAGCTTCGTTCAGACTCAGAAGAAATAGCTGCGTTCGATATTAGAAATGAAACTGTTTTGCCTGTGCAGCAAATAATAGCCCAGACCAGGGGCGTAGCCAGAAACTTTTCATGGGGGGGGGTTACGACTACTACAACTCATATATATGTATGCGTGTGTGTGATAATGTAGTGAAGAATATGCATTTTGTATAGCAAAAAATTTCTCATGGGGGGTTATGACCCCCCTAACCCCCCCGTGGCTACGCCCCTTTCCCAGACTGATATCACTCTACCTCCCAGAACTCATTCAATAATTTCTGGAACAGTAAAAGAAAGCAATAAATTCCGTTTTGGATTAATCGAACACCCAAACAATAGTGAATCCGTCAGAGGAGTACTTGTGGGAGCAACACTTGTGGACTTGTCGAAAATAGAAATTCCAGTTAGAGTAGCAAATGTGACGGACAAGTCGAAGGTGATAAACAAGAATGAAGTGTTGGCGACATGCACTCCTGTTACCTGCATTAATAAGAACATCAGCCAAACGACAGCTAAATCTTCCGAGTGCCTGACGAAGGAATTATTACAAGACGTCGAGTTAACGGCAGAACAGAGAAGCGCTGCGGAGAAACTAATAGCTGAATTTGAAGACCTCTTCTCTCGTACTTCCGGTGACTTTGGCCGTACGAGGTTAACGCAACATAGAATAGACACAAGCAGCCATTCTCCCATCAAGCAACATCCTAGGCGGCTGCCGTTTGCTAAGCAGGAAGAGGTGAACAGACTTTTAGAGGAGATGCATCGTGATGACGTCATCGAGCAATCGACTAGTCCGTGGGCCTCGCCGATTGTTTGGGTCCGAAAGAAAGATGGTTCCACCCGGTTCTGCGTTGACTACAGACGTCTGAATGACATTAACAAGAAAGACAGTTACCGTCTTCCCAGGATAGACGACACTTTGGACACTTTATCGGGAAATGAATGGTTTTCCACTCTAGATCTGCAGAGTGGCTACTGGCAAGTAGAAATTCATCTCGATGACCGTGAAAAGACTGCATTCACCACGAGACAAGGATTGTGGCAGTTCAAGGTTATGCCTTTTGGACTCTGCAACGCACCGGCTACATTCGAGCGTCTGATGGAGACAGTGTTGAGAGGACTTTCCTACGAAGCATGTCTCGTTTATTTGGACGATATCATCATCGTCAGAAAGACTTTCGAAGAGCATCTCGAGAACATCCGAAAGGTGCTGCAGAAATTAAAAGAGGCAAACTTGAAACTGAGTCCATCGAAGTGCAATTTGTTTCGTCGGGAAGTACGTTATCTCGGGCAAATAATATCCGCCCACGGAGTCCGAACCGATCCCGAAAAGACGTTCGCAGTCCAGAACTGGAATCGTCCTGAGAATATCCATTACTTAAGAAGTTTTCTCGGTCTGTGTACTTACTATCGAAAATTCGTGAAGGGCTTTTCTCAAATTGCACGACCTCTTCACAAATTGACAGAGACTGGACAAAAATTTATATGGACTGAGGAATGTGAGAACGCATTCAACGAAGACGGCTTTAACATCTGCGCCGATCTTGTCGTATCCTCACCCTGACAAGCCATTTATCCTGGATACAGACGCAAGAAAGGATAGTGTCGGAGCAGTTTTGTCCCAGGAGATAGATGGCCAAGAATATGTGATTCCTTACTGGAGCAAGTGCCTTTCGAAGGCAGAACGTAACTATTGTGTTACGAGAAAGGAACTTCTTGCTATCGTTAAGGCCGTGGAGCACTTCCATCATTACCTGTACGGTGAAAGTTCCTGCTCCGAACGGACCATGCCTCTTTAACCTGGCTTCTAAATTTCAAGAATCCAGAGGGCCGGATAGCCAGGTGGATACAGATTACAAGAATATGACATCGAGATACGTCATCGGAAAGGAGCATCTCATGGAAATGCAGATGCTTTGTCTAGAAGGCCCTGCATAGACAGTTGTCGCTATTGCTCCAGGGCGGAGAAAAATTACCATATGAAACATCCCGTTGTCCGCCAAGTTACATCATCGGCACCATCTCAAGATCCCTGGAGTGACGAAAATGTTCGGGCGGACCAGTTAGCTGATAGCGACATCAAACCTATTGTGGAGTTACTGGAGAAATCAGGCGATAAGCCCAGCTGCCAAGAAATATCATCTTGCAGTCCGGCAACAAAACAGTACTGGGCTTTATGGGATTCGCTTCGCCTGAGAAATGGAGTCCTGTATCGTAAATGGGAGTCGGACGACGGCAAGGTGCTCCGATGGCAGTTAGTACTCCCTAGTTCGAGGATTCCGAAGGTTCTAGAAGAGCTTCATAATGGCTTAACTGGAGGCCATTTCGACGTAATGAAGACCCTTCGCTTGTGACGCTTGTGCCACCCGTAAAGGCCCGAAGAAACGAAGCCGTGGAAGACTACATTATTATAATGTAGGAGCGCCTTTTGAGAGGATTGCCCTCGACATCCTGGGACCTCTTCCGCGAACTTCGGATGGCAACAAATACATCCTAGTTGTCATTGACTATTTCTCTTAAATGGCCCGAAGCGTTTCCTATTCCCGATCAAGAAGCTACGACCGTAGCAGAGGTACTGGTGCAAGAATGGATTTCCAGGTATGGAACCCCTCTGCAACTTCATTCCGACCAAGGAACGAACTTTACCTCTGAAGTCTTTAAAGGACTATGTCAATTTCTCGGAACAGACAAAACCCAGACAACACGTTTACACCCACAATCCGACGGCATGGTGGAGATGTTCAATCGCACAATTTTGAACAACCTCTTGCTCCTGGTGTCTAGGAATCAAGAGGACTGGGACAAGAAACTCCCCCTCTTCCTGCTGGCCTACAGGAGTGCCGTCCATGAGACTACTGGATTCACACCTTCCCAGATGCTGTTCGGAAGAGATCTTCGTCTTTCTGCCGATCTTGTGTTTGGCCGCCCTCCAGATACGCCTTCATCGCCAGAGGAGTACATGGAAAATCTCCGGGCACGGTTTGAAGACGTGCATCATTTTGCTCGGGAGCAGATCAACCTGAACACAGAAAGGATGAAGACTCGCTACGAAACGAAAGCTACAGGACACGAGTTCAACGTAGGTGACAAAGTTTGGCTATGGAATCCTACTCGACGGAAAGGCCTGTCTCCCAAGCTGCAATCGCCGTGGGACGGTCCTTACACAGTCCTAAACCGGCTGGATGCCGTCATTGTACGGATTCGTAAGTCACCTAACTCGAAACCAAAAGTTGTACATTACGATCGGCTAGCCGTTTACCGCGGTAGTAATTAGTTATTTGACTATCAGACCATGGTCACTATGGCGTAATTCCTCCTATCTTTCAACTCTCATTTCTTTCCTGTCTTTCTCTTCTCTTCCTCAACTCTGTTTCACTCACTCCTTAGGCCATGTTTAGTGACCATATTTGTAATATATAGGTTTTTATTAATGTGTATTTGTTTATTGCATTTATTACTTATTAGTGGAATTGTTTATTATGCCTATTATTTATTTATTAGTGTGTATTTACTTACTGTGTTTATTGATTATTTGCTTAAATTATGTTGTTAAGATTTGGTTAAAGGTTTGGCCCTGTATATACTTGTGTGACCTCCTAACTGGGGATTGTACTGCCCGGGACGTGCAGTCCTTGGGAAGGGGGCAATGTTACGAATTTTCGGGGCAACTCGCTGCTCTGGGGCTTAAAATGGTTAAAATTCGTATTCTACGCTTCAAATAGATAAATTTTGCTTTTTGTTGCATCAAAATCGGCCAACTAGGACCGGAGATACGGAGGTTTCGTTTTTCCCCTTGTTTTTCTATGGGCTTCGAGAAATCTCGTGAAATATTGGTCCTAGGGCTTCGATCTCTTCACTTTTGGGGACTTATTTTCGTTAGGCGATATTTCGCCTAAAGTCGCCAAGCTTGGCGACATTTTGGTCATTTGGCGCGATTTTCCCTATGGGGCCTGTAAAGCTACTTTTGCTGCATTAAAAACACATAATACCTGACATTTCTCTTCTATGACGTAATCAGAATTCCCGGTTTATCTGGAATCTTCGAGAAATAGGCTTTTCTGGAAACTGCTCGCAGCTTCTTCTGCCTCGGCTATATATAGAAGCGCGCTCTGCCCCGAGAGTTCAGTGCGAGTTGAAAGTTCAGTGTGTGAGAGAGCGCCCGTATTGTGAAAGCTCTCTGAGCGAGTACGCTTGCTTGTGACTTCATTGTGCTATAGAAGCTGTGTTTTGGCTTGCTTTTTGAAGCTTTGAATTAAGTGCTGTGTGTAAATTCTTCACTGCTGAGTCTTGAGGGACTGTTAGTGTTATCCCTCGAATATTTTCACTGAAGTTTTACCTGTGGATGTATTTTATTTTATGTGAGAATTACAGCATTTGTGAAAGCTTCTGATCTTAGCGGATTGTTAAAAGCACATTACTGTTAGATTGTTCTTGCAGGGGTGGGAATTGGGTAAGGCTGATTTGGAGCAGCTTTTTTGGAGCAACAGTGTCGAAGATTTGGAGCACTGAAGCAACAAATTGGAGCAAATTACATTCTTAATCTATCGATAGAAAAATATAACTACAGTCAAGCTTCTAGTAAATTTGAGAGTATTAAATATTACTCAGATGAAAGAAGCCCACTCCAATAAATAATAAGCATTTAAAAGTGAAAAATATAAATTTACCTTAACCTACTATATTATCAGATGCTACATTCAAAGTTACAGGTAATTTTTAACACCATAATAATAATAGTAACAAAGACCATTGGTATAACTGGCTGGGGGCTAGGGTGGGCTAAGCCCTCCCTAGAAACCTTTTAGCCCCCTCTAGAAAACTTATATTTTCTATTGGAAAAATAGGAAATGGAAACCCCAAGGGGGCTTTAGCCACCCCGCCTCCCTAGAAAAGAGCAAAATTACCATCTAGTTATGCCAATGACAAAGACTATAGATCAAAAATTAAATTAAAAATGAATAACTTTTGCAAAAATTTTTTATTTAACTTTGCACTTTTATCTCCATTACAGTGGCGTAGGCAAGGGGGGTGATAGGGGTGATAGGGGGTCACAACCTTTCCCTGAGGAACCCTACCTTGAGCGCAGCGCTGGCCATAAAATGATGATCAATGACATTTTTTTTCTTTTCTCCGTTCTTCTGATTGGTTCGTTCTGGACCAATTACGCTCTTTTAGAGTGACGTAATAGTACCTTAATTTATGGAAGAAACGTCGCGGCCTTTACGATATCTTTATATTATTTTTTTTGGCCGATCTTATTTACGAAAAATTATTAAAGTTATTCAGTAATATTTGTCTCAAAAGATGGCGCCCCACCGATCCCGTACTTTTTAGCGGTGCACGGAGCACAGCGTAACGAATCAGAATGCGAGCCTACCCCGTTGAAAAGCGGTTTGATCCAACGCTGTGGATGTGTACATAAATCCAACCGATGTCTCCTCAATTAAGTCAAAAAAAAAAAAAAAAAAAAAAAAAAGAGAGAAGAAGAAGAAGCTTTTTATGTCTACATTTTAGAACTGTAATTAAATTTTAACGAAGGTTTTAATATAGATATATTGATGGGCTAAAGATCCTTAAAATTCCGCAAAAACGCACTACCCTCGATTAACCACACCCAAGTGTTCCAATGAGCGTCCATGTTCTCAGGCCCAGACTGGCCAGGTCGGCGATCGACGAGGGCCTCCGGCATAAGAGAGGAGCCCCCAGCGAGGCCTCCCCAAAATGGATATATTATTTTATTATGAAAGTAATTTGATATACATCCGAGTAATGTACCAAAGCAGTTCGATTATTTATTTCTTTGTAATCTTACCCTTTGACACAGTGGCGTTGCAAAGGACCCCAGACCACGCGCCGCGAAGGATCCCCGAAGAATAAGCCCCCACCCCAAGCTTTAAAATAGTTAAATAAGGCAAGTAAACCTAATTTTCAAATATTGCATATTCTAATATTCTATTCCCTCCAAATTCACCAGTAAGGAGACCCTTTTCAATAGCCGAGGGTCCCCATAGGAGCCAGTCCGGGCCTGATTGTTCTTAATATACCGAATCTCAACTAAAACTAGTCTGTTGCGCCCGATGCTAATTTGCCTTTGTGAATATAAAAATTGATGTTTTATATGAAATCGGACACTTTTGGCGCAGAATCGTACGATAAAGTGCATTTGTAGCAGCATAGCGCAGGTTTTAAGTTTTGGCGCGGTATGGCGCAGAATTCCCGCCCCTGTAGCTTCTGAATTGTGTACAGCTGATTGTTCTACGGAGTTCTAGAAGCAATAAAGTTTGTGTTCCATCCTTACAAGTGACTTTTTACTAGAACTTTTTACACCAACTGGACTTTAGGACGACGAACCTCAGGAGTAGCAGAGTAATTCTGTAACAATATATTCAATCAGTAAAACATAAGATAAAAATATTCACTTCTAAAGCAATGTTGAAGAATCAGAGTCCTGAAAGAAAAATAAGGTGACTAGGTATATACTGAAAATATTACAGTTCAAATATAGTTCTTGCGAATTACAGACAGAAAAGTTCTTGTAACATATCACCAATAAGCAATTAGTATTCCAATAAAAGAAATCTTGTTAACACAATTCCTCTTTTTATGCATAGTCTTATGAGCTCAAATTCAATTACTATATGCAACATTTCGCAATAAATCCTTGAATTTGAAGGTAATTGGTATAATTGTTCTGTTCAAAATATTGAAACAACAGCGTAACTGTCTTTAGAAAAAAGTCCTGGAAGAAAATCCTGTCAGCATACATAAAACGTTTGGCATGGAAATAAACTTTGGTAATACACATCAAGTTATGTATTTAAAAATATTCACTCTCAAAAGTTGTAATATATAAAAAATATTAGTCTCAATAAAAACATACGAAACTTCTCAATAATATACTATAATCATATTATTAATAATATACCATAACATAATCAATAAGATACTATGGAAAAAACACTCAAAAAACTGGTGTTAAACAATAACGTAAATAAAAAACTTTGTAAAAAACACACATAAGATGTTATAGGTAAGAGGATACGCACGTTTCAACCAAAAAATGTTTTGGCCTTCGTCAGTCCAAGCCCTTCGTTGCAAGCAACACAGGGAACTCTCGAGTTCCCTGTGTTGCTTGCACTCTCGAGTTCCCTGTGCTGTGCCCTGTTCTCTCGAGTTCCCTGTGCTGTGCCCTGTGTTGCAAGCAACACAGGGAACTCGAGAGTTCCCTGTGTTGCTTGCAACGAAGGGCTTGGACTGACGAAGGCCAAAACATTTTTTGGTTGAAACGTGCGTATCCTCTTACCTATAACATCTTATGTGTGTTTTTTACAAAGTTTTTTATTTACGTTAATAAGATACTATAGTCATATGTAAATGTTTCATATTCAGTGTTTGAGAGACAGTATTTCACATATAATAGGTATTCTCCAATTAATTCTTTAGGATCCAAAAATAATTTTTTAAAATCATAATTCTCAAACATATTATTCATAACCTAGGTTTTTATTATCATCATAAAAAAAGGCCATTATATTGTTTCAAAACATGGGCGTAACTTGGGCTTCGAAACTGGGGGGGCAAAAGTCATTTTAAATGAAAGTCCATGTATGCGTGCCCGTACACACGCATGCATATATATATATATATATATAGTGAAACCTCTCCGAGCGGTCACCCCTCTAAACGGCCAATTTTTCATGGCACGGATTTTTTGACTCATAGACTTGATGTTAAAATAACCTCTATCAGCGGCCACCCGACCCCCTTAAACGGCCACCTCATCGCCCATCTCATTTTTCAGGAAATTTTACTCACTCCATGCTGTAATTTTGAGCGGAAAAACTCAAGGTCAGGTTTATGTCGAATATAAGTCCCAGGAATGCATGGAATTGTATCTGTTATATCTCTTTTGTATTCTCCCCACACCCTTAAGATGGGTAATCACTTGGACAATCAGGTATTGAAATTGTCCTACAAATGAATTTTTGTCCCCCTTTCAGGGGCTAATTCCGTGTCTGACGAGGAATTTCTCGATGTTTGTAATAGCGAGCAAGCTAAACTTTCAACACAAGCGACTTTAGGGAAAATCGATGAAATTATCGAAAATTCCGAAGCGGTTACAAACTAACCAGTTAGAGATCCGATTTTTAAAGTAAAAAACAAACTAGAAAAAATGGTTGTTTCAAAGAAAAGTAAAAACTTAAAACGGACACAAATTGTATCATTTTTTCAAAAAAAATGTAAGAAAGCATTAAATAAAGTACTATTTTCTCCTTAGATAAGTTTTATATTTCATTTTAAATAAGGAATATGTGCCAGACTTGTTTATATTACGCATTATAGCAATTATCTTATAATAGTAAATAAAACTCTTGAGAGCGGCCACCCCCTCCGAGCGGCCAAATATTCTCGGTACGGTGGGGTGGCCGCTCAGAGAGGTTTCACTTATATATATATATATAAACTATAAATTCGGTCTTTGAGCTTCGTCAAGGGAGACCCCCCTGAACCCCCCTAATTTTTTAGTTTCATTATTGCCATATTAAAACGATATTAATGGACTATGTCATTTTATCTCTCACCCCTTTTTCTTTTTCTTATATTCTTCCTTTACATTTATTTCATCGACTGGAAGTAGGAGGGTTTCCTGGTCTTTCCTTGCAAATGCAAAAGTGGGTCGATGATAACTGAAGTAACTTATATAATTTTTAGTATCTATCTTAACACACCAAAAATTTTGCGTTTCGTTATTGGTTATTGTTGAGAGAGCTTTAGGCGCGTAGGGTTGCTGTATTTCGCATGGTAACTCTATTGGCGAGTCATCCGAGTGGATAAGAATCCATGCTGTTAGGCTTATCTTTAAAATTTTTCTTTTTTCCACTTTCACATTCGGTAGCCCAGTGCTCGATGCGTTTGTACCTTTTACAGGTTATTCTTGATGTATCCTTAATTTTATGAGTCGGCTGGCCCGAGTACTTTCCATAATTTTTATTTTTAGACGCATGTTTTTTAGGAGCAGCCACGAAAGCACCTGAGTCTTCCGCTTGTCTATCATCGTTACGAATGGCATTTGATTCTGAGTATTTCTGGCTTCGGAAGCTCATCTCTTGATTCCATAGCACATCGGAAATTGTCGAAAGTAGAAGGGAGGCTATATAACAGCATTACAGTCAACAAGTCGTCGTCTATTTAAATATCCATTTCTGAAAGTCTGTCCACTATCTCGAAGAATTTTCACAAATGGTCGTGAATTCCATTAGACGAGTCGGGTATTTTATATTGAATTAAAGATTTCATCACGCAGCTTTACGAGCAGGTCCTGTAGACTGATAGATTTCTCCCAGTTTTTTCAAGACATCTGATGAAGTGTCACAATTTTTTATTTGTTTGAGTTCAGATGGCGATTTACATAGAATTATATCTGCTTTTGCTTTTTCGTCCATTTGGAGACCCACGTATCGAATTCTTCTTGCGATTTTTCGTCATTTTCCAAAACTTCAGGTCCCCGTCAGGAACCCCGTCACAAAAATACAGTCGATTAAAAATGTCCTTCATTGGCATTTTACCCTACATTTTAATGTGTTTCATCAATTAACAAAAAGAAAAAGTGACTTTTATTAAAATTTGGTTTGAAAATTCACAAAAATAAGTGCTGAAATTCACAAAATTAAGCATTGAAATTCACAAAAATATGCAGTTTTTACAAAAATTGGACCCTGGAAAATATTCCTGGACCGACCCCTGATAAATTATGTAAGGTTCTGAGTTGAAGACGTTTTCACGAAAAAAAAAAAAAAAAAAAAAAAAAGGAGGGGGTATATAAATTAGGTGAATGCACATATACTATGTACTAAAGAAACTAATATTCTGAGATATTATCTTAGCTAGACTTTTAAATGAATTTTTGGAAATGCTAGAAAATAGAATTATATGCACACATGGGCGCCCATAAGGGGGACAAGGTAGGGAACTTGCCCCCCCTAAAGTTCTAGGTTAATATCTCATGATGTTAACAATGGCAAAAACAGAACTAAAAAAGTTTGAAATTTGCCCCCCCTCTAGAAAATTTTTTAAAAGTTTGCCCCCGCCCAAGGAAAATTACTATGGGTACCCATGTACGCACATCAGCAGATCGTTATAAACAATAGCTGTGAAGGTTCCCCTTCTGTGTCGAACATTGCTTCTCAGTATTGCTGGGAGCAACGCTGTTAGCAGGAAGTAATGAGGTGATTTGTTGCTATATTTTTCTAATGCATGAAAATCTAAAAGGGTTAAAGGTATCGAAATACTGACTTAGATAGTACTGCAACTAGAGTTTATCTCTCACGACGAACCAAATAGAACGACCTCCTCCCATGGAACCGTATAACTTATTTTGGAGCCCTCTACCAAGTCTGGGGCACGTGCCCCTAGTTTCCCCTGGCAGCAGATATAAATAATAAAATCGCAGACCGTTTCTTGTTCTCTTAAACTGCGTCGCATTTGAATACGCAATTAGTCGTCTGTCAAGTAAGTTGTGCACGATCACGTTGTTGTCTCTCTGCTACTGACCTTCAAACACCAAAATTAGGTTCACTAAAATATAAATGAGAAACTGGCCCCAATCTGTGACAGGGCGGCAACTAAAGGGGGGATAAGCGGAGACAAGCACCGGGAGACATTCTAAAAGGAATGCCAAAATCAGTTATAGTTTCTTGGGATGGGGCGCTGCTCCATGCGAGGGGGCACACGACCATGGACGCCCATAAGGGGGGGGGCAAGGTAGGGAACTTGCCCCCCAAAGTTCTAGGTTAATGTCACATGATGTTAACAAATGGCAAAAACAGAACTAAATTTGTTAAAAGTTTAAAATTTGCCCCCCTCTAGAAAATTTTTTTGAAGTTTGCCCCCTTGGAAAATACTATGGGCGCCCATGCACACGACACTAATTATGGTTTGCCCCGGATGACATAAACTCTAATTGCGTCATCGCCTGTGAAAATGACCTCTTTTTGCTCACTTTTTACAGCAACAGGTCTTTTTTTCTAACGCTGAACAATTGATTTCAGACAAGTTTAAAATCGCTGCCCCTTGATTTTTGCTTTCCTGAGAAATTATCTAGCTTGGTCATTTGGTAGAATCTGCCATCGTTCCTGTTGGGTTGAAAAGCTTCTGTGACTCTATTCTTTTGTTGATTTTTGCAGGGGATTTTTTTTTTCTTTTTTTTTTTTTAGAATCTGATAGTATATTTGGGTTCTAAATGCATGATTTGTGTTCAAAATCATAAATTTGCCCCCTGACTTTTTAGACTAGGGGGGCAACTTTTACATCTGCAGGGGCAATTGCCCCCCCTTGCCCCCCCCAGATTACGCCTATGTTTCAAAATGGATCCATGTAACACTTTTATGGTACCCAAAAAATTATTTCAAAATGACAAGCTTTGTTCATATTTGAACACATTATCCTTAGAGACATAAAACATACACAATGTATTTTAAATTAATATCCAAAATAACAAAATAGTCAAAAGTTTTAATATTCCAAATAACAAAACAGTTTGTGTGTCTTAAAAAAATTGAAAAGAAAAAAATATATGTGCAAAAAAAAAAAAAAAAAAATGTAGTTTAGAGAAAATTGGAATAGTTTGATCTCACTTAATTTCTTAAAAGAATAAAAAGACACATATGTATAGAACAGTAGAAAATACAAAAAAATGTGTAAAAATGAAATGTTTATAAATACTGGGCAAAAAGATCCTAAATAACTGTGTATAGCAAATTATTGAAAATTCAAGAAAAGAACAAAGCCAAATGCGACCTGTAAACAAGAAACTGGAACTATCCCATGCAAACAGGGGATCAGGCTATTCACATTAAGAGGCTCAAGCACTCGTTTAAAAGTACACAATGTGTGCAAGACAACAACAATATAATTCAAGAGACAAAAAAATCAGTATTCAACCATAAAATTGTGTAAAAAAATGACAAGGTAAAAAAAGACATTGTGAGGTAAAAATTGGACAGTAAAAAAAAAAAAAATAATAATTAAATAAGCTGAATAAATTTCACGTATGTTGTACCATGGACTTAAGTATGCAAGAATGCAGTGTGTAAAAACAAAAACAAAAAAGTGTGTATCTAAGAAAGGCATTGCCATGGTCATGGAAATTACAACAAGTGTCTGGGGGGGGGGGGGGGGGAATGTGGCTCAAGCAGACTTTGTCATGGTTAGGAAAAAACAGTGTTTGTACCTCAAAGAGGTTGTACCATGAATATCAAAATGTAAAATTCAGTATGTAGAGAAAAAAATGTGAAGCATGCAACAAACTGCATACAAAAAAGAAAGAAAAAAATAACGCCACCCAAAGAAGGGTATACTGTTGAAGCCATCAAACACACAAGACAAAAAAGAAAACTGGACCAGCCAGCCAGTAACCCAAAAATGATGCAATCAAACACCATATTTCGCATCGCATTGCGAAGGGTATCGAATTCACAATATACAAAAATGAGTGTAAAATTGTAGCCCTAAAAAAATTTCACCAACAGGTGTAAAAATCATTAGACACTCTTACATGATAAAATAGGTACACTAATAAATAATGAAAATTATGTAAACAAAATGAAAACAATTATCATAAGGTATGTACAGCAAATTAAATACATGTATATATCTATATTAAATCAAATAAAATATAATGGACATAAGTTCCTGTAATTCTTGAAAAAGTTGTAATTGCTGGCCGGGAAAAATGCCTATGAAACTCAAGTACAAGTAACAAGAGTTTAACCAGCCAACCAGTTTAAGATACTATAGTCATATGTAAATGTTTCATGTGCCCGTTTACATCTGAAAATGGAAAATCCCGGGTTAAAGCGGAGTACAGGGAAAAACTCGCAATGCATCATGGGAAAGCGGGGTTCAGGAATCTTTCTACCCCGCATTTTTTCCCCTAAGTAGGGGAAGCGGGGTAGAAAGCAGTGTAAGTCCCGGGATTTACTCCGCATTTTTGCACATGTAAACGGGTCCTAAGTGACAAAAAATAAGAGACATTGCTTGTTGAGGAAAAAGTGAATGTAATCTTACATTATTATCACTTTAAATTCTCTTACTTATCTCCGTATAAAAAATTACGTCACATATGCTACTACTAAAATTACTTAATACAGCAAATAAAAATGTTCATGCAAAAATGCCTGAAAAATTATCATAATCAAAATCAAAAGTTGTTCTCAAATATTACTGTTCAATCTCTCTCTCTCTTTTTTTTAATTATACACATATATATAAATTTCTTGGATATTATATTTATACATACATTAATACACTTCGTACAATTAGAGTTTCAAAAAAATTCAAGTAAAAAAATTGCACTTGAGAACATTTTAACATGAAAATTTCAAGATGTTTTCAAACGAAAAAAGTTAAAATCAAAGTGGAAATGAAAGTGCAAAATCTATATAACACAGCATACTTCGCAAACGGTTCGTGAATGGCACTGGCACCAGATGTACCGATTTGAAATTTTTGCAATAAGTAAACTTATTTATTTGATTGGAGGCCATTTTGTTGTGGATTATTTTCACTGATCATTTTGACAACTCGTCATCATTAGTTAAGATGTAGCCGTGAAACATTTATCTACACTCGTATAGTGGCGAAATATTTTATGCTGATGGTTTTGAACACTGGATTAAAGAGATAATCGTTGCTGATACACACTCGACAGCGAAAAAGCTAGACGAAAACAGGGTTGTATCACAATCACACGCTGTAAAAGAAATACTTGTTCACTCGAAGTGAAGATAAACAATTACACTAGATAGAAAAAACTTGATGGCAAAAAGATCGCTAGGCGTTTCTGTATAAAACTCGAACAAGCACGATGTTACTTATAGTGTCGGGATACGTAAATCAGATAAAAATCATACTTTTACGACAGTTTTCTTTATTATACTTCATAACACATTATATATAGTACTTCAGACAGTAAAAATCAACAACTTATTTCTGCACCTTTAGTACACATATATACGTAAAATTCTTGGTTATTAAAAATGATTAAATATAGTTACAAAATAATTAATACGCTAGGTGGGCAGAGCAGGGGTGGCTCCAATGGGGGGGTCCGGGGGGGGCACGTGCCCCCCGTCGGGGAACTTGTGACCCCCCAGCGGGGCTATTTGATTAATTCGTCGGGGAATTTTCATAAGAAGAAATCTATATTTTAGCTGAGTTTTAGTTTTGATTTTGCGATTTAAAAAAATTAATTTTGTACTTTTTAAATACACATGAAAGGCAAATGAGTATTGGAGATTGAAGCGGAAATGTTTACATTACTGGGAGATAGCTCATTGGGGGGGGGGGGGGGGGTATATTCCTCAGAACTTCGGAATAATGGCTAAAACTACTTTCCGTTTTCATTCATCTCTTATCTCTGCGATCCTTTTCATGTCAAAAAACAGTCACTTCCTGCATCTCCCATTACTGTGATGTGTTGATGAACGGCGGGGGAGACTTCAAATTCGAATAGTGTATATTTGAAATCTGTGATCCCACTCTCAGGAGGCATTTTACTGGATTTGCAGCAAGACATCAATCTTAAGGTAACAAAAGTGCCAGTCTATTCTTCAAACGACAAATTTATGAGACCACATGCGCGACCACTTTCTATTCGAGGCTCTTTTAATTGCTTAAACGATTGTGCATTTTGTCACCGACACCATAGAAAAGTACAATATGGGTGTGGGTGGTCGGGATGGGGGAGACAGTAACCGTTAATTAGACCAGTCGGGTAGATAAAAAATTCCGTGGAAAGGGAAGTATGGCTTTGCTTACACAAGCAAATGGGGGGATGTTCTTGTTTCCAGAAATACGGTTTTTGTATTTTTATTGGTCCTCAATGACAGAATGATGAGAAAGAAATGGTTCCTTGAAATATCCCGTGTATTTTTATTTTTTCTTCGCAAACCCATAGTACATTACTTTTCCAACACTTGTTATTGTGCATTGTGCCAGTGAGTTAGACAGAGTTTAGAATAGTGGGCATTTTTTTCTTGTTACGGCAGCATAGCATATCATTGTAAAGTTTATAAAAGTTTAATTTCACTTTTGGCTTTATGTTTCCTAAAAAGAACATCGGTGGTGCCAAAAACACAAGATATAAAGTACAGTGTGCTTTATGTCGTGATATTTTTGATAATGATTATGTTAAAAAAAAAACAAAAAAAACAAAACCATAGGATAACTAAGCATTGAGATCTTCATAAACAAAATCGACTGGCGCCTGTTCAAGTAAGTTATATGTAAATTACATTCATATATATATTTTTAATGCGTTTAAAAGCTTTAATTAATATATGTTATTATTAAAAATATGGTCAGTTTATATCTCTAAAGCATTGAATTATATATTCTAAGCACTTGCTTTTTCTTATGTATTTGTACAAATATACTATGCCCAAGGACGGATCCAGAAATATTTTTCAGGAAGTGTGCAAAGCTTGAATACCAATGCAGAATTGCATGAACACGCAATTTTATTTGAAGCGTATTTTTACTAGTGTAAATATTTTCCTCTCGGGGAATTCGCGCCCCTGTGCCCTCGCCCTAAAACCACCCTTGCCCCTCACCCCCCCCCCCCGTTATAAAAAAGAATTGAAACTATTTTGAGCACAAATTTTGAATGACCACATTCTGCGTTATTTAAAAATAAAAATAATTTTAAAATAAGGCACATATTTCAAAAACTGAGTCACTTGCTGTGTCTCAGAAATTTTAAAATACTACTTTAAAGCTTATTTATTAACAGCATTTTAATGATACATATATATCATTAAATGTCATTAGATATC